>CM068580.1:50889584-51317084 GCA_035048485.1 Pteria penguin | reverse complement strand
AATGTAACGATGGCAATTTGCGGTGAATTCTATTTGTACAAAGCTGCAAAGTATCACTCATATAGGTCAAAGAATAGTAATTAACAAGAGTCGCGATTGGCTGATGTGATGTAGGGAAGGACTACTATTTTTAAGTATCAGGGGCTGTGATTAGATGAAATCATTTGATCAATCCATAAATAAAGATTGTTTCTGCTGTAAAATCATGAATTTTTATCTCATTTCGCTAATTAAAAAATTTTATAACCTTAAAAGAGGTGGTTGTTTACATTTAAATTTTGCCCAATGTTGGGGGTGAGCCGCTTCCAGCATGATTTTCTCGAAATTAAGGTGGATAACCTATGGTAAACTGTTAAAATTCTGATAGAGGAGGGTCTGACAAACATTTTGATATGTGGATTATATATAGCTACAATGTAGGATGTTGTGTAAACCTTGCTGGAAGTTTGGTAATTTAACATGGGACCCTATGGGAAATGGAATTACTATTCTTAGACCTTTATAACACAGTATTCAATGCTATATCATATTATGCAAATTCGTGAACAGCTTCTCTTCTCTTTGTTTTGCAGCTCCAAGAGGTAAGAAAATGTTATCATATTTTCTACAAAATCAACTTGAATTTTATAATCATCGTGCTAGTTCAAATACAGTGCAGTAACGTTTCCATCGGAGTGGGGGTACCCTTCAGTAGTTCATAAATAACACGTTAAAGAGCTTACAGATCTGTACATAATGATACAGCCGACGTAGTTCAGTCGGTTAGGTGCTGGGCGCACGACTGAAATTTCTTGGCGTTGTAGCAAAGATTATCCCCCGTACAGATCAGTACCGCACCCTGGATGAACCAACGCAGTATAAATCCCCCCTTTAAAGCAGAAATTCTCTACTATGCAATATGCCCCTACACAGTGTCAGCACAAATTTCCCTTTAAAATAAACATACCTGGCTTAATTCCCCCGCCCTTATTGTATGCAGATTCTGTCATTTGTCGGAAGACTTACTTCTGTTTTGTTTAATTTTTCTTCTTTATTATTATTATTATTATTATTATTATTATTATTATTATTATTATTATTATCTATTTATTTATTTACATATTATTTTTATTAAAAAATATATATATATATCTACGCCGTTTTCTCAGCTTCTGTAAAAGCTTCGTAAATTATTTTAAATTTATGAATGACTACATTTCTATGTAGAAGATGTCTCGATGATGGACATTTTGTTTTTCTTTTTATGCGTGAAAAGGAATGATTTTTTAAAAGATTATAAGACCAATTGCAAATTTCTTCTAGACTACATTTAAAGCAAATTCTATTTTCTTTTGAAATGCTTATCCACATTTCTCTTAAATCTTAATAAAAAGACATCGATTAATCTTATCTGCTATCAATGGTATGAAAAGTGAATTAAAATAGATAACCATCACAAGTTTGTGTTCAAACTCCATAAAAATGAATGAAAATTGTCAGTAGTGGTAGATCTACTTATCATATTAATACTTATTAAATCTTAATTTTGCAACTTAACGTGTTTGTTAGGTTTTCTGTTTGTTTTGTTATCCCCTCGCGCAACTTGTTGCAGAGGGGGATATAGTAACGCCACCGTCCGTATGTATGTGTGTATGTATGTGTGTGTTCGCTTGTCCGGGCCATAGCTTGGCCACTTTTTAACGCCTTGATGGATTTCAATAATATTAAATACACATGATTGTTGATTACATCTCAAGGAAGTGTCATGACCTCAGGGTCAAATTCTCAAGGTCAAGGTCACAATGGGCTGGAATGGTAAAAACTTGTCCGGGCCATAACTTTTACATTAATTACAACATTTTAAGTGTATTTAAATTTTATGCCACACGAGGGGATGCTACGCTTAGCGTTGCTCTTGTTTTGTTTTGTTTTGTTTGTTTGGTTGGTTGGTTGGTTTTTTGGGGGAGGGGGTCTTTGCTTTGGTTTATGTCTGGTTTCTCATTAGGGTTTTGGAGTTGCTTTTTTACAATACAACGTTTGAAGGCATAAATTTGTCAACAAATTAATACTCATTTGAATTATGCCCACTCTTTCGAAGACAGGGCATCTCTTTAATTAGTTTTGTTGAGAACATTTGTAATTTCAGGTTATTCTGAACCAAAACGATTTTTCCCTGAAGGGGGAATATTAAATTTCCTATAGTACCAAAATTTTGTAATCCAGGGTCTTTCGTCAGTTTTCATAATACTGCTGGAGAGTATCCCCGTGAAGAGGTATCCGTGTTTCATAAACTAATCTTTTTGTTAATATAATTTCACATATCGTTATATGTACAGTATGCATGGGAGTAAGCGATGTGGTGTTCCTTGTTGATGGGTCATGTAGCGTTGGTCAAGAAAACTTCGGCAAAGTCAAGCACTTCGTCAATGACGTCATCAACAACCTTTACATCCATAACACAGGTAAACAATAACTTGCATTATTGTTATGCATTATAACTTTCTCAGATGCATTAAAACATTAAAGATTAATACGGTTTTAGAATGCTTATAAGGCACATGAAAAACTTCTTATCTCGCCACGGCGAGATACTAGCCTTTGATAAATACATTTGTAAATGAATAGGATCAGTATTAAAAAATGGTATCAATAACTAAATAGCTTAATTTACTTACAACACACTGTGTAATCTGCCGCAAATGATCACGTGTTAGATGTTTATTGAATTACTCGTATCTCGCCACGGCGATTTATTACTGTTTTTCGGATTAGACAGAACCAAGGTCTCATGTCATGGTAGGCGTGGCACTGCTTCGGATTGGTCCGTTGGAAAAGTTTAAATTTCTATGTAATGCAAGCACTATAATTATACGTAAAATAACCGAAGAATGACGTAAAACAATAATCAATCAATCAATCATAATGGGACATAAATGGTGATAATTAACTTACGGTATGACAATCAGTGTGTTTTTTGTATTACTTATTACTCGATATTTCAGGAATCCAAGTAGGCATTGAATCATATGCTTGTAAACCTCGACATGTTTTCGGTTTGAACACATTCACAGACCGTGTGAAAATCCAATATGCTGTCAATCAAATGGACTACGAGAAAGGAGGGACTGATACCGGAGAAGCTCTTAAATACATGAGACTAAAAAGCTTTCATGAGTCAAAAGGTAGAGTGACTTACAAATGATACTCTGTATATTGGTATTTTCTTTTATCAGTTTTAAGAAAGGCAAAATGTCTGTTAGGGCAAAAGAAGCAAATACAAAAAGGCGGTAGTTTTTCTATTAGGAGATGCCAACACTATCTCAAATCTGAGAAATGCAATCATCCACATTATTGAGTCCAACTCCTACACAACACCACGCAATTTCCAAAGTTTTTTTGTGGCGATGAACATGTCAAGATTATATTTTACCGAATGTAGCAAACATATAAAATGCTTAAGGTTAGAAAAACATAGTGTCGGTGGGACGATGAAATTACTGGAGACAATCGATGAGATTACATTAAACATAGTGTCGGTAGGACGGTGAGATTTCTCGAGACATAAGATCGATGAGATTACATTAAACATAGTGTCGGTAGGACGGTGAGATTACTCGAGACATAAGATCGATGAGATTACATTAAACATAGTGTCGGTAGGACGGTGAGATTTCTCGAGACATAAGATCGATGAGATTACATTAAACATAGTGTCGGTGGGACGGTGAGATTACTCGAGACATAAGATCGATGAGATTACATTAAACATAGTGTCGGTAGGACGGTGAGATTACTCGAGACATAAGATCGATGAGATTACATTAAACATAGTGTCGGTAGGACGGTGAGATTACTCGAGACATAAGATCTATGAGATAACATTAAACATAGTGTCGGTGGGACGGTGAGATTTCTCGAGACATAAGATCGATGAGATTACATTAAACATAGCGTCGGTAGCATAAGATCGATGAGATTACATTAAACATAGTGTCGGTGGGACGGTGAGATTACTCGAGACATAAGATCGATGAGATTACATTAAACATAGTGTCGGTGGGACGGTGAGATTACTCGAGACATAAGATCGATGAGATAACATTAAACATAGTGTCGGTGGGACGGTGAGATTACTCGAGACATAAGATCGATGAGATTACATTAAACATAGTGTCGGTGGGACGGTAAGATTACTCGAGACATAAGATCGATGAGATTACATTAAACATAGTGTCGGTGGGACGGTGAGATTACTCGAGACATAAGATCGATGAGATTACATTAAACATAGTGTCGGTGGGACGGTGAGATTACTCGAGACATAAGATCGATGAGATAACATTAAACATAGTGTCGGTGGGACGGTGAGATTACTCGAGACATAAGATCGATGAGATTACATGATATTACTGTAAACATAGGATCAGCGAGAGTTACTCTAAACTGATGTATGTTTTAAGACCACTACTTAAATCAAGGATTTTATTCTCCCTTGTTTAAATAAAAGATAAGATATAGAGACTTACATTGTAATTGTAATTGGCCAGATTGCAAAAGCAGTTTCGGTGTATAGATTGGCGATGTCCACCTGATCGTCAACATTTTGGTTAAAGTTTCTTGTTGAAGCAAAATATCAGCAACTAAGAGGAATGCAAACATAATACTTCACACATCACCAGAGCTCTCAAGTTATGACATGACTTTTGATCCAGTGACTTTGACCTTTGACTTTTTCCTGCTTTTAAAAAACTTTAATTTTGGCTATATCCTTTTAATCATTTGGGATGAGGGCTTTGATACCTCACAAATAGTTTCTCTATGACTAGACTTTTCAATTAAAACGATGACTTTTGAAATTGTGACCTTGGAACTTGTTTCAAGTTAATAACTTTGGTTAATAAAAGGTGAAAAAGATTAACATATGAATACATTTACCACCATTCAATCTTTTATCATACGGCAAATGCGATATTTTGTAATGACCAGTAATGTTTTCATAGGCCCTCAAATTGTCAAGTCGCAAGAACTTTAGGGATCAAAATCCCCAATTATAAAAGGTACAAATTCACAAAAAGTTCTATCTTGTATCTGTAATGATGATCTTGTCATGCAGGAACTTTCGTTTTCCACTTTCAGACATTACATGTCCCATTGTGAAAAGAGAAGTGGACTGTACATCTCCGAAACTGAAAGAATTTTGTTTTTGAGTATCGGTGTGTTAACTGGATTTTTGTTGTGAATGACCTACTTTTCGCAGTTAAGGTTTTCGACGAAAAACAGTTTTCCGATTTTTCTTTTCTTCTTCTTTTTTTTTAATTTATATTACACAACGAGAATGATATGGTAAAATTCAGCACATACATAATACCAGAAAAAAAGACTACTTTGAAAATAGTATATGCCTCTGATAATACATAATAATCCCTTGCAGGTGCTCGTCCCAATGCAAAGAAAATAGGAGTAGTGATTACAGATGGAGACTCTAAAAGTAAAGCTAGGACCTTCTATCAGGCACACAAAGCTAAAGAGGCCGGCATTAAATTGGTGACGGTGGGTGTCGGTAAAGAATTCATAGAGGAATTACAGGGGATTGCCAGTGAACCTGACTCTCACTCCAGCAAGTACTTGTTCATTTCCGAGAGTTACGACGCCTTGAGAGGCTTCACCAAAAACGTCACGGACATCGCTTGTAAGGAATAAGGTAAGAATACAACGATTTAGTTCTATTGTAGTTTTAAATAATTTATTACGTCATCAATCGTTCTGATGTCGTTATGATGAAGGTGTCTGAATATGAAAGAAATTATAATATTGTGGGAACATTTTCATCATTGAATGTATAAGATTGTCTACACATATTCTTGGGTTAAGGATTATTTAGTAAGCTGTTGGATTTCTAATAAATCAGATTTGCTTGTTTATCTAACCATTTCTACTTTTTCTATAAAGGGATCGATACAAAAATGGGGAAGGTGTTTTATATGAACAGTATGAGTACCCCTTTTACGACTAATACAACTTTTACGATTAATAAAGCTTTCTGTGACATACTTAAGTACAATGTGTAATGCGGCTTAAAAGTTGTCGTATGACTATACATGTGTGCTGATCATAGACCTGGTCCACTCTGGGGCCTTTGTCAGCTTGCCCTGGATCCTCCCATCGATCAATCAGACTGAAAAGTGATATTGCTTTTAAGGGACCTAGTGTACACGTTCTTTCATTCACATCAAAGAAAAAGTCCATCTGAACTTCATAAAACATACGTTTTAACAAGTTTTGATATACATGTATACCTTCAGTACCATTTACGTGTTTCAAACCAAATTGGGATATATACCGAGTATAAATAAACCAAAGAGAGAAATTAAAGTTGACAGGTCAAGTCACGTTTTCCATTTGAACTCTAGCCGGAGATATACGATGCGCAACACATAATGTGACACAGTGAACTACGGTATATGACTTTGTTTTGTAAATTACACCAAGTTCAGCTTGTGTTATGCTGAAAGTCTCCGCATAACTTCTTATTGAATTAACTTGAACTGGTAAGGGACGTATATTGCATCGGCAATGCTCAGACATTGTTTGTTGATGTTTTAGAAAAAAATTAAATTCGTTTTGCTTTCCAATTCTTCACAATAACATTTATCTTAAGTCAGTAAACATGCAGAAAATTAATGCTATGTAAGCAATCTTCAGTGAGAAAATAATAAATAATTTTTTGGATATGCGCAAAAATGACTCATTCCGGAAAGATATCAATCAAGAAGTCCAAGTGGGTGTACATCGCTCACCTGAACACCTCGAACACGTGATAAAATTAAGAAATATCAGAAGTGGAAAGTTCAAGTCAGAATTAACTTTAAATTTACTACATCTTTTCAGAACACGGTGATATATTTGGTATTTTTATTCTATGTAGCCTGTCTGAAGTTTTTATTCAGAAAGGTGGAAATCCTCCTGTATTTACATTGGCCGCCTAGGGAGACGTAGCCGAAAACAGAATTCTAAACATTTATCATACAATGTAATTATTTACGTTCACGTTATTTCCATAAAATTAAATAATAATCACAAAATTAATACATGACAAGCATAATGAGAAAATCAAGGACATCACCTGAAAATAAAAAAAAAAAGACATTTTGGGGGCTTTGTGTACTATCACTTAAAGGAACCTGGTCCGAGACTGGAAAATTATAGCATGAAAAGGATAAATTACGACAATATCTTATTATTCCTCTATTGCATAAATTATAAACTTTATGTTAACTGCAAAATTTAGTACCAAAATCCCTCAGTGTTTTCGTAGAATAAAGGTAATTGAGTCGAAATAAAATCGATTGGTTTCAATTCTCCTAATAAGGCGATGCGCCACCTATAATCATGCGTGTGCACGGATATTCACTATAGAAAACAACATCAATGGCTCACATGGAGGAATACGAGCACGGGAAAATGCAAAAGTGCAGTAGATAAAGAAAAAAACCCAACTATACACAGACTCCGAGGCCGAAAAAAGGAAAAGTGGAACAAATGTTAGAATCGGGTAAAGCTCGAATTTCATTCTCACGTGACTTCCTCTGACTGTCCTCATCAATATTCGTGGCGTGGTTATGTTGCAAATTTAAAACGCACATTTCGCGTAAAAACATCGACTTTGGTAACGATACTTTTTCACATCTTAGATGATATACCAACAATCGATTTCCGTTTAAGTAATCCGTTTACATTTTTTTTATACTTTTCCCGACTTCAATCGGACCATGCTCCTTTAAATTTCACTGAACTTATTGGGCCCTCAAGATCATTCTTATGCATTGCTGATCCATGCAGTCAATTTGAAGACGTTTGTCAAAAGTTGGATGGTTAATTGGTGTTCTATGTTGCTTTCAACAGTTTTTCGGTTTATATAGCGAGATGGAAGCAAAATGTATCTAACCCGTTAAACATAGTGGTGTAATTCGGAATCGAACCCATATCGTCTGTATCCAAGCCAAGCACTTAACCACAACAGTACATCATAAATGTTCTAGTCAAAGAACAGTTGGTTCTCTCTTTAGCTTTGAAAAAAGTAGCCTTTTGGATCTTAAAATGAAAATAGTGAGTCTTTCAGATTTGACATAGAAAAATTTCAATGAGAAAATCAGATAAATCACGTGAAAATGTGTAAACATGACAATTCTGGAAAGATAAAATACTTAAAACACTTAATTTAAGAATATAATCAAAATAAACAAATATTTAAATCACACACTTCTATATTGATCTGATGCACTGGTTTGTCGATCTACGTAGCTGGTCGCAAGAAGTTTTTTTTTCAAAAACGTCCGGGATCAACCCTTTATTTCTTTGGCCGACAAACAACACTCGTAAGATACATTGAGAACGTCATTCCCACCAAAAGTTTCTCAGTTATTGAAAATATTCAAATTCACAAACAAATACCAGGACGATGGAAGGACACATCGCTCGCTCGAATCTTTTGACGTACATGAGCTAGAAAACACAAGTACTCGCATTTCCTTTTATTCTTCACGTATCACGATGAAGTTTACAAAGTCGTGCAGTGTAATAAACTTCGTCAGCTATCCTATCTCTCATTTTGCCTACGTATTTTACTTGTAAAACCCACTGTTTGCTTTGCTTTTTGCACTATTTGGTAAGTTCAGTATAATTTCGTAATCCGTATTCATGAAAATATGTAGTAAGGATGAGAATAATAGACGACCATCATTTATGACGTAGGTTAAAGCAATGAAAGCTAATTACGGGGACTCCTTAGTTAAGCGATCAAATAAAAACCATACAACGGTTTGTTAATCTGTTGTTAGTTTGTTTGGGGTTTTTTCTTTTTTGTTTTTTGTTTTTATTTGTTTTTGTATTTTCTTTTGGAAGGGGGATTCCTCTTTTGCCAGTTAACCTGTTTTCCATGGTCGCAAGCCACGATCATTGGGTCCACTCCCTTCGCTCTTCTCCCTCAATAACCTATAGGGCTTGCGACAATGCCTGTTTACAGTAACAGTAGAAACCTGAGCCGGATTGTACTAAATTAACAGACTGTTTCCGAGTTTCCGTTTCAACAACAACAACAAAAAAAAAAAAAAAAAAAAAATGCACATGCCTATGTACAAACGTTGAGGTCAATCATTACAAATGGAGTGGTAAATTTGTTTAGATTGAGTTAAGTAGATATAACTTTTTTTCCTATGACTTGTTCACTTGTTAACTTTTTTCATAAATCCAAAAGAATTTATCATGCGTCTACTGACAAACACTTCTACATAAAGTTGATTATCATATCAGAAAAGAAACCTAACTCGGAATGATCTACATGTATTCAATGGAAATAAAATGTTAGTAATCCGTCATGGCTAAGGAGTAGTAAAGTAATGAAACTCGAGTCATTTGTTTGCATACACATGTACACATTTATACCTATCAATACACATACATAAATTGTATTCGTTTTGGTATCTTTATTAAGTTTATCAATTATCAGACCACTTGTTGAATTTACATTATATTCTGTAGGCAAAAGTTTTTCATAAAGTACGATACATACATTGGTTTTAATGAGTGTTTTATATGATTATACGCCCGTCATAAGACGGAACGTATTATGTTATGGCGTTGTCCATCCGTCCGTGTGTCCGTCCGTCCGAGGTCATGTTTTCCGGACTTTTTTCTGCAGTCTCAAGATATTCGATTGAAACTTGGCATATAACTATATATTAACGAGGGTCAGTACCAGTTCGCATTTGGGTATGATTGCTTTGGTTTTGCCAGAGTTACGGTCCTTGAACTAAGAAATTTTCGTTTTTAGATTGATATTGGTCTCTTTCCAGTTTACAAAATATTCTATATTTATGTATTTTACAAGCTATAAATATACAAGCAAATTCAGAGAATTGTGGTTCCTCGCTTTGAGGGTTCTATCAGTAAGAGTGCAGTGATCTGTGACATATTGTCATGGTTGTGCATGTCTACAGACACACATGCCAAATATGAAGGTCCTACGTTTTACAGTTGACAAGTTACATTGAAGTAGGTCAAAGGTAACGGTCAAGATCACTTGATAAGGTCACATGATCAAAAACCAACAGAAAAGTATTGCAATTGCCAAATGAGAAGGCCCTACGTCGTACGGTTAAAAAGTTACATTGAAATAGGTCAAAAGGTCAAGGTCACGTGATAAAAATTTGTGTACCAACGGAAAGATATTGCAATTAGGGACACACATGCCAAATATTAAGGCCTTACGTCTCAGGGTTAAAAAGTTATGACCAAGATTAAAGTTTTTGTGACAGACGGACGGATAGACGAATGAGTTTTAATGTCCCCACGCTTTCGCGAAAGGCGGGGGACAATAATGTCATTTAATGAAATTGTTTCTCTTCTTCATTTAATTCTTCATAAAATCCAATTACTTCATATTTTAAAACACAATGTTTGTCGAATTTAAGACATTTTTCCACATTTTGCTCGAAAGTTTGAACACATTTGCACAAGAAAATATCAAAGAATGTTCATTATATTCTATGGTGTTTTGAAAAAAGAGACAATTTTTGTAAATTTCATTCCATTTTCTAAATAGTATCACAATTTTTTTTATATATGTAGAATGTCATAAATAGGAAAATCATAACCAGGTTAAAGGACTTGAAGCTTGTTTGACTTCAATACAGGATTTTAAATAGGAACAAAAATGTATTTTGGTAAATGTTAATAATCACCATTACCGCAGCTATTGTAAACCTGAAGAATCTATTATTTAATTACCACACTTTATATTTAAGTGTATCAATGGAAAACAGTTTGGCAAAGTGAAAACATTTTTATTTTCCATCGTAAATGACTGAGGGAAATAATCGCTGTACGTGTATATCGCTAGAGTTTGAATGGAAGACGTGATACTGACTTATGACTTCATAATCAATCTTTCTCTCTTCATGATGAAGTATAAATCTATAATGTATATCCAATTTTGGGTTTGAAATTGATAGAATATTGTTTTACGTCACTCCACGATTATTTCTCGTATATGGTGACGGCATCTGGTTGATGCATTGCATACAAATTTAGACCTTTACAACGGACCCACCCGAAGCAGTGAGGAATATTTACGTGCCACGCCTACCGTGACACGGGACCTCGGTTTCTTCTGTCTCGTCCGAAAGACAGAACACCGGAGTGCCCAGGGCGGGAGTCGAACCCGGGTAATGAGCCGAGCACCTCATCCACTAGGCCACACCGGCTTGATAGAACTTCAAGTTGAGTTATCATCCATGTTTTACACTATATTCACTTGCGTTCAAATGATGTGACCCTTCTCTTTGGTGGAGTTTGAATTGCAAATGTGACTCTCTACATAATTATAGATCCAAATTTGGTTTGAAAATGGTGTATGGTATCCACAAACCACGTGGAACTATGCGTCCAATAAACTGTCACTCTGAAGTTCAGATGCGGTGGCGTTGACCTTAGGACGTAAAAATCACTAGGTATCTTTGTCACCTCATGACTCATTAAATATTATAATTCGGTTAGAATAGGATGTTCTGTGCTCGAGTTATCATTCGGAAATCATATATAAAACAATTCTCTTTGAGATTAGATGCTGTTACCTTGACTTTTACCCCCATAATCAATAAGCATCTTTTTGTTTTCGTGTCGAATTATGTCCAAATATGGTTTTCATCTGATGTTACCCAGAAATCACTTTGAGACGGAGTGGCTAACGGAGACAGACAAACGGTGAGAAACCTGTAGTCCTCTCGGGTTGACCAGTAGCCTAGGGAACACTAAAACGGTTGGGAAATTATAAATAGTACATTTATCAGAAAACAATATCTCTCCTCGTGGAAAATTAACTCGACGACTAGGATTTCTGCAACACTATTACCAAGGACTTAGAAGTCCTTGCTATTGACCACATCTTTAATGATGTAAATCAAGTGTACCTCCATGTCTTGTCTTTGCATAGTGGTGTTAAAATTATTATACATCGTAATATAAATTATCTGTATTTGTATTTGTCATTTAACGAGATTATATCAGAGTCTCCTTTACTTTCGTTATCTAATACAGTGGTGGATCCAGGATTTCCGAAAAGGGAGGAGGGGAGGGGGCATATGTGCATCAGCCATACGGCTCACCCTTTTTTGGTACTAATTTGGATTTTTACTTGTAAATATGTGGCCAAAAAAAAGGGGGGCAGCCCCCTTCTAATTCCGTCATTGTTATATTAACTCTTGATGATATATTTCGTTTGCTGTTGGCTGTTGTTTTATTTGACTTGAATGTCAATTTGGTCAAGCTTAATAATTTCTTTTTAATACTTACAGGTAATTTTCAAGGATCCCATATGAATGTAACTTCTTTATCAATAAAGTATATTGCAGATCATTACAATTTCTTGTTTCTTGTAGATAAAATGAAATTAAGATTTTGTTAGTTTAATCTTTCACGTCACACCAAGATTGTTTCCTTGGAGAGGTAATCTCATATCTAATTCTCACCTATGCGACGGATCTATCCTAAGCAGTGAGGCATTTCTTACATGCCATGGCCTAGATGGGATTTTGTATCGAGGCCAATCTTTAGCGCGCTACATGTATGGAATTTCTACTTACGAGTACGTAAACAATTTTACACATGCAAACACCAAATATAATGTAACGATGAAGATTACGTTTCAGGATTGGCTAAAAAGTGTTATATATATCACTCTTCGTTATTCAGTTTGCGTATTGCATAACACCTGTATTTCTCTGTTCTGGTAAATTAAGGTACATGGTCAACTCATACATCTGACAGCACGTAATTGACCATTCCACATCTTCTCTTGTGGTGGTGTAAAATGTCCTTACCTATACATATATTTAGGACAAAATCCGACATTCCATAAATCATTTTAATACATGTAGCATTTATTGATAATTTAGTAAATAATATCAAACATCGCAAAAATGTGATAATTAACAATTATGATTTTCGGATAAAAATGTATAGTCACATTAATATAAAAACCTATGTACAGAACACTCGTTTCCACGAATTTTTTGGCACCTCTTCTTTAAAAAAAGCATTCAATCTTAAAACAACTTGATAAAGGTCAGGTCAACGATTTGTTGATAGTGATAAAGATATTGAATTGCTTGATAAAGATCGTGAGACAAAAAAATTACGATACTGATACAGACTGAAACTTCCTGAAAATCTAACTTGCAGCTTAACTGTTGTAAAGTGCCAATCTTAAGGGCCAAGTGGTCGGAGATTCGTGGATACAGTTTTATTTTCATATTGTTACCGACTTCCGTAATGGATGGCAAAAAAATATTGTCCACCCAAAAATCAAGAGGTTAAATAAATCAATAGTTAAACAAACAAGCAAATTCAGACTTTCAGCTTCCCGCCTTCGGCCACGTCTTACTCTTAAAAAGGTCACGGTCACATGATAAAAAAAATTTTAACAAACGGAAAGGTTTCGCAATTTGGGACAAACATGCCAAATATGAAGGCCCCACGTTTTACGGTTAAATATTTCTGACCAAGGTTAAAGTTTTTGGGACAGACGTACGGACGGACAGACGAATGAGATTTAATGTCCCCACGCTTTCGCGATAAGCGGGGTACAAACATGGAATTTCGTCGTAATAAGGATGGAGGATAATTAATGCAAATTTTAAGCATGCAAAGCTGAAAAAGACAAAATATCTCCATTAAAACTAAACTTTTTTGTTTGCTTTGGTTTATGACTAGACATAAATGTACTGATCTATCTTCATTCCATACAAGAAACAAAAGCAACGCACAGACGCTAATAAATTTAGCAGTTACCACCAAGAATACTAACATATTCTTGACTTCATACGGCCATATCAAATGTATTATTAGTTCTTCAAGAGCGACCGCACCTAAAATTGCCAATTTCAAATTTTAATATTAAAAAAATAATCCCGCACGAATTTTCCAATCGAACGCCAAGAACTATTTTTCCTTCTAGATTTGACATTAAGCTTCCTTAATATGCTTTAAAAAGATGTCACTGGTCTTCATAAACGACCCGATTGATTCCCGAGTCAGAATTGTACACCAAATTGATGATGATTTGCGTTTAAAGGCCTCAAATGGAGTCATTTTTATTGCTCAAGACATCGATATTTTCAAAATGAGGCAGATCTTATAAATATTTCAGAACTTCCGTAACTCTATAGGTCCTTATTTTGTCAAACTTTTGTAATTTCAACTTCATTTTGAAAATTAATTTATTTTTGCGCCCGCTCGCCCCTTAAAATTAACAAATATGTCTGAAGAACTAATAATTAATTTGGTTTGGCCTAATAAAAAATACATAACAATTAACTCAGTATTCACAATATTTCGGTTCCCTGACCTTACAAATTATAAATGGTACATTTATCAGAATACAATATCTCTCCTCGCGGAAAATTAACTCGACGACTAGGATTTCTGCAACACTATTACCAGTCTGTCAGCGAGGTCTAATGACCACATCTTTTATGATGAAAATCAAATGTACCTTCATGTCTTGTCGTCTTTGCATAGTGGTGTCAAAATTATTACACATCGTAATATAAATTATCTGTATTTGTATTTGTCATTTCATGAGATCATCTCTGTAAATTTTTATAAGAGTCTCCGTTACTTTCGTTATCTAATGCAGTGGCAGATCCAGGATTTCCGAAAGGGGGGCACATGTGTATCAGCAAAACAACTCTGCCATTTTTGGTGTTTATTTGGATTTTCACTTGTAAATATGTGGCCAAAAGGAAGGGGGCGTCACTAGCCAGGGTCAGGGGACCGAAATATTGTGAATACTGAATTAATTGCTCTTTGTTTTATGACACTTCCCTTCGGAGGACTATTAAGATGTTTGATATAATAAAAATAGATTGACGTCATTTTGCGGAAATAGTTATGATTTTGCAAACGAAAATGTCAGTCCCACAGTAATAGTGTAAAGGTCTATACGCTGATTAAGAAATGACCCAGTTCAGATTCCAGCGAAGAAAAAGAATGTGTTTTTTTTTCATAACACTCGTTACCGGACAGCACTTAAGCAGCAAGTCAAGAAGATTTTTTGATTGATTGAATATTGTTTTACGTCATTCCACGATAATCTCACGTATATGGTGATGCATCTGTCTGAATCCTACATCTTCTATTAAATTGTGACCTCTTCCTATGTATTTACATCATATTGCCCTTTTTTGAGTTTTGGGAACTTTACATTTCTCACGTAACATACTGCACATTAGTAACTAGGATATATTCTGCTTTTACAAATTATTCATGCCACGATTTAGGAGAACTTCTGGTGACATAACCTAGATTTGACCCCAGATCAACCACAGTGAACCAAGTGATTGGTTCACCACAAGGCTAAATCTGCTCCTCACTATAATGATTACCAACAACTTTCAATGGAATTTTCGGCTTGAAAGCCAATAACAGTTGTAGCGTTCACAATTCAAAACAGAAACTTTGGCCTGGCTGTCAACTGAGAAGTTATGTAAACAATATGATTGGTTGGTTGGTTGATTGGTGTTTCACGTCGCTTTCAACAATATTTCAGTTATATCGCGACATGGAAGCAGGAGGTTATCAACCTCTTAAACATAGTGGCGCAACCCGGGAATCGAACCCGGATCGTCGGCGCCGCAAGCCAAGCGCTTAACCACTACACCACGCCTGCCCCTAAAACAATATGACAAAGGTGAACAATGAAACTTTAATTCAACACTACACAAGGTTATCAATTTATAACAAAAATCATGATGATTAACAGTGGCACAAAACAGGAATATGCTATCTCCTATGAGAAATATGACAAAGAACGCAAAATGCCAAAAAAAAAAAAAACGACCCGATCATGTCTTACACAAAACTTGTTCAAATGTCAGAATGATAAATAATTATAAAATTATTCATTTCATTTTTATTATAACAATACAACTTGTACATAACTATAGTTATATGAGTGAGGATCCATCAGCCCCATTTACGATAATTGCACCCATGAAAAGAAATACGTTTTTTCATATAAGACTTTTCTCAGATTGAATATCCAACTTGAACTGTCATTCAGGAAAAAATGTATTGGCAAACAAGATGCTACATCGGCCTATATCACTCACATTAGCACCTTGTACGTATATTACAATTAGAAACTATCAATTTTTTTCTACCAAATAAAAATATGTCACCACTAAACAGCACAAAAATACGCCCACATTGTATTATCCTTGGTGTCATACAAATTCGAACTAAATATCTACTCTAATTGTGGTAAATTTAGATTACCTTAATAATACTGGTCAAATAGTTCAGTTTTCTTCTTCAAATATTTGATGGTTTGCGCATCCATCATTTCAAATCTTGACACCTCCTTCCCTCTTTTCATTAATACATCGACTACTACAGTGATATTAAATTTTGAGAAGATGTGAAGATTCTTGTTCATTATGCACATCTTCATAATGTGATATCTTTCTGTACCAAGTTTCATCAAAATCCAACAAAGGAATTAGGAAGACTTGTGAAGACAGGGTACAAAGGTCATAACTCTTGTAAATTCTTTTAGACAGCATTCCCTCTTCCAATATGCACATTTTCATTAAAATCCCCCGAAGGGTTTAGGAGTTGTGAAAACAGACTGTTTTAAGAAAATCTAAGTCAAACGGCCATAAATCCAGTAATTTTTTTGGATAGCATTCCCCTTCCAATATTCAAACCTTCATATGGTGTTCTTTTCTTGTACCATGTTTTATCAAAATACCCTAAGATTGCTACCCTTCAGCAAGCCAATGCTTTCTGAAATAAACAATGGCAAACAAAAAACAAGAGGCCGAAATGGGCCTATATCACTCACCTGAGCACAAATTGCTTATTTACAATAAAATGACATCTCATTTCAGTAGAAAATTTTGCTTTTTTTCTACAAGACTTTGTATAAAGTTTGGTGATCTTTTGTGCAGTCGTTTTGAAGAAGTTCAAAATGTGTCAAACAATCAGAGCCAATGGCAGCCATCTTGGATTATAGATGGGCACGAAAAACACAAACTTGGTAGAGGACCTTGAGTACTTACTTCCTATGAGGTTTGGTGGAATTCTGTGCAGCAGTTCTGAAGAAGAAGTCCAAAATGTGTCAACCAATCAGAGCCAATGGCGGCCATCTTGGATTATGGATCGGCATGAAAAACACAAACTAGGTAGAGGACTTCAAGTGCTTACTACCTATGAGGTTTGGTGGAATTCTGTGTAACGTTTCTGGAGAAGAAGTCCAAAATGTGTCAACCAATCAGAACCAACTGTGGCCATCTTGGATAATGGATGGGCACGAAAAACACAAACTTGGTAGAGGACCTTGAGTACTTACTACCTATGAGGTTTGGTGAAATTCTGTGCAGCAGTTCTGGAGAAGAAGTCGAAAATGCGTCGACCAACCACGAAAAACACAAACTTGCTAGAAGACCTTGAGTACTTACTTTGAACTGCTACTGTCCATATTTTAACAAGCATTCTGAAAGTATTGCTTAGGCAATACTAAGTCCCCTACCGGCAAATGGAAAACTAAGACCCCAAAAACACACACACACACACAACATACTGTCTTTCAGGCTGCCAGCAAGTTAAGTATTTGATAACAACCTTTAAAGAAATTTTCTAATTCTGAGGGCCATAATTCCGTCAAAAATCAGTGGGCCATAACGAAACTCGAACTTGATCTGTAACTCATGGTGGTATACTCACACACCAAAAATTGGATGAATATCTTCAAGCGTTTAGAAAAAAAGTCTGGAAAACTGCCATTTTAAAGAAATTTTCTAATTCCAACGGCCGTAATTCCGTCAAAAATCAGTGGACCGAAACGTAACTCCAACTTGATCTGTAACTCATAGTGGTATACTCACACACCAAAAATTGGATGAATATCTACAAACGTTTAGAACAAAAGTCCAGAAAACTGCCATTTTAAAGAAATTTTCTAATTCCAACGGCCGTAATTCTGTCAAAAATCAGTGGACCGAAACGGAACTCGAACTTGATCTGTAACTCATGGTGGTATACTCACCCACCAAAAATTGGATGAATATCTACAAGCGTTTAGAAAAAAAATCCGGTCAACGTGTGTGTGACTGACGGACAGACGGACGGAGTGCAAACCTATAGTCCCCTTTGGCGATGCCGGTAGGGGACTAATTACCAAGTGGTATATGCACCATTGTGAGACTTAGTT
The DNA here is from genome assembly GCA_035048485.1 of Pteria penguin. Taxonomy (NCBI): domain Eukaryota; kingdom Metazoa; phylum Mollusca; class Bivalvia; order Pterioida; family Pteriidae; genus Pteria; species Pteria penguin. The sequence continues at coordinate 51,298,837 of CM068580.1, read as the reverse complement.
TTTAGACATGGTGGCATTATCTGTTGACCAATTTAGATGAAATGTACAAAATTAATAGAGGACCTACAGTTCTTCATGTATACTATGTTTCAAAGATCCTTTCATGTGGTATAATAGCAGAAGTTAAAAATGTGAAGAATTGTCCCTATACACCCTCATTTGGAAATCTTAAAAAAATCATAATACATCCAAAAATTTAGATATTGACAAAATTCTTTCAAAATAACATTCCTTACCATAATTATGATCACAATAGTCCATAAGAAATCATCATTATCAATTAACTAGGAAGTATGACACTTTTCTGCACTGAAATCACTAAGTCCAAAAAAATGTCAAAATAATTTCTAAAATTTGATTTTGGAAGGGAACCAAAATGACAAGACTTCTTCACTCATCCCTCTATATCATTTCTATACATTCTGTTTGTCTCTATATGCCCCCGGTCTGAAGAAGAAGTTTGTTAAAGGAGGGTACCCTCTGTGACCTACTTTTGCCTGTGGTGGTGCCACCTGTTGACGGATCTAGACAAAAAACAACACTTGTAGGGGACCATGAGTGCTTAATGCATACTAAGTTTCATCAAATTCTGTTCAGCTGTTCTGAAGAAGAAGTCGAAAATGTGAAAAGTTAATGATGGACGATGGACTATGATTGATCACAATGGCTCACTTGAGCCTTCGGATCAGGTGAGCTAAAAACCAAAAAACTTGAGGTAATTTTCAGCCTCCCAGGTCTAAACATTATCACAGCACTGTACTACACACAGTTAAACTCAGATTGAAGTCATGTGGTGCAAAATACTTTTCATGTTCAAATAATAAAACTACACTGTGCTTTTTACATCAAATTAAGCAACTGGATCAATGAATTGATCTGTTTGCATAATGACTTTAAAAGTCAGTGGGTTTGCATCCATGTATAACAGATTCCTTTCTATCAAGTGTCATAACATAGAAACTACAATATGTCAAACCCACCCAAACAACCCCTTCTACTAGTATTGCTCTTGTCACACGTTAAATTTTGAAAAGAAAGACAACTTCAACAATAGTACATATCACGTACGTAAGATTAAAGATATGTTAATAGAAGACACTTGTTCATATGACTTAAATGTTTGAAAATGATAAATAATTCAATGAATAATTCATAACATAATATTCAATTACAATACCATAAATACTTGTAAAATTATTCAGTTCTTTTCACTGCTATTATAACAGTGAATGATAACTTTTTATATCCCAGCTTCTTTTCATGTTATCATTTTACATTAATGAAACTTTAAAATCTCAAACTTACCCTATCACAAAGGAATATTGAAATTCCCTTAGACTTCAGGTAATCAACGTTTGAGTGTGCTTTCCCTAGTTTTATAGTAAATTTTTTTAACCTCAGTTTTTTGGTGAACTGAACAAGTAGCAACCAGATACTGAGTATGCTAATCAAATGAGTAATTCAATAAACTAATCTCAGATTTGATAACAATAGGCTCCAGACAGAGATAATGAGAGCAATAGGAGAGTATCACAAACCGAATCAGAAAAATGGGATATTGCTGTATAATTATTAAATACTGTAAACTGTATGAACAATATTAGAGAAACCAATATGATCTTAATGACAATTAAGTGTAAAAATAGAAAATACACTGCAACAAGAGATATTGAAATCAGATGCCATACATGTGGTAAGTATTCTGTCTACATGCATACAGCACTTGTTGGACAGGAATTTTCTTTATAAAGGCAACTTCTTCCGCAACCACTATAGCCATGCCAGGATGGGAATAAGGTAAGTCTTCTTTTGGAATCTAGAATTGAATAGTAATCAAATTGGAATCAATTATAATAATTAGAAAAATGACTGAATATATGAATAATGATGATGAAAGTAATTTTATTAACAAGTGTTTCAAATACACACAATACTTTACTTAAATAGTTACAATATTTCAGTTAGGATATTTTAAGTTCACACTCAATTTCATGAAAATTTGCTACTAAACTATTGGATAAGTAGATCTACAATAAATTGTAAACCATATAAACAAAAGTCCCAGTAATATTTGAATAAAAAGATGCATTCTGTCTAAGTTTCATGAAAAAAACTGACGTTTACTTAATTTGCTCAAATTCGAAAAGCAGGTTCCCTTACCCTATTTAAGCATTTTGTACGAGTTTCATGAAAAACAACTGATGTTTACTAAAGTTATTGCGTTCCATAGCATTTTACTATAGCAAAAATACAATTCCAGTCCCATAACTTCTTAACGACAAAACAGAATTTGCTCAAAATTGAAAGGCAGCTTTCCCTTCCCTTATTAAGCATTCAGTATGAGTTTCATGAAAAACAGCTGACGTTTACTAAAGTTTTTATATCAGACGGAAAGATGGGCGGACATCGTCATACCATAATACATCCTGTGTTTCGACAAGTCTAGAAGGCAAATTCTGAAATCTAGATTGATTGATTGATTATTGTATTACATCACTCCACGATTATTTCACATATCTGATGATGGCATCTGCCCGATGCATTGCATAGAAATTAAGACCTTTGCAATGGACCCACTCTAAGCAGTGAGGGATCTTTTATGTGCCACGTCTACCGTGACACAGGACCTCAGTTTTCACTGTCTCACCTGAAAGACAGAACACCAGTGTGCCTAGGGCGGGAGTCCAATCCAGGACCTCTCGATCATGAGCCGAGCACCTTATCCACTAGATCATGGTCAAGGTCACAATGTAAATGACCCTTGTGTAATTGAAAGGGCTTTATTAGTGGAGTATGAATGCCAAATATGAAGCCTCAATCTCTCATGGTTCAAAGTTTTTTGCAACAAACAAACAGGCCCCTGAATTTCATTGTGGGGCATAAAAAGCTATTTCTATTGTTATCATTTGCTAAGCGTTTTTATAACTTATATCATGTATCTATACCACATCCATGGATTGCTTTGTGTATATTACCAAGTACATCATGTTTATTTTGATTCATATTAAGCAAAATTTACCTCCAAGTCTATGGTTTAAATAAAGTATTAAATAACCTATGAAACAATGGCAAAGTAGGGCTGCATGAATGACAGTACCCGGAGCAAGACCATTTTCATAAGCCAAGTGTAATGATGTACTAAGCACCTTTACAAGCAGATCCTAATACATTTAGCTTGCAAAGATGAGCCAAGACCAATCATATGAAAGCTACAACAAGGGACCATAATTCTTACTGTCATCTGGGTGTAATAGGCTATATTCAAGTAACCAGAAAGGACCGTTACAAATCTAGATTTAACACGTCAGACTATGTCATACTTGGTAGAAGCATTGATGTGATGTATCCAAAGATAAGATTATTACGATTATTACAACTGACTGCTTGAAGAAATTTACAAATACATATATTCTCTTGCTTACCACATTTATGACAAGCGACAAAAAACTGTAAACTCTCTACACAAAACAAATCGAGACCATGATACAAATCTATGTGAAAATGATAAAGTCAGAATTCTTTTTTCCATTTTTTTTTTCTAAACTAATATCTTAAACTTTTTTTCGTATAAAATTATCAAAATACATTTTGCCTTCAGCATAGATTGCACCGCTTCCCTTGAGAATGCCTGAATTGGCCAAAGTAAAAATTATCAAAAATACAATCATGTAGTCACAAACAAGCATTGTCATGTCACCATAGGGCAGACACAAATACCCCCAGCTGGCATAATGATTCTTTTAATATGGCCTTGACCTTGTGGAGATTAGGACAAAGGCATGACATAATTTCAGGTGAAGGGGAAGTTGTGGGTAGTATGAACTTGTGCAGTTGAAAGATGTGTGTGTTGTGATGATGTTGACCAAAGAGGAGAGGCCTTTGTTGAAGGACTTGTCACACACACACCCCTTAAGGTGTCAGGCAAATGTTAAATGGGAAATGGGAAATTGTTGTATGGAATTGAAGAAGACTGCAATTGTGAAATGTTATTAAATGGAAGGATCACATACAAAGTGAAGTCTAATTTACATCTTGTAATCCACTTGTTTAATTCTGCTACTGAGATGCAATTACTGGTAAGCAAATGTGGGGATGTTTTAGACTACACATAAACAAACCAGCAAATTTGACAAAGGTTGGGGAAAATGTAAGTGGAGCCTACAGAGGACAGATCAGGCGTAAATTATTATTGCGGAATGTTTGCTTAATGTTTATATATGTTTGATATTTGCTCCATCTGATGTTGAAATGCAAAGAATCATGCCAGTCATTCCGTTTATCCATATTGCAAGTTTACGCAACATAAGGAATTGCGGCCCTATCATTCATATAGGATAAATATTGTTATTCATTATCAGTTTTCATTCACATAACAAAAAAGGAAAACAAAAACAACACAAAAGCATTGAGATTTCAACATCTTAAACTTTGCCCTATCATTTCATTATAATAGCTAATGACCCCACCTTAGGGCTAAATCAAGGAGGGTGTAATGATATGGGACATGAGTAGATAGTGTAATTCATTATTAGATTTCATTCACATATCAAAAGTATAAAATGAAATACAATTACACTGAAATCTGAACACCTTTTCATTTGCCCTATCATTTAATTATCACACGAGTACCCCTCCCCCAATCTCAAGAGGATTCAGAGACTCTTTCAGAATAGTTTTAATAGGGATATATTAATATAATACTTTAAGTTAATATGCAAAAAGAAATCAATAAGAATGAAATTCCAAGACTTTAATCCTTGCCTTATCATTTTGTATATGGACACTGACGCAGGGGGTATTGCATAGCTCTTCTGAGTGCACTTAAGGCCAGACTTAAAATATTGTCTGTTTGTCCTTTACCGACTCTACCTTCTAGCCTATGGGTATAGGTAGGTAGAGAAAAAAATTTATTTTATCAAGGAAGGTTCAATTTCAAATCTTCTGATTTTAAAAACAACTTTCCAGCTATGAATATAAAGTAAATGATGATTAGAAATAGTATCTGTCAAATTTTATTGAACAGTTTCTTTAGACATCAATGATGAAAAAATGTCAGAACAAGGTACATGTACTTTTAAAGAAGACAGTGTTTCTGAAGCACTGATATCCCTTGTCTGGATATGTCTTCTAACATCAGCCAATAGAAGAAAGAATGACAAGGAATAGGAATTAGTTGGCATATTTGTAAATGCCAGATTATATGAACACTTGGACGGTTTTGTCTCACTTTGACAAGAAACTTAAATAAAATAAAAAAAATTAAAAAATTCAAGAACACTCATGTCAGAAAGTATTAATATTATCATCTTTGACTAGAACACAATACATCAAAAATAATTCATTCATGATACCTTAGTAGTGTTTATATCACTTTGACTAGAAAAACAAAATATAAATGATAATTCAGGAACACTCACAGTAGTGTTATCAACTTTGACTAGAAACTACAGCATCAAACGTAATTCAGAAACACCTATGACAGCGTTATCACATTTATGACTAGAAATTACAACATCAAAAATAAGTTTGGAACACTTTGACATGTCAGATTCTAAGTATTCATTTGACTAGATACTACAACATCAAAATTTATTCAGGAACATTGATGATGGTTTTATCACAATTCAGGAACCATCAAAGTTTTAGCACATTTGACAAGAAACTACAATATTGATATAGAATACACAAAAGGAGTACGCACTGTCATTGTGGCATTAACAACAGATCTCCACGGTTCAATGGTATTTGAGGTTAACTGGAAACCAGAAATGAGACCAGATAACCGGGAGGAGTCGGTATCTCCTATTTGGCTAGCCCCACAAGCTATAAATTCCAACAACACAGCAAACAAGTATTACATCATGTATATAAAAGCCAGACATTAGTTGTGGAAAGCAACTATATTTATTACATAAAACGTAAAAATATTTAAATTCAGGAACATCAACATCTAAATAAATCATTCAATATCTCTGTCTAGAAAGGTGAAACTACAACATTCTTGCACTATAAAATTTAGGAACACTTAACTATATCAAAAGATCTTAATAGTCCTCCGAAGGGAAGTGACATAAAACAAAGAACAATTAACTCAGTATTTAAAATATTTCGGTCTCCTGACCTTCTTCCAGTGAATTTTATTGGTATTGGTGGCTTAAGTTATGTAATATCCATATGATATTTCATAACCAATATATGAAAAATAGGGCACTGCTAATGGGTGCATGATACGCCCACATCATGTTTTAATGTGGTTGTAATGGATGTGTGAAAGAAGTTTTCAAACTAACCACACCCTTTCATATGACATCATCAAAAGTTTTGTTCCCCCTTTAGTTAAGGAGGAGAAGCCCCGGACAACCTTTCCGACCCTGCCCATTTTCCCCCACCACAGGGGCCTGACCCCAACTTTGAAACCCACGTGCACAACTACAAGCCACACCCTTTCATATGACACCATCAAAAGTTTTGTTCCCCCGTTAAGGAGGAGAAGCCCGGACGAGGATGGACGGACAGACGAAGAGACAGATGACAGTGGTATAGCATAATATTAAATAATACTTAAAAATGTGGGTGTATAAAAATTGCAATAAACAAAGAATTACCTCTATAGCGTATACACATGTATAACATTTAGTGCGGTTCCACTAAAATAACACATTCAATATATAGCGTTATTACGTATATAACTATTAGATATTTAAGATAATAATAAAATACATATATTATTTAACAAAGATGTTATATATGAGGTGTCGGATAGGGTGAGAGGGAAGAGGAGGTAGGGGACAGGGAAAATGGGGGGGAGGAAAATTATGTGGTAGGGGGTGCGGGTTGGAGGGGGGTCTTACACTGATTTAAAAACTACAAAAATAATCACAATGTCCACAAATATGTGGGAGGGAGGAGGTAAGGTGGAGAGAGTGTAACAATAAGATAATATATATAAAACAAGTTAATAACTATAAAATACATATATTAATTAACAAGGATATAATACATAAGGTATCGGACAGGGTGACAGGGAAGAGGAGGTAGGAGACTAGATTAGGGATGGAGGTCTTACATTAATTTAAAAACAACAAAAATAACCACACATGTTTTTCGCAAATATGTGGGAGGGAGGAGGTAGGGAGCTATCCGACACCTCATATATAACATCTTTGTTAATCAATATATGTATTTTATAGTTATTATCTTTAATATCTTATAGTTACATACGTAATAACGCTATATATTGAATGTGTTATTTTAGCAGAACCACACTAAATGTTATACATGTGTATACGCTATGAGGTAATTCTTTGTTTATTGTAATTTTTCATATATCGTTTATGAAATATGATGGATATTACATAACTTAAGCCACCAATACCAATAAAATTCACTGGAAGATCAGAAGACCGAAATATTGTGAATATTGAGTTAATTGTTCTTTGTTTTATATCTAAACAGTTTTCAAATATCCTGACTTAGAAACTACAACTGTAACACCAAATTCATTGTCACTTTGAATAGGGATACAGCTATAGAAACAAGGGCAATAAATCAACGATGAAAGGGCAAGCAAAGTGTAGCATCCCAACACTCCTACATTTGCCAATTACCTTGACCTCTGACTCTGAAAATCAATAGGATTCTTCCTCTCATCATGGCAAACATGTGTGCCAAGTTTGATGAAGATGCATGTAACAGTTTAGTCTCTATCGATCTTGTTCACAAATTGAATGTTAAGGTGTGACAGAAGGATGTACTCACTGACGGACGGAACCATAGAAGCATTATAATATCCCTTTCGCAATGCATTGCGCAGGGATAAAAATATTTGTTTAACAAACTTGTATGCCCTAGCGGCAACAAAGCCCCAAATCCTATATTTAGGAAATACATGTATACATGTAAAGCCCCATCTCTAATACTATAAAAGTTAAGTTTAAATAAAAAAAAAATTATGGGCATTTTGAAGTTAAAGTATCTGTGCATACATATGCAACAATGTCAGACATGTGCAGACATCTGGCACTAAGGGGTATGACAACACCACATGTATCTCTCTAGAAATTCTGACAAGTACATATTTTCATTTATTCTGTTTACAATACATATGTTCATTTATTCTGTTTACAATGCATAATCAACATTTCACCACTCCGTTTGGATACATGTGCATGTATTATTAAAACACAGAACAGCAAAAATTTTCAAAGTTTGAATTACCATGTAATGATAACAACCTGGTCATGTTTACCAAATGTCCTTAACCCGAGTTGAAATCATATGCTTTGCATTCAATGCAATGACCATTGGGTCCTGGTATGCCTAGATAATCTATTATCTAATATGACCGTTATCATGAGCAGTGAATAGAGGGGAAAAACCCTATTGATTATGGGGTCACACAGGTCAAAGGTCAAGGTCACAGCTGACGAAAATAGACTACAATTATTTGTTTTTGGATGATAATTCAAGTGCCTTTATCATATACTGTACATATAGATTTATAATTGTTAATTCACACTTGTATAAATGGTTGCAAAGACAAGAAGAGCAAGATCTGACTCATTAGTATGACAAGGACCCCCATAAACCCATAAATGAATATGCAAAACAATTCTACAACACAAGAGCTACATTACGGACATCACAAAAATATTCAATTACATGTACAACAATGGCGGATCGACTTAGGATGGTCAAGTCAGACTTGTCGGAGGCATGTTTAAGACTCATCATTCAATGCCTTTGGATATGTGCCTGGAAGTACGGCACTTGAAGTATAACAACGCTGTACAATTTAAACCAAATACATGTACATGAGTACAATAACTCAGTGTACATGTACAAGTGTACAATAACTCAGTGTACATGTACAAGTGTACAATAACTCAGTGTACATGTACAAGTGAACAATAACTCAGTGTACATGTACAAGTGTACAATAACTCAGTGTACATGTACTAGTGTACAATAACTCAGTTTACATGTACTAGTGTACAATAACTCAGTGTACATGTACTAGTGTACAATAACTCAGTTTACGTGTGCAAGTGTACAATAACTCAGTTTACATGTACAAATGTATACTTGTGAACCTCGTGTAAGAAATGTCTTGAAGTTGCTGAGAAGATTTTGTACATGAAGTGCTGGCGGACGATTCGCCTATCGTTACTCCATTTTAACTGTAATTTTCCCACATCTCTTCTAATCCCAAGGTCTTTGGCATTGGTCTGCGGCGCAGAACACTTGAATATAGTGCTAGCAAATAAGGGACAGTAAACTTTTTTTTTGATTTGTACAATATTTAGCCTATATAAACCCGGTCCCCTAGACTTAACAAGATACCTGCAAAGATCGATTGATCAATAAGAAATTTTTTTTTTCAAAACTGTCTATAAAATTTTTCCAGTTGCAGCGATTTTTAAGAGTCGGGCAGTAAAGGACAAACAAACTCAATTTTATTTTAGACCTAATAACATGTACACGGGAAAAACCATACAAATGCAAAAAAAAATCGTCTAGATTTTTTTAATGTTTGATAGAAAGAGTATCATATCACAAGTTCTCCCCACTGAGTTGAGGGTTGGTCATCGTACAAGTTTTATGGGGCAGCTCTTTCTAAATAAACCCTAAAAGGTGTATAGAAAATATGGCACATTTTATGCCAAAGTTCCCTTTCAGAATCATGCTTTTATGTTGACATGTGTCTATTTCATATATTTTTAAGTCAAATTTATGTTTCACCTATATTTACTCTTTTGCAAAAAGTTACTTATTTGCACCTAAATTCAATATTGGCAAGCTGCCCAGTAATAAAAGGAAGCTAAAGCAAAAGCTAGCTTCATCGATACATCAGTTACTTGCAAAACATTACTTCAAATTTGATAATTTTACATACTTTAGCAGAAAAGTGTTAGTTCTTTAAGCATGTAAAAGGTTTGCTGGGAATTTGAGTATTTCTCATGATATATTCCACGAAAAAATTGTTCCTTTTTCATGATAAAATATCTATAAATTATGGTTCAAAATACTCATCTATCTAATATGACTGTTATCATAAGCAGTGAATAGAGGGGAAGAACCCTATTGATTCTGGGGTCAACAAGGTCAAAGGTCAAGGTCACAGCTGACGAAAATAGACTATAATTATTTTTTTTGGATGATAATTCAAGTGCCTCTATCATATTCAAACCAAATTTGGATATATGCTTACTTATCAAGAGAGGAAGAACCCTTTTGATTTTGAGTCTAAAGGTCAGAGGACAATGTCACTGCTGATAGAAAAAATTGACATTATTGGTTTCCAGGTGATTTTCATATATTATCATATATCATTTACTGCTCATCAGAATTTGATCAAATTTCACACATTTTTCAGGCCAAACTCTTTTAAACAGAGGTACTTAAAAAATCCTTTCAAATGGGAAGGATGCCTATAGACTTGAGAGTCAATATACCAAAAGGCAAGGTCACAACTGGTAATATTTATAGGAGTTACAGCCCATGAAACTAACAATTTAGGAAAGTTTTGTTGCTGTTATGAAATAAGCCCAGAGCCGGGACATGTTTTAACAAGAGCAATGCCTAGCGTGGCATAATACACCCGTCGCTTAATTCGGACAGGATCAATACGCATTTGGCATGATTTTCATGAAAAACATCTAACGTTTACTGAAGTTAATTGCGTTTCATAGCATTTTATCATAGGAATAAGTCCAAGGGCAATAAGTCCTATAGAAATGGTCCTATCCAACTCATCTTGGAACTTGACCTGCAAAAAAAAATTGAAATTTTTTAGTACAAGCCCCCCCCTGCTAAAATTATAAATTTCTCAAAAATGAAGAAAAAGATATCAATATCTGTAAAATATGTGGAAGTTGGTACATTTTACTTGTTTCATGATAAATTTCATAATGATTTTACAAAAATTAGATTTTTAATGAATTTTCAAAACAAAATCTTGAAATTTATAAGTCAAAGGGCCATAAATCTGTCAAAAGTGATCAATCATTTTAAAACTCGAACTAGTACTAACGCCGCTTGATATAAAGCTATATACCAAATTTCAATTCAAGGTCTTGAAAGACGGCAAAAAAAGTTCAGGAAAACATAACCTAGGACAAATGATCCCCCCCCCCCCTAAAATTATAAATTTCTCAAAAATGAAGAAAAAGATATTAAAACCCGTAATATATGTGATAGTTGGCGCATTTTACTTGTTTCATGAGAAATTTCATAATGTTTTGACAAAAAATAGATTTTTAATGAATTCCTGAAAAAATCTTGAAATCTATAAGTCCAAGGGCCATAAATCCGTCAAAAGTGGGTCAATGGTTACAAAACTCAAACTGGTGCTGACATCCCTTGGAATAAAGCTATATACCAAATTTCAGCTCAATATCTTGAAAGATGGCAAAAAAAGTCCGGAAAACATGACCTAGGACAAATGATCCCCCCCCCCTAAAATTATAAATTTCTCCAAAATGAAGACAAAGATATTAGAAACCATAACATATGTGATAGTTGGTACATTTTACTTGTTTCATGAGAAATTTCATAATGTTTTGACAAAAAAATAGATTTTTAATGAATTTCTGAAAAAATCTTGAAATTTATAAGTCCAAGGGCCATAAATCCGTCAGAAGTAAGTCAATGGTAACAAAACTCAACCTGGTACAGACGCCACTTTATATAAAGCTATATACCAAATTTAAAGTCAATATCTTGAAAGACGGCAAAAAAAGTCTGGAAAACATGACCTAGGACATATGGTCAACCCCCCCCCCCTAAAATTATAAATTTCTCAAAAATGAAGAAAAAGATATTAAAAACCATAACATATGTGATAGTTGGTACATTTTACTTGTTTCATGAGAAATTTCATAATGTTTTGACAAAAAAATGGATTTTAAATGAATTTCTGAAAAAATCTTGAAATTTATAAGTCCAAGGGCCATAAATCCATCAAAAGTAGGTCAATCGTAACAAAACTCAAACTGGTACTGATGCCGCTTAAAATAAAGTTATATACCAAATTTCAACTCAATATCTTGAAAGATAGCCAAAAAAATGTCTCAGCTTAGGACGAATATCCCGAGAGCTATTGTCATACCCCTGGCATCGTCGTCATTGTTGTTGTTGTCATCATATGGACAAAAATTTTAACCTGGAACATAACTTTAGAACCATTAGAGACAGGCCTTTTATATATCACACATGTTTTCCTTCTGCCAAGACCTTTCACTGGGATACACAACTGTTTACTTTGTGACCATGATCTTGAAGTCTGACCTATTTTAACAAACTTTAACCTTGGTAATAACTTATGGAAAGTGATTTAAATAGTTCATGTGTGTATTCCTTGCAACAAGACCTTTCATTACGTATCAACATTTTTTCACCTTTTGACCTTGGCTTTATACTTTATTAGCTATGTGTAAAGTATGAACCCAATAGGGGCCAAAACTGTGTCTAAAGGTTTTGTTACACATGCATGCATCCGTCCTACATGCACCTACCCACACAGGCACCCACCCAACCATACATGCACCCACACACAAACATTATCGTTACTATATATATCCCCCCTCCAATGCTTTTGCAAGGGGATAATAAAGCAAGTTAGTTCCGACATCACAATGACATTAAGAAAACAGACAATGCATTTTAACATGTATATTGTAACAGCTTTATTGAAATCAAATCATCTTTCATCAATACATTCTTAATATGAATGTCAACTTAATGGTGTTACAAGGTTTAAATAATGCATTAACAAAAGATGCAAATGGGCCTATATAGCACACCTGAGAAAATTTCTTAATTAACAAAAACTGCTTGAATAATTTGCAAGTATATAATTTATATTCTCTTGCTTATTGTGTTTTGAACCACTGACATAAAACTGTAAACTTGCTTTTACACTGAATAAATCAATACCATGATACAAAAATATGTGAAAAAGATCAAGTCAGAATTCTTTTTTCTATTCTTTTTTTATGCTGCAAAACATTTATAAGCTTATTTTGGGGTAAATGAAAGAGAGAAAAAATTTGCCTTTAGTGGGATTTGAATTGCTTCCCTTCAGCATGCAAGATCTGGTCTGCATCTAAATTTTCTATAATGTTATAAAAAATAAAGTAAACTAAACTTTGATATGAAACTTTCTGATAACCCTTCAAATGAATAATTTCTAATAAAGGTTGGTAAACAAAGGCTTTACTGTTTCTTTACACAAATTGCTTAAATAACAAAGAGTTGTCAGAAAACAATGAAAATGGGTGTTAATTTTCAAAAAGGATTAATGTAAGAAGCAGATCACTCAGGAAAATTGTGTTTTTCCCTACTTCATAAGAAATCTAACAATAAGTTATTGATCATGGGCTTGAAAATCAATAGGGTTCATCATCTTACCATGGCCAACAATTGTGCAAAGTTTTAGTCTCTAGGATGGTATGTTTTTCTTTTGTAGCGTTGACAAGGTTTTTCATATATTGCCTATTGTGACCTTGATCTGACCTTAAAATCAATAGGGATCATCCTCTCCTCTGGCCAACATTTTTGTACTTTTCAAGGCTCGAATCTGATGAAATTTTTGGTCATCACATTGGCAAATTTAAAGAAAATTTTGACACCCTTCATTATATTAACTAAAATTTTAGGTTGCCCAAAGAAAATTCAAGGTTGATTCTGATGACCAGATGACTGCTAATTTCGAACCCTGCCTTTATATAGAAATAAAATACTTTATGTTCTGTCTTAGACAATTAATCATAGGAATGAAGGTCCTGAGTGAAACTCATAAATTATGATCTGAAGAGGAATTAGTGTAATCTATAGTATTAATTCAGGACTAGTTTCATTCTTAAAATTAACAGCACAAATTCAAAATGACTCTTGAATTATTATTAAGCTATGTAAATCAGTTTTCTATTAATGTAACAAAACTGAAATGGAATAGTTATACGAAGCATGCATTTAAGCCTGAATCCCAAGATGAACCATTAGTGCAAGTTTAGGATTTTTCAAGCACTGTTTATTCTAGGTGACTTGGCATACAGCGTAGTCAAAAGTCTTTTATTTTTACTAGTTTGTCACAAATTGAGGTACCCCCAACAGGTTAATCAAACTCAACTAACTCAAGTAGAAAAAAATGTCAGTTGAAGCAAACGAACCAGGTACTCAAGTGGGGCATCCCATAGATGAATCACTGGTGCCAGTTTGGTACTTGTACTGTCCATAACTGAGATACTCGTGCCTCAAACGGGTTACCAAAATGGCTCAAACAGAAAAAGTATGTCAGGTACATCTTGAAACATGTTTTCCAGTCTGCATCCAAGGTAAATAATTACATATAGTCAGTGTTAGTTTGGTACTTGAAGTTTGTCCAGAATTGAGGTACCCCTCAGGTACCCTTTCAGGCTGCCAGCAAGTTAAGTATTTGATCACAACCTTTAAAGAAATTTTCTAATTCCAAGGGCCCCAATTCCGTCAAAAATCAGTGGACCGTAACAAAACTCAAACCTGATCTGTTACTCATGGTGGTATACTCACACACCAAAAATTGGATTAATATCTGCAAGCGTTTAGAAAAAAAGTCCAGAAAACTGCCATTTTAAAGAAATTTTCTAATTCCAAGGGCCGTAATTCCGTCAAAAATCAGTGGACCGAAACGAAACTCGAACTTAATCTGTAACTCATGGTGGTAGACTCACACACCAAAAATTGAATGAATATCTACAAGCGTTTAGAAAAGAAGTCCGGAAAACTGCCATTTTAAAGAAATTTTCTAATTCCAAGGGCTGAATTCCGTCAAAAATCAGTAGACCGTAAAGAAACTCGAACTTGATTTGTAACTCATGGTGGTAGACTAACACACCAAAAATTGGATGAATATCTACAAGCGTTTAGAAACAAGAGGCCCAAATGGGCCTATATCGCTCACCTGAACAGCTAGATGATCAAGTTGAAGATATGAAAAATTGTCCCCCCCCCCCTTTTCTTGGAAGTCTTAAAAAATTCATAAAAAATTCAAAAATCGAGATATTGAAAAAGTTCCTTCGCACCAGCATTCCTTACCATAGAAATGATTAAATGAAACCAAATGAATGCATCAATGTTTACTAAAAGAAAATAATAACTTTTTAATGCATTAAAATAACAAAGTCCAAAATTTAATGAAAAAACGTCAAAAATTTGATTTCGGAATGGAACCAAAAATATCAACACTTCTTCCCATATGCCTCTAAATCATTCCTATGCAGTCGGTTTGTCGCTGTATGCACCCGATCTGAATAAGAAGTTTGTCAAAGGAGGGTACCCTCTGTGACCTACTTTTGTCTGTGGTGGTGCCACCTGTTCATGGATCCTGACAAAGATGACCACATTTGTCGGGAACCTTGAGTATTTGATGCATGCCAAGTTTCACTGAATTCCAGCAAGTGGTTCCGAAGAAAAAGTTCAAACTGTGAAATGTTTACACCAATTATCCCACCCCCTTTTTCTTGAAAGTCTTAAAAAATTCATAAAAAATCCAAAACATAAAATATTGAAAAATTTTCTTCGCAGTAGTATTTCTTACCATCAAAATGATCAAATTAAACCAAATTAATGCATCAATGTTTACTAAAAGAAAAAAATACCTCTTTTCTGCATTAAAACTACCAAGTACAAAAAAAACGTCAAAAATTTGATTTCAGAACGGAACCAAAAATAACAACACTTCTTCACACATCCCTCTAGATCATTCCTATGCATTCGGTTTGTCTCTGTATGCCCCCGGTCTGAAGAAGAAGTTTGTCAAAGGAGGGTACCCTCTTTGACCTACTTTTGCCTGTGGTGGCGCCACCTGTTGATGAATCCGGACGAAAAACAACAACACTTGTAGGGGACCATGAGTACTACATGCTTATCAAGTTTCATCAAATTCTGTTCAGTGGTTCTGGAGAAGAAGTCGAAAATGTGAAAAGTTAACGACGGACGACGATTGATCACAATAGCTCACTTGAGCCTTCGGCTCAGGTGAGCTAAAAAGTCCGGAAAACTGCCATTTTAAAGAACTTTTCTAATTCCAAGGGCCGTAATTCCTTCAAAAATTAGTGGACCAAAACGAAACTTGAACTTGATCTGTAACTCATGGTAGTAGACTCACACACCAAAAGTTGGTGTTTATATCTTTATATCTTGAGCAATACAATTTTAAGATGATAGTAATATTAGATCAGTTCTCATTTGACAATGAACTATAGATCATTACAGTATATATGAAACAAATTATAAATATATGACGAGTTTAAATTTTGAAATGAAAGATTATTGCATGACATGTCTTGAAACTCTATATTATAAGCAAATTGGGAAAACGTAGGCTGCAAATGTAGGTCATATTAACACCTAGCTCTGGTAAACTTACATCGATTGTTTACAATACGGACAGGAATAAATTTAACTAATACATTCTGTTGTCCCGCTAAAATCAATTAAAACATCAATTTTTCAGCATAACATCTTCAAAAGCATGCTGTTATTGAGGTCGGAAAAGCCTGAAAAAGTGCGATCAGTGCGTAGTAATCAACGCCTGAATGAAAACATAGGTTGCATCCCAGTAAGTCTCAAAAATCATCATGTTTGTTCAGCTCTGGTATAAACTTTTTATACATCTTCCTTAATAATTTAATGAATATGTAGTTCTTAACATGCAAACAGTATCAATTTGTTATGAATATTTGCATATTTAATGCACCATGGACCTATTTCCTTGGTGTAGGAATGCATGAGCAAAGGGATCCATCCCAAGAATTCAATATGGCAGCACCCAGAATGCAAATGATAACAGAGTAACACTTTGTGTCACAACAATCATGAAAAGGTAGTTAACAAGAGTAATGCCTTCTGTGGCATACAGTTGCTTACATGTAGTTTGATAGGAAAAAATTTTAAAGTGTGAAGGCTCCATCCCAACCTCCCAATTATTCAGGACTCAACATAACACATGCTATGGACCTTGGCAACAAGCCTGTATAATATTTTTGATATCCATAAAGGCAGTAAGAAGTTATGGCCAAGAGAAGAATTTAACCCACACACACCTTTATTTTTCCTCCGAGTCAAAAGTGTAAGAATACACTCAGAAGAAATAAAAACCAATAATATATATCTATATTAAAGTTCATATATAATTCTAAAACAAATTTAAACATGAAAGAAATCTCAAGGCATATTCTTTTATTTTATCAGAGTATTCTGTACAAATTTCTGAAAATCAATTCATATTACTGAAGTTTATCTTACATGTACCGTATATCCTAAAGAAACTGCCATTATGCTATCAATGAAAAAAAATATTCTAAGTTCAAAGACCATAACTGCAGCAAAACCAAGTCAATCACACCAAAATGCAACCTACTGTCATTGATATCAAGTTATATACCAAGTTTCAATTCAATACCTTGAAAGACTGCATAAAAACGTCTGGAAAACATGACCTTGAAAGGATGAATGGATGGATGGACAGACGGATAGATGTATGGACAGATGGAAAGCACAATAACACGTCCCATCTATGACGGGTGTATAAAACTTAAACTAAACAAATTAAATAGATTTGGAAATACAAAGTCAATTTCTTTCACGCTGAAACTTTAAGTCATAAAAGTCAATAGCAAGCGGAATGTTTGAGCAGTTCATAATATAAAGCATTGGTTTTGGTTTTTGAAAAGTGGGTCAAAGTCCAAAGTTAAATTCACTGGGTCAAGAGTCATAGTACAAATTCAAAGCCCTGGTCATGAGGTATCCATATCTAGAATATCAAAACTATACCTTTTCTGGTTCAAAACACAGCCTAGTTTAAAGTTTTAAGAAAGTATGTCAAAGTCAAAGGTCAGGGTGAATGTGTCAAAAGTCATGGTCCCAAAGAAAGCCAAGGACTTCTGTCCAAAGGAATTAAACATGTGTGAAAAAGTCTACGTCTGTCTTTTTTTTTAATATGACATTAGTTTTGTGAAACACTGCAAAATGTTTTGGTATAAAATGAAAGAAAACATTTTGCCTATAACAGGATTTGAAACATTAAATCTGAAAAATTTCCAGCTTTTTTGAAATAGATATTTTCAATAAAATATTTTTTGCTTCTCATTATTGAATATATCAACAAGAGCGTTAGAAGACAACAGAACTCGTGAAACCAAATTTAAACTGAAAAAGTTTTTTGTAAAAAGGTCAATCTGCAAGGTCAAGGTCAAATGGAAAAAAATTTTGACATGTAAAGGAAGGTAGTGTTACAAGGAATACACACAAGAAGTATTTATACCGCATCTCTTATTGTTCATAAGTTTTGATCCAGGTTAATGTTTTTTAAAAGTAGGTCAAACTTCAAGGTCAAGATCACATGATCAAAACTTTTAGTACCCATTGAAAAGTACAAAGAATACACAGGACGTGAAATATTAAATCCCTGTCACTAATGGTTCTAAAGTTATGATCCAGGTTAATGTTTCTGTCTGCAGATGATGAAGACAACGACACCGGTGTATGACAACAGCTCTCCAGACTTTCATCCTGACAAACTAATTAAATGACTCAAAAATGTGTGTACTAAGTCCGATAAGACACAAAAATAAAACAAAAATTACAACACTACATAAGGCACCCTTCTAGATCACTCAGACGCATTGAATTCCTTAATCTATGCAGCCAGTCTAATCTAGAAGATTTCAAAGGAGGGTACTTTTTGGACACTATATCACTCAGCCCAGAATCCACCCCCTTGATGGATTAGGTCAAACGCAGCAACAATTTTTGGTACCTTGAGATTTATCAAAATTAGTCCATTAGTTCTGAAGCATAAGTCAATTTTTTGTTATATCCAAATAGTAACCCCCCTACTCTCCTTTTTTCATCTTAAATAAAAATTGGTTTGATTACCTATGCATCTGTTCCAAAGAAAAAGTTTCTGACAGGAGGGTACCATTTTGTGACCATTCAGTCAACCTAAGATTGCCTTTTCTGGACCAAAGTCTTTGAAACTTGTTACCTTGACCAGAATAAGGTTTGGCATTCCATACAGTATTTACAAAACATTAGTGCATATCTCTTGTCATGATAAAGCCAGGACCATGTGTTCTCCAAGTGCAGTAATTATTGACATGTCAATTTTGAGAAGTCCAATGTGAAAAGTTTACCAATGCCAAAAAAATGCACCATCAAAATACCTCATCTTGTCTGAGGAAAATGATTACATGCATTTTTAAACAAATTGATTCATGGATATGCTTAACTCAGTATGAGTCTCTGTATCATGTAAATATTACTCAGGTATATGAAACAGAATTCAAAACATGCTTACCCACAGGTAAGCACTTCTTTAATTTCCAGTTACTTCAATTTTCCATTTCAGCAAGTATCAGGTGACAGGAATTCTATTTAACTGTCACAATTAATGTATATGCTTGATAAGCTAAAAATGCGTATTTGCTTAACGTCATTGAGACATCATAACAACAATGCATTGCTTATTTTTAATATGATCAATACATGCCACCGTTGATGAGCTATGGAGGCAAAATCCCTTCTGTATGTAATATTGGCAGTACATTAACAATAACAGAAATTCATAACTCACCCTCCTGGGAATAAAGTATGGTGAATCTGTTTCCAAGAGTAACCTTTCCAGTGATATGAACCTGGCCACTTCATGGGGACCTGTTGCTGACCGGTAAGTCACTAAAGGGGTTAAACCTATGTACAGATTTGGAAAGATGTTCAACCACTTGGAGGCAGACTGGAATGTTCCCGTAAAACAATGACAGTGTATCTTGTAGTTCTTAGGTACCACCTAAATTTCAATAAAAACAATTAGTTGTGTTTGTGAAACACTAATGCCCCAGGCGGCACCAAAGTCCAAAAAGTTATTTTTAGTGTGAAGGTCATTGTAAAGGTCAAAAGGTCATTGACCTTGGTGTCATTTGAAATGGCTTCATTAACTGAGTATCATGTCAAATGTGAAGTCTCTATCCGTCACGGTTCAAAAGTTATAGCCAAGGTTAAAGTTAACAACAGACAGACAAACAGACAGGACAGAAACAGTATGTCCCTGATCTATCAATCCGGGAGCATAAAAAATTGTATTTGATTGATTTCTTGAATTTAATAAATACATCTAGTACTGGAATCAAAGTGAAGTATACACGGCAAAACTCCATCATATGCATTTGACTTGTGAAACTGGTCTTTGGTCATGATCATTAGGGGAATGATCCACATTCAGTGAAAGTTACAAAAGATTTTGTTGTTTACAGTTAATATTGTTAGACCTTTATATGTTAGACCTTTAAAGTAAATATTTCAGACCTTAAATATAGTTCTGTGAAATATACTTCAAAGTCATGCATTAAATAAAGGGCTCATGGATTTGATGTAACTTAGCTTCGTATTCTAACTCCAAATTTCTGAATGATTATGATCTACAAAATATGAACTTCAGAAATATGTCTCAAAGACCTATGATTGTATTATAGGCACAATTAAAAAAAAATTGTTTTTGACATATGTTTTAGGTATCTATCTATGAATACAGTATTCAAATCTCATTCATGAGAAGGGGCAGGCGTGGTGTAGTGGCTAAGTGCTTGGATTGCGGCACCGACGATCCAGGTTCGATTCCCGGGTTGCGCCACTATGTTTAAGAGTTTGGTAACCTCCTGCTTCCATGTCACAATATAACTGAAATATTGTTGAAAGCGACTTAAAACACCAATCAACCAACCAACCAACCATTCATGAGAAAACTGCACATGTAGAATAATTAAGATATTGTTAATTAAATTAATATATGATTTGAAATTGGTTGCACTTGGCTCGGTTCCGAGGTGGGGATATCACATCCTCGACACCAGCGGACGTCCATGTAGGTGCATATATTATATATGTTGTAAATTTAAACCGTGCAACCAATTTCAAATCGTATCTTCACTTCCGGTGTCTGCTAAGCATGCCGTAATATATGTACGTCATTGGAACAACCTTTTTTGGGGTTGTCTCCGTGGCGTGACGTTATATGCGGCATGCTTGGTAGGCTAGGTGAAGCCACCGCACGGTTTAAATTTACAACATAAATTAATATAGTTTCATTGGGCACATCAAAATCATGGCAGCCAGATAATAAATAATAATGTAGCTACAACACTTCCAGGCTGTCAGCTTACCATGTCTCTGGCAGTAAATTAAAAATCAGAGAACGTGTGAGGAAGTCTCCCATCAGTGCTACATGCATACTTTATTCACTTGACTCTACACTATTGTTTAGTGCATCTAAAGTGTAATGCTTAAGGTTTTAATACTTTATAATGTATCTTAAATGATATAATTGTAAATAACAGTTACGCAATGGGGTTTACTGTCAATCGCTGCAGTTCTATTTTGAAGGCAGAAAATAAAATGTAATTCCACAAAAATGACATCAAGAACAATAAAACATTACAATGATGTAATAACCAACCACTCATAACCCTTAAATTCCTAATAAAGGATTCAACTGCCAAGCTGGCGGGGCATAAAAATGCAAGAATACTGAAGAAACAAGCTTTCAGTCAGTATTGGATGCAACACTCGTCCCTTAATGTCACAACCTATACCTTCAAAGTGAGTAATACCTTATTAGCAACATGAAACAGTTATGTGAACTTGGTAACCTTTTGCATGATTTATCAAGACATAACATTGAATTCTGTGAAGTTTATATCAAGCTCTAGTGAAACTGACAGCAAAAATATAGCATCGTTTTATTCATCTCTGGCATCAGTATCATTTGGAAACTGAAACAGTGATGAATCACTATTTTCAGTAATAAGTCTACAACTGAACTATGCTGATGTCTATGCTGATGTCTATATTTTTAGTAACAGTGACCTTTAAAGTAGGCTTTTTGACCCAAGATCTAGACCATCCTTAGGATCTATAGACCTCTACATAAGCTAGCATTGTATGAAGTTTAAAAGAAATCAATTATTCTTAACTCAAGTTATTATCTGGCAAATGAAGTGCAGTGATAAATGGCTATTTTTAGTAACAATGATTTTTAGAATTTACTTTTTGACCCCAAAATCAATCCTACCCTAGACCTTTATATGAGCTATGAAGCTTAATTGGAAGAAATCCATCATTCATAACTCAAGTTAATTATCATTTGAAAACCGAAATACAATGATAAATGTCTTTTTCTGGTAAAAAAGACCCTTAGAGTTGACCTTTTGACTCCAAAATCAATAACACATTACATTTTTATATAAGGTAACATTGTATGAAATTTGTGGCAAATTGGTCATTCCTCACTAAATTTATTGTCTGGAAACCATCCGGACAGTCAGACGGATGGGCAGACAGATGAATGGACAACAACAAACACTATAGTCCCTTCCAGTCACATAACCTAGCCTTATATAAAGTTTAAAAGAATTAATCATTCTTAACTCTGGTTATTATCTGGCAAATGAAATGCAGTGATAAATATCTATTTTTAGTAACAGTGATTTTTAGAATTGACTTTTTTGACCCCACAGTCAATCCGGACAGACAGACAAGGACAAACACTATAGTCCCCTCCAGTTTCACTGGCAGGGGACTAATAAAAACTAATAATATATATATTTATATCAAAGTTCATATATAATTCTAGCACACATTATAATTTGAAAGAGATTGAGAGATAAATGAATTTTTAACAATTTTCTAAAAAGAAAATCAATTCATGATTACTGGAGTTATTATATCCCATAGAAACTGCCATTATGCTATCAATGAAAAACAAAGTATCAAAATATTTATAGTGCTGATAGCTGGGTCAAGTAGCAAAAGATTAAACTGGAGTTGAAATACAGTTGATAACAAATTCAAGGAAACAAGAAGTTACACATTTCGCTATGAAAGGAAAATTCTTAAGTAATAGTGAAGTTTATCATTGGTTAACTTTTTTGATAAAATATCTCGTGGGGCATGTCATCTTACCCTTGATCATGATGAAAACCATAGATTCATTCCTGTTTTAAAAGTTTCACAACTCTTGTCATGCTTTATTCTCTTGAACATACAAGCTAGGCATATATCTGTCATTTCCTATCACTTATAATAGAGGGAAGAATTATAACCTTTCTTCCGGATTGGTGTATAGTCAAAACGGTCTATACCAAAATAGGAATAATTTTATGCGAAGGGCAGTTTATTTAAAACTGAGTCAGTCCGAATTACCAAAAATGTCTGTAAGAGCGATGTCTTCTAAAATATTTTTTTAAATTCTGTCAACTTCATTACATTTTATTCCAAATTATTTCAATAACTTTTTGTGGCTCTTTTCTGAGGTGGCCTCCATGTGACAAGAGCAGTTAGTGGCAACTTAGTGGTTAACAACCTCAGTTCAAAATTACATATTTACTGATTTATTTATTATTTCAATGTATCTACAGACAAAATGTCAAATTATTCGTTCTCTTACTATCTGTATCAAGCATAAATTAAACACTAGGTGAAAAAGTCTACAGTATATTTTGATATCAGATTTGATGTGCATTGTCAAAAAAATTACAAAGTTGGATCATTTTGGTAAAAAATTTGGGTCGTTTTTGTGTGGGCCTTTTTTATTTGGGCCGTTCTGGTGTGGGCTGTATATTTCTTGGACCATTTTGACTTTAACTCTTTGGATGAATTGTTTTAGTACAATTTCACTACTTGTATTGACAATCCATGCTCATTAAACCTACCCCATTTGGCAGGATATTCTTTATATCCTTGAAAAGTTCAACAGATCTAACATTGAAATTCAGCAGATCTTGATAGTTGCCAACAATTCTAAGAATAATGCATGAAGAAAAATCCACTTATCGCCAGATTTAATTAAATCTGATGGAGGAATTGATTTTTTAATTTTGCCAAAATTTAGATGTTACCGAACAAGTAAGTTGAGAGAAAACCTGAAAAAATACTTGGTTTATTTATGTCCATACATGAACAACATTAGCATAACATACATCTTGATAACTACTTTCCTGGAAATGACGTTGATCTGAGAATAAAGTCAAACATGCTAATCAGCATTGGGAACAATACAAGCATACATGTTTACCTTCTACAAAGTGATAAAGCAATGGGCATTACACAGCGCCATACCAATGTTTATCTATAACACTTGAATTAGAAACATGTTTCAGTCAGCAAAAATAGACATAGGGAAACCCCTCCCATATACATGTACACAAAATATTAGACTGACAATGACCATAGACTACAGTTTCCTCCTTTGACTCATGTACTATGCACATAGCCCTCCCCCCCCCCCCCAAAAAAGTTTACATCTTTCTCAATTTATTTACCTGTGTTGTCATGCTATTTATAGTGATTTAAACATGCCCTCTGATAGAAAAGAGTTTGAAAATAAAAATGATATTAAAGCTTGTTGGTCCATGACTGAGTGTGTTATGAGGTTCAAATGTTGTCGCATGAATACACTACTGAAAGACCTGAGAGTGAGGTCATAGGGATCAAGATGTGCATTTATAAATATTTTGAGTTTGGCAAATGCAATTTTTTCTGCAGAAGAAAAAATGACAGCTCTTATGTAGTATAACAACATACATAAATTTCAGGAAAAATATAAGTGGTAGGATTTTCGCAAAGATTTTCTTTTTAAATTTACAAAGGAAACAACAGGAAAAAACTGTGACCATAATGGGGCTGACCAAGGTTCAAATGACACGTTATCAGTTATTTTTTACATCACTGGATTTCGTATTTGTTTCATTCATTTAATCCAGAATCAACAAATATTGACAGAATTTTAAAATTACATCCTCAAGGCTTAACATCACGCGCCTCTCATAAATTACATCAGATACTGTAAACCAATGCTGTAAACCAATATCACACAATTGTTGTCCATGACGTAAGAGTGTGTCATGAACATGAACCAAGATCATATCTACAAGGTCAAGGTCACAGTGCACACATAGCCAAAGTCCTGACCTTTAACCAAGGTTATATCTACTAAGTCAAGCTTACAGTGCACACACAGCCAGAATTCTTGTTGGTGGGAGATTATATTTAACACAATTGTTGTTCATGAACCAAGGATGTGTCATGACTCTGCACCAAGGTCATATCTCCAAGGTCAAGGTAAGAGTGCATACATAGCCAAACTTCTTGTACGGGCCATAACTTCCTTCTGATTCGTTGGAGAGAGATTATCAGGGGGGAAACTTTGTAAGAAAATCTTAGGGGCTAAGTGGGCCCCTAACATTTAAAATTTAGGAGCCCACTAATATTTTCACGGGCCCACATCTTTTCAATGTACTTGTTCAGTTATACAGATGAAATTCCAGAATAATGAATGCATGTAATGTACAAGAGATTTTAATTTATTCAAAATACACAATTTATTGAAATTCAAATTTATTCAAGGATGAAAGGGCAACCAAACGAAATGGCTGATGTGAGTTCGTTTGGTTGCCACTTCATTCTTGGATCGTTTTGAAATTGACCAATTGCATTTAATTGTAGTAGTCAAATATTCTACTAGGGATATATTTTATTGATAGAACTACCTTATCTATACAATATTTTCTACAGCAAAAAGGAATCCTGCCCTTCCTGATAGATTTTATTAAACCTTACGCATAAATCAATAAAACGTCTATGATCAAAAAGGAAAATGAGTGAGAGGACTTTATGTATCCATCAACGCTTTAATCATTCGGAACTATCTCGCAATTTACTCGCAACTTATTACGTAGGAAAAGGTCGATGTTATACAAATGACATTTTATTGAGTGTAACAGGAACTTCACACATAAACTGCCATGCTGCGATGAGCAAAGACCTCTCGATGTCTTATGAAAATTACATTCGCCAAGTGGGCAATTTCTTATGAGATTTCACGAGCCCACACCCAAGAACTGGTCGCCAATGGGAGTGGGCGAGTGGAAAGTTTCCCCTCTGGATTATAGTTCACAGAAGTGTTGACCATGACCCAAGGGTGTATTGTGACTTCGAACCAAGGTCATATCTACAAGGTCAAGGTCACAAAGCACACATAGCCAGAATTCTTGTCTGGGCCATAACTTCTTCCTATTATGCTGGAGAGAGAGTATATTTCACACAATTGTTGTCCATGACCCAAGGGTGTGTCATGACTTTGAAATAAATTCATATCTATGAGGTCAAAGTCACAGTGCACACACAGCAAGAATTATTGTCTGGGTCATAACTTCTTCTCGTTATGTTGGAGGGAGATTATATTTCAGCCAAATCTTGTCCATGACCCAAGGGTGTGTCATGATCTTGAACCAAGGTCATATCTTCAAGGTGAAGATTACAATAAAGAAAACTAGAATTCATGTTTGGAACATAACTTCTTACTTGTAAGTTAGAGAGAGATTATATTTCACACAACTGTTGTCAATGACCCAAGAGTTTCTTCAAAGCCTTGAACCAAGGTCATCTCTTCAGGGTCAAGGTCATAGTGCACAAACAACCAGAATTCATGTTCCGACCATAGTTTTTTCTTTGTACGGAGGAAGATTATATTTCTCATTATTATATCCATGACTCAAGGGTGTGTCAAGACCTTGAACTAATGTCATATCTACAAGGTCAAGGTCAGAATGCACACATACCAGAATTCTCAGTTTTCATGATTATACCTCAAAATGTTCCAACTAGACATCCATTGCACCTATACCAGTGATGTATATTGTGATAAATTATTGCATGTTTCAACTTTGTTGCCGTGAGGCGTATCTGTTCCGTCAGGATAGCTCTAGATTCTTATAATTTAAAAATGGGTATTTTAAAATAAAACTTTTTTTCAAGAACAATAGCATATTTTATTTGAAACTGAATAATCCAAATTTTGCACATCAATCTTTCATTAGCTGACCAGAATTGTGATCTGATGGCTGCCCCATCAATAATAGAGATAGTATGTATACGAGATAGAAAAACAAGAGGCCCAAGTGGGCCTATATCGCTCACCTGAGTACCTAGATGATCAGTCATGCAGGGAGGAAGAAGTTATTTATTTTTGCATTACTGCGACTAAATCCACACAAATGTTGAAAATATGTCAAATTTTATTTCAGACCAGAATAAATGAAAGGACTTGAAAGTCCTCAAGGTCGGAATTGCATGGTCAAGTACATCAAAGGTAATAAAGTCGTGATCCACCAAGAGATCACACACCAAGCGTGTAATGTTTAGGATCAGTATTGACAAAAACACGGTCTGCGCACAGGTGCTCGCTTTCATATAAACAACGGCTCCGCCCTGTACGTCTCCGTCTCGTACTATATAGTTATCTCATTCTCTCTTATCACTTTTGATCTTGACAGTAGTGTGAAATTAGTCTCCCGCTGTACATGTACATTTGGGGAAAACCACGTCTACACATGTAGATCTATAAATAACTGGCTATTTTCAGTAGCATTACACATCAGCAACTACCAAGACGTTTGTTTATCGTTGTGACGAGAAGATTGTAGAGTACTTTGAATTCCACTGCTATAAAAAGAAGCGATATTCTCAAGTTATATTAATTATAATACAACAGATACTAGTACGGACTAGTAGTGTACTTCTTAAATTACGGCACAGCTACACAATAATGTCAATCGTACTTTTTCGGGACTTTCCGTCGAGTATTCGGAAAGACTGCATGTCCTCCAGCGCATGAATATAACTCGTCTAAATCGATGGAATAACGGCACATCTATTTTCTCATCTGATCAAACTTATCTTGTATTGACTCGTACAATATGAACTATAAGTACTAAAAGTAAATCTAATCACATTTTTTTCTAAATATCGACGCACTATTTATACACAAGGAGGTATTTTCTGCATTCCACACGTTCACCACAGTAAATTGTAACCACAGCTGGATTTGAACCGCTACTCTCCATATTTTAATTACCAAGTAGTATATGTACCATTCTGAAACCTATGTTTTAGACATGGTGGCACCATCTGTTGACCAATTTGGATAAAATCTACAAAATTGATAGAGGACCTATAGTACTTCATGTTTCATTTAAATCTTTCATGTGGTATAATAGCAGAAGTTAAAAATGTGAAGAATTGTCCCTATATACCTTCATTTGGAAGTCTGAAAAAATTCATTGAAAATCCAAAAATTGAGATATTGACAAAATTCTTTCAAAATAACATTCCTTACCATAATTATTATCAAAATAGTCCATAAGAAATCATCATTATCAATTAGCTAGGAAATATGACACTTTTCTGCATTGAAATT
Organism: Pteria penguin; assembly: GCA_035048485.1. NCBI lineage: Eukaryota > Metazoa > Mollusca > Bivalvia > Pterioida > Pteriidae > Pteria > Pteria penguin. The sequence goes on along the minus strand of CM068580.1, from coordinate 51,270,549 downwards.
ACCAAGTCCAAAAACATGTCGAAAAATTTCTAAAATTTGATTTTGAAAGGGAACCAAAATGACAAGACTTCTTCATTCATCCATCTAGATCATTTCTATGCATTATATTTGTCTCTGTATACAGCCAGTATGAAGACGAAGATTGTCAAAGGAGGGTTATTCTTTTGTGACCTACTTTTGACTGTGGTAGCGCCACCTGTGAAGAGATCTGGACGAAAATGACAGAATTTGAAGGGTATCATAAGTGATTTATTTCTATTGTGATTTATTAAAATCCTTCAAACAGTTTTGCAGAAAAAGTTGAAAATGTGACAAAATGGCCAACCCCCCCCCCTTTTTTTTTTTGGAAGTCTTAAAAAATTCATAAAAAATCCAAAAATTGAGATATTGACAAAATTCTTTCACAATAATATTTCTTACCATAATTATGATCAAAATAGTCCATAAGAAATCATCATTATCAATTAACAGAAAAACATGACACTTTTCTGCATTGAAATTACTAAGTCGAAAAAATGTCAAAAAAAAGGTCAAAATCTGATTTAGGAACAGAACCAAAAATAACAACACTTCTTCACACATCCCTCTAGATCATTCCGCATTCGGTTTGTCTCTGTATGCCCCCGGTCTGAAGAAAAAGTTGGTTAAAGGAGGGTACCCTCTGTGACCTACTTTTGCCTGTGGACGGATCTGGACAAAAAAACAACAACACTTGTAGAGGACCATGAGTACTTCATGCATACCAAGTTTCATCAAATTCTGTCCAACTGTTCTGAAGAAGAAGAAGTCGAAAATGTGAAAAGTTAACCACGACGGACGACAATTGATCACAATAGCTCACTTAAGCCTTTGGCTCAGGTGAGCTAAAAACAGTAAACACTATCGTTAACATTTTTTTTTATTTAATAGAATTTAAAACAAACTTGTATTCAGTCAACCAGAAATCACACAATATATAGGTCTATGTATTGATCGAGCCAGGCTTATGCTTACATATGGCCCTGATTATGTATTAATCAAAGGCACATTGTCTATACAGAAATAGACTAAATTTAGCTCAGTACATTTTTCTATGTGTTATATGATCAAAGTGGAAATAATTAAAGTATTTAATGTGTGATCTAATATATTCTACAGTCACAGACAAATAAACTGTATTTGCTCCCATTGCACATCCACTTATTTGATTGTATATCTATGTTCAAGTTATATTCCAAAGCACTTGTTCAAGAATGAATATTAAATCAGATGTTGGTGAAGTAGAGAATGCATAGGATACTATGTTATACGTTCAACAGATGTTTTCCATTCCCTATATTACATGGTGTGAAAGTGAAGTCACATCGGTAACTGACCAGCAGGCACTAAGTGTGGTTTTAAATGCTTGATTATCAATAAGAAATCAGAGTTACTGTCTGTGTATTGGCTATTGGTATAAAGACAATATACTTACCATTTTTCCAGTGGTCAACCCAGTTTGAGATATAATGGGTTGACAGTTACATCATCATATTCATATTATCTTTCGGTAGACAACATACATGTATCGTATCTTATTTTCTTATAACGATTTAAGAAACTGATAGCTATACTGGTAACCAACTGTTGCAGATTCATCACAAACGTACAGAACTATGGGCAATATCTGACCAGGGAGATAAGTTAACTGCACAATTCAGATGGTACCTCCAATAGCATGTTCTTTCAGGAATAATTGGCTTAATAGCAATAGATAATAGATTAAAACCAATGCATTCCTATTCATAACTCATTAGAATTACAACATATGCAAAAATAATTTGATTTCAAACTGTCCCTTTAAAATGCTTCTACTAATCACAAGAAACTGCCATGCTGGAGAGCAATACACCGATCCACTTTCTTCAAATGTCAAGCACTTTAGTGCAAAATATGTCTATAATGACGTCATGCAAGACTGGACAAGTCAGACATTTGATTATGACGTCATAGGCATAACAATCAAATGTCCGCTAAGCATAGCTTTCTATGCTGAAAAGGGGCAGGCTTGTTGTAGTGGTTAAGTACTGGGCTTGCGGCACCGACAATCCAGGTTCGATTCCCAGGTTGTGCCACTATGTTTAAGAGGTTGGTAACCTCCTGCTTCCATGTCACGATATAACTGAAATATTGTTGAAAGTCACGTAAAACACCAATCATATGCAAGCAGCAACCAACCAACACCTATGCTGAAAAGTGAATCGGTGTATTGTTGCAGATACATCACAAATCCATACTAGTATGGGTAATGTCTGGAAGTGGAGATAAGCTCATTGCGAAGATTGCAGCCACTAACAGCCTGTTATATCTCAATAAATGTTATCTTAGACAGACTAACATACAATTTTATTGATCTTAAAACGTAAGCACAAAATGGTTTGAAAATTACCTCTTCTAAAATGTGAAGGCAATCATCTTCTGCATCTCGACAGTGAATTACTAGTGGCAATCCTTGCTCAACAGCAATAACAAGTTGTTTACGGAACACAGACTTTTGTACACTAGCAAACTGTTTAAAACTAAAATATAAATTGATATTTCCAGATTATAAATACAAAGTATTAGTATTCAAGTCATTCTAAATAAACACAAAGGCAGAGCCTTACCACATATTAAGCAATAACTTTGTCTAGCATCAGTATATCAGTCCAGCTGTTTGACTATCAGGTAAGATTCTTATGCGGAAAATGAAAAGGTGGTGATATGTTCCTTCGAACACTCAAATTTTATAAAAAGGGTTTCATGAATAATTCTAATTGGATAACCAATATCATTTCCATGGTTGTATCCTTAGGTTTCAAGAATATGTCATCCAAGATATTTCTATAAAGTTTCATTGTTCTAGTAATCATCAGGGCTTCATACAAGAAAATACTGATGAAGCAATATTTTTCCCTGCCTTTTGACAGAAAATTCCAAGCCCAAATTTAGTCAACAAAGCTGGAAAACTGAAACAAAATTCTAAACCCTATGTATAGCATTCTTAGAGTATAAATTTATGCAATACATATCACCTATAAGTCCTTGAAAAGAAGTAGAAACTTGCTGTATTATTGATACTGGAACAAAGTTGATGAAATTCAGGCAATATGTTATACAAAGTTATTTTGAGATGACAAAGTTGAAATACATTTGGCAATACATGTACTGAAAACAGCAAAAGGTAGAGACAGCTAACAGTAATAAGGTAATGTGTCTTGGTAGTATTGAGTCAAGGTTTCATAATTATCCATCCAAAGATGGTTAAATTACAGAGCAGAATCCAACATCATAGCGTTAGCTGATGACCTTCAAATAAGAGATAGAACTTTGGGACAAGATCATGACACATTTTGGGTCATGAGGAACATCTGTGCAAAGTTTGCTGAAAATCCATTTTCAATGGGTTATGGTTAGCTGGTGATCTGAAATAAGAGGTTTGACCTTGGGTCAAATTCATAACACACTTTTAAGTTGCAACATCATTTGTGCAAGTCTGAAAGAAATCCATTCACAGAGGGTTGAATTACAGAGAATAATGGAACATGAACCATGTTTAGCTGGTGACCTTGAAATAAGAGACATTGGGTAAAAGTTGATGACACATATGATTCTTTTCGGTTGTAAGTCACATTTAAGTAAGGTTTGACAGAAACGGAATGAAACATAGGCCATGTTTAGCTAGTGACCTTGAAAAAAGAGATATGACTTTGGGTTAAAATCATAATACGGTGAGACCGTATGGGACTAATAAGCAATGTAATATAAAAGATCATTCCTGCCAAGTTTTATCAAAATCCTTCATATAGTTATGAATAAATCTATCTAAGTTGAACATAAAATGGTATCTTTTTCTTTAATAATATTAAAAACAATAGAATAAAATCAGAACATGTTTAGAACATTTTTTTCTATTATATCAATGTAATATTTAAATCAGAGTGTTTGATTGTCTGCTGCTCTACATATGACATCGAAAATTTAAACAGTAACTCCCAAAGACAGTAAGTCCTATGATTGATATCTGGACACTGAATCAATAGGCATCCTTATTTGGTCATAGGCAATCTATGTATAAAGTATCATGACTCTAGGATGAAAAGCTTTTCAACTGTGTATGGAAAACCTGTCGTACAGACACCATAAAACTAATTTACCCTCCTCCAACTTTTTTGGCATAGGAAATTGGGCAGATATGGCTGATAAAGTACAATATACAACAACATTTGTAGAGGAAACTGACTCCTTCTTGTCTGCCTAGTTTTATAAAATTCTTCCATTAGTTCTGAAAAAGTCTTTCAAAACTATTTATAACTACTAAAGTCCATATTCATATGTAGGAATTCATAATACATTGTACTCATGCACACCACATTTCACTTAAAAATCTCTAAGTATGGCTGAAAAACCTCAGAATATCTCCTAGTATGACAAAAAATTTCTGTAACATCTATTTTTAAGCCATACCTATTGAAAACTAGGGCCAAAAAAGGTTGAACTTCATCTGTACAACCTCATAACGAACAAACAAGTGATAAAGTTTCACTGGAAAATCACCTAGGTTGGTTGAATATTTCCAGAAAAGTGATTTACTTTAAATGCAATTTACTGACATAAATCAGATCAACTGCAATATAAGTAATACGTACTTCATATGTAAATCTCACACTTACCATACATACCAAAATTTACTTCTATATCTCAAAGCACAGCTAAAATATTTCCAGCTAACTTGATCTCATCAAGGATTAATAACATACATGTAATATAAACTGAGGTCAATTGTTAAATAAAAGACTGATATTCCTTAAGATTGGAACTGCATGTTGAAATACATACAGTCAAACCTCAACATCTTGAAATCGGAGGGACCGTGGAAAATACTTCTAGGCCGATATCCGTAGTTCAAGATATCCAAATTTCGAGTTTAGGATCACAAATTTTGAAGTTGTTAACATACACCAATACATTTGACACATGTGATTGTTATAGTCCTTGACGTATTTATCAAGAAATACGCGCTTATGTACATAGTTACAAAATAATTCATCTAAATCTCATCATATCTTTTATTTATAAATATATAAAGAGAATATACTCCAAAACTGAAAACGTCATGTTTGGTTCTCAGTAATTTTGTATGTTAAATTCAATACTGGACATAACTGTCGTATACTATACTTTAAACCAAGGAAGGACTGATGCATGAGACGAAGTGAAGAAATTTTGCATAAGAATACACAGACATACTCATGGATACGAAATAAAAATAGATTAACAAACAATGTAAAGAAATTTCTTTAAATAAATGCAGGTATGAAAAACTGACTTAATGTTATTTTTCTTAATTACAAGGTCAAATTTAATAAGCTATCATCATGTGGTAACAATTAGTATAAATAACAAGGTATGAATGGACTCGATCAATTATGAAATCACTGCGGCTTTCTACATTGTACACTGACACGGTCAATTGATCAAACCGTGCGCACGATCTATCAACTAGGAAAGACGCTGCGGGGAAAAAGAAGCCAACTTGAAGATAAACCGGGTAAACAAGAATTTTGGGACTTTAAAATGTATTTAAGATAAGCATGGCATTTGACACATCAATTTAATCATATTATGAAGGAATTTTTCGGGACCGACGTCTGACTTCGAGATATTCCGGGTATTCGAGATATCAGTGTTAGACATATCAAAGTCTGACTGTATATATAATAGTACACCACGTGCTTGTATGTCTCCCAACGAAATATTCCTCTAGAATTTTTTTTAAATTGCACGATTCATTTAATAATAAATCATTATTTTCAAACTTCCCCATCCCCCATTTTTGAATGATAATTTCTTGTAGCTTTGAGACAAAAGTAACTAAGTTGTAATCTGCCATTGGGTCACACGCCGAGTCTCTGTTATTGATTAAGGTCAGTAACTTCATAAGCACTAGTACTGAAAATACGGTCTGTGTGGAACAACGTAGAAAAAAAGCAACTGGAGATATACAAAGTCAAATTCTATACAATGACCTGATTTGGTTTACTCAACGTGATATCATAATATGTCCCATCTTATGACCGCCATATAAAAACGACGCCTCTAAATAGCTGGCTATTCTTAGTAATACATATCAACAATAAATCAGCGCCTGAATACTACGCATGTTTATCATTGCAATAAAAATGCATTTATTTTTGTCTAGTCAGAATTATCCTATATTCAGTCAACCAACATAAGTTATAAATTTACTGAGCAGATCTGGATGTTCTTTTTCTATATATTGATGCACTTTTTCTACATGAGGAAGATTTCAGTGTACAGTCAAACTTCAATATCTCGAACACTGATATCTCGAATACCCGGGATATCTCGAAGTCGAACGTTGGTCCCGAATAAAATCATTCATATTATGATTAAGTTCACCCCGGATGTGTCGAACACTAATATGTCAAATACCATGCTTATCTCGAATACATTTTCAAGTCCCAAAGTTCTTATTTACCTGGTTTATCTTGAAGTTGGCTTCTTATTGACAAGATTCCCCCCGGCCTTTACCCTAAATGACAGGTCGCTCGCGTGGTGTGATCAAGTGACTGTGTCGATGTAAAAGCCAAAGCTGCAGTAATTAAATAATCGATCGCATCCGTGTGTACCGTTATTTATACTAAATATTAATAATGATGATAGCTTATTAAACTCGACACCGAATTAAAATAAGTAACATTAACTGTAATTAATGCTTTTTCATACCTGCATTTAAAGAAATTTCTTTACATTGTTTATTAATTATTACTATTTCGAATCTGTGTGTATGTCTATGTATTTTAATGCAAAGAAATAGTATATAAATCAAATTATGACATTTGTCTTTATCTTGTCTTTTGTGTTAGCCTGTCCTCGGTTTTAGGTATTGTATAAGACAGTTATATCCAGTATTGGATTTAAATTACGATGTTACTGAAAAGGAAACATTTCAGTTTTGGAGTATATTCTCTATATATTCATAAAATATAAAAGGTATGATGAGATTTAGATCAATTATTTAGGAACAATACAATATGCACATCTTCATGCGTATTTGTTAATAAATATATGTACATGTATATCTCGTACATCTACTATAATTAATAATCAAAAATGTCAAGTGAACCAGTGTACATCAACAACTGTAAGATTTGTGATCCTAAACTCGAAATTTGGATATCTCGAACTACGGATATCGCTAAGTATTTTCCACGGTCCCTCCGACTTCGAGATAACGAGGTTTGACTGTACTTCAAATTCCATTGAGATCGAGAGTGACGATTGAGGTAGGTATTGCTTACCCAATTCCAACCAAAAATTAACACTTTACTACTAGGTCCTCATAAAAGATATACACAGAAAGTTTCACACCATATGTTCTCAAACTATGATGGAAAACATTCCCAACTAAAATGGACTAGAATCCCTTTAACATTGGAACTAAAAACAACACTTCTTCCCACTAGATCTCTTTGATGAATTCAGTTTGTTGATCTATGCAACTCCTCTTAAACAGTTTGTCAAATGTGGATACCCTTTAAAGCCAATGTCCCCCTGTACTGGATCCACTCCTTGATGGATAAAGTCAAAAAATAATAAAATTTATAAGGGACTTTGAAAATTTTTTTTAAAAATAGGGCATTGCTACATGGGTGCATGATACACACATCCCAGAGGACAGACATTAATGTTTAAAAGGTTACTTTTGATACTGGTGAAATAGTTCTGTATCTTCTACTTCAATTCTTCATAGGTTAATTGAACTTTGCACATTCATCATTTCCAATGTTAAACCCCCCTCCCTCCCCCTTTCAAAAACACACCAACTACAGTTCAAATATTGAGGAGATGAGAAAATTCCAGTTCAATATGCACATCTTTATAATGTGATCATTCTTTCATTGTACGAAGTTTCATAAAAAATCCATCAAAGGGATCAGAAGATGTGACAACAACATATTTTGCATAGAAAAATCTAAGTCCAAGGGTCATAACTCCTGTAAATTTTTTTAAATTGCAAAGACAAGATGTTGCTGGCAGAAAGACAAAGTGGTACAGCACAATACACTCACATTTTAAATGGAGGGAGAAAAAATTAAAAATGCTATAAGTTAATACATAATCTTTATCTTTAGTCTTGGGGAAATTACTTGATGATAATTATTGCTATGCTTTTGTACATGCATCAAAGTTTTGGTTCATCATAAATATGCTTCAGAGTTCTTTAAAAGTGCCGGATTTATCAGATTTTCTGATAAAATTTACAAAGGTTCCATAAAAATATGAATAAGAGCAACGCCTAGCGTGGCTTAATATGCCCCTCGCTTACTTTTGACAGGATCAATGTGAACGTATGGTTTTATTACCCCCAAACTTGGCTCGTTCTGGTAATACTTTTATGGAATATTGAAATCCAAAAAGAGGGATCCAAGTCCTATAACTCTGTAACAACAAAGTGGAATTTCCTCAAAACTAAAAGCAAAAATAAAATCCAAGACCCATAACTCCAGAATAGCGAAACGGAATCTGCTCAAAATCAAAAGGCAGCTTCCCCTATATTATCTAAACATTCTGTATGAGTTTCATGAAAAACAACTGATGTTTACTTAAGTTATTGCATTCCATAGCATCTTTTCATAGTAAAAATTAAATCCAAGTCCCATAACTCCGGAATGACAAAACAGAATTTGCTCAAAATGGGAAGGCGGCTTCCTCTACACTATTGAAGCATTCTGTATGAGTTTCATGAAATACAGCTGACGTTTATTCAAGTTAACGCATTATACAGCGGACGAAAGGACAGACGGACATTGCCATACCATAATATGTCCCGTCTTTCTTTTTTTAAAACTTATCTCTGAATCGGACCTAATGACTGATACGATTTGTTTTTTTATTTTTGCCACCTATCTACTCTTGGATTGGGGTCAAGTGTTGCAGAAAAACCTTGCTTCAATAAAGTTGGTACCTGCAGTAAAGATTCATGTTAATTCAGTAATGTACTCTACTTTTTTGTTTACCTATTAACAGATGATAAGACTTACATTCCAGAGTAATCCAGACCAATCTCTCCCAAAGCCACCACTTTCTTGTTTTTAAGACATCTAAGAAGACCTTCCTCTGCTTTATCTGAAAATTCTGTGGCATTTTTTGGATGACAGCCAAATGTCAGCCATACATTATCATCTTCTGCTAAAGAAGTCCAAAGGCCTGTAATGTATGATCTCTTTAATAACTCTCTTTATGTTTTTTATGCTTTGATTTTTTTTAATTGCACAGTTGTATATTATTAGCACTATAGGTATAGCTCAATCCGACAAACCCCTGCTTGCTATCAGTGAACATGAATTGGAGAGCCATATATTTTATGAATACACAACTCTATTTTGACAATGGTAACATTTAAGCAACATCACAATCTCAAATATGCTGACTGCCACATGAAGGTCATTTAAGTTATGTAATAGTAAATTACAGTTAAGTGGAGAGATCAGATGGTGAACATGAACCAGTTTTAAGCAAGTGGCAAACCATTTTTACAAGGATCCAATCCAGACTCAATGTAAATCTGATCTTCAGGACTATAAAGAAACCAAACTTATTACATTGCAATTTTAAATCTGTAACAGTATAGACATGACCCCGGAAAATTGACACAGAGACAGAAAGACATTACTTGTTATAATCTATTTTTTCAAATAAAAGTATAAACAAACATGCTGCGTTTGTGAAACACTAGTCCAAACAACAAAGTCCAAAAATTTATTTTTAACATGAAGGTCATTGTCAAGGTCAAATGTAATCACTCTTGGTGTCATTTGAAAGGACTTCATTAGTTGCGTACATATTTCAAATATCAAGTCTCTATCTTTCACGGCTCAAAAATTATGGCCAGGGGTAAAGTTGACAACAAACAAACGAGCAGACAAAAAGTTATTTTTAACATGAAGGTCATTGTCAAGTCAAAAGGTAATCGACCTTGATCTCATTTGAAAGGACCTCATTAGTTGAGAATGCATGTCAAATATGAAGTCTCTATCTATCACAGTTCAAACGTTATCGCCAAGGTTAAAGTTGACAAGAGACAAACAACCAAACAGACAGACAAACAGGACAAAAACAATGTGCCCCCGATCTATCAAATACAAAGTTAAATTGGGCTCTATTGCTATCCATGTATAATTACAAACACATAAGCTTGATCTCCTTAAGGCAATAATACCAGATTTCTATGACAACATTCATGGTCATTTACATTGATCAATAAAATTCATTACCTTCTTCTTTAAAACTAAATGGATTACAGAATACAGCTATACATCCTTCATAATTTGCAGGGAAAGTTTCCTTATTACTCTGCTGATACTGCGTCCAAGTCCCATCGTAGCCTGAACGCAAAAATAAAAGATCTATATGACAATGAGAATCTATGAAGTTCACATCATATCCATAGGTTTTCTCTTTGAAGTTAGTCTTCCAGTCCACAGAGAAGGAATAATGACTATCTGAGTCCATCGCTTCATTCTGCCTTTGTGGCATGTGAAATCTGGAGGGTAAGCCACTTAATGGAGAAGACATTTCCAAAGGAGATTTGTTCCGAAACACATCAGATATTTCCTGAAAGTTTGTATTACTCGCTGAACTGGCAGAGGCCATCATCACCTGTGATGATTCATAGAATGGAGGGGAGATCATATTGTACATGTTGTAGCAAGTTCTAGGATTTGTCCAAGTTGGATATATGTCATAATGGATAAATGGGTAAACATATGGTGGAAAATAATTTTCAAAGTGACAGTAACCCTCCCAAAAACATGATGGGATAACTCTAGGATGGAACTCTCCAGCTAAACTGCCACTCTTTTCGTCATTGTCTTGTGAGGTCACACTATAACATGTTTCTGAGCTGTCATCAGAATCAACTAGAACATTATCCTGACATCTTTCCTCAGAATACAGATCTTTAAAGCTTCGACTAGTCTGCAATATGGTTCCAGGTTTGTCGTCAGTAAAAACTGAACTGTGCCTTAAGTCTGCAGTGTCATTACTAGGCCTCTTGTGAGGTGGTATGTAGGCAGAAGTGACAAATGAACTATGCCTTAATTCTGCAATGTCATTAGTAGGCCTCTTGTGTGGTGGTATGTAGGCAGGAGTAACAACTGAACTGTGCTTTAAGTCTGCAGTGTCATTAGTAGGCCTCTTGTGAGGTGGTATGTAGGCAGAAGCAACAAATGAACTGTGCCTTAAGTCTGCAATGTCATTACTAGGCCTCTTGTGAGGTGGTATGTAGGCAGGAGTAACAACTGAACTGTGCCTTAAGTCTGCATTGTCATTAGTAGGCCTTTTGTGAGGTGGTATGTAGGCAGAGGACCTGTAGCAATCTTCTCTGCTTTTATGTGTACTTTTAACACTTTTATTTTCATATCCAGCTCTACAGATGTTTGCAGTGGGCGTGCTACTGGATTTGATACTTAAATTTTCTTTCAAGTTGTTCACAACATTGTTGTTATTATCTGACTCTACTTCAGACTGCATATCCTCAATTTTTACCATTTCTACTTTCTTGCTTTCATCATCATTTATTAACTTGTGTGCATGAGACATGCAAACAGTACTGGATGTTTGTAAGTGCTTCCTCTCTGCAATATTTCTTGGCCCAAGCATATGATGTGAAATATTTCCCTTGACTTTTCTGCTGTCAACAAGACTTATTTCACTAAAGTCTTCAGCTACATCAATATGTTCATTCAAGTTGAACCCTAGATGAGCATGTTCATTCACGTCTGCTACTGTATGTTTCATACAATCAAAATCAGATGCTTTTTTAAGTTTGTAAATTTCATTTTCATTTAGCTTAGGTCTTTCTGAATCAACAGTATCTTCTTCTTCGGAGTTTAAGCACACACCAAAATTCAATTGAGAGTTTCCATTTTCCCATCCTGATATATGATCTGTAAAGGACAGAAGAGACAAAGTTTAATATGATGATGAGTCAAAACTAATCACCACATCTCACCACAAATAATGAAAGTCAATATCATATGCACTAGAGTGTAAATAAGCCTCAATTTTACTCAATACAAAGTCAAACTATACAACTACATATATATATAGTCAAAACATGTGCCCACCATATGTTTAAAGAAGCCAATACTACACACCAGGTTCATACTCACAATATATTCAAAAAGTCATTATTATTCGTCATTATTACTCATCATTATTTTTCGTCATTATTATTCCTCATCATTATTCCTCATTATGATTCCTCATTATTATTCCTCATCATTACTCCTCATCAATATTCCTTATTATTATTCCTCATTATTATTCACCAAATGGTCAAAAGACTCAGTATAACTCACTATCACAGCATCTAACTGCCTAAAGAGAAAAACAGAAAGGTATCTATAACTTTTCTGATCTTTCAATATGAATATATATTCATGAAATGAATGAGAAATTAGTAAGTTTGTTGTTGGGAGTGAAGGCGGGGATTTCAATACTTTAAAAGATTAATAAACACTTTATAAAGGGACAGGGTTAGACATATCCCCAGGTTCCTCTGCATATCCGTCAATGAACTTTTCTTGATACAAGGTACAAAACATTACATGTAATTTGAGAGAAGAAACCTTAATTGTTTCTAAGAATTAATTGGCCATTTTTAAAGCAAAAGTGTGCCTAAATCACCCACGTGAGACATAGAAAACACTGCACATAAAAAATATCCCATCTCCACCTATTTTTGCATCTTAAAAATTTTATGAAAAATCAAAAAGCCTAAAATTTCACATATATGTAGTTAAATTTGAAAATGTGAAAAAATACCCCTCACTCTCTGTTTTTTGCAATCATTAACAAGATCAACGCCTAGGTTCTTAAAAATACACAGACACCAGGGATATAGCATAATCTCTCATTTCCTTTGTCAATGTGAGCTAAAAAGAAGTCAAGAGTTTATGTATAATATTTAGATAGTGCATCCCAATTTCCTCACAACATTTATAGGCTTCAAATAAATAAAATTCACATGTAACTGTGAAATAAACTGCCAACAATGAGAAAAGCAAATAAGTTATTTTAAAATTTATAAATTTAACAAAATCTGAAAAGAACGAAAAATGCATATAAAATATAATTTTGGTCAAATCAAAATTAACACTTCAGAAATCCTTCTAGATCACATTAGTAAATTCCCTTTGTTGATCTATGCACCTAGTCTGAAAAAAGTTTTTCACAAGAGGGTACCCTCTTAGATCTATATGGCATCACCATTTGCCCAGAAAACTAGAGAGTACTTTATTCATACCAAGTTTTCAAAATCAGTTAAGGGGTTCTGAAGATGAAAACATGAAACAAGAGACTCAAGTAGACCTATATCACTCACCTGAGTACCTAGATGATCAGTCATGCAGGAATAAAGAAGTCATTTATTTTTGCATTACTGTGACTAAGTCAACAAAATGTTGAAAATATGTCAAATTTTATTTCAGACCAGAATGAAAAACAAGAAACCGTCAAGGACGGTATGACTGGATTGCAAATGCTAAATGCAAAATGTTGACGACAGACAGACGGACGGACATTTTTTGCCAATTTATAGACCAGAATTGCTTTGCATTAACATTAACAATACATGTATGCAAGTGGTCACCCTTAAGGTAAACAAGAGGCCCAAGAGGGCCTATATCACTCACCTGAGTACCTAGATGATCAGTCATGCATGAAGGAAGAATTCATTTATTTCTGCATTAATGTGACTAAGTCAACACAGATGTTGAAAATATGTCAAGTTTTATTTCAGGCTAGAATAAACAAGAGGCCCAAGTGGGCCTATATCGCTCACCTGAGTACCTAGATGATCAGTCATGCATGAAGGAAGAATTCATTTATTTTTGCATTAATGTGACTAAGTCAACACAGATGTTGAAAATATGTCAAATTTTATTTCAGGCTAGAATAAAAAACAACACTTTTTTGCACTTCCACTCAGGTGATTTTGATATTAAGCATTTCCTTTGTCTCTGCAAGATGTCATTCAGGGCAACAAGTTAGTCATTTTCTTTAGGTGGGGCCTTTTGTTGACTGATTTCAAGTCTGGGTCATGAACAACAATTGTTTCAAATATTGTCCAGATCTAACTTAAAATTGCCTAATTTCATATGTTGAGTGTTGAGAAACATCTAAAAACTTCTTTAGATGTGTAAAGAAATGAAAAAAAATTTTTTTCACCACAGCTGGATTTGAACCGCTACTCTCCATATTTCAATTACCAAGTGGTATATGTACCATTGTGAGAACTGCTTTTTAGACATGGTGACATTATCTGTTAACCAATTTGGATGAAATTTACCATATTGATAGAGGACCTTTAGTACTTCATGTATTCCATGTTTCATTAAAATCTTTCGTGCGGTATAACAGCAGAAGTGAAAAATGTGATTGAATTGTTCCTATACACCCTCATTTGGAAGTCTTAAAAAATTCATAGAAAATCCAAAAATTGAGATATTGACAAAATTCTTTCAAAGTAACAATCCTTACCATAATTATGATTACAATAGTCCATAAGAAATCATCATTATCAATTAACTAGGAAATATGACACTTTTTTTCTGCATTGAATCACCAAGTCCAAAGAAATGTTGAAAAAAAATTCTAAAATTTGATTTTGGAAGGGAACCAAAATGACAATACGTCTTCACTCATCCCTCTAGATCATTTCTATGCATTTTGTTTGTCTCTGTATACAGCCCGTATGAAAAAGAATATTGTTAAAGGAGGGAACTCTTTTCTGACCTACTTTTGACTATGGTGGTGCCACCTGTAAAAAGGTCTGGACGAAAACAACAGAATTTGAAGAGGATAATAAGTGACTTATTTCTACCAAGATTTATTAAAATCCTTCAAACAGTTTTGTAGAAAAAGTTGAAAATGTGAAAAATGGCCAACCTCCCCCCCCCCTTTTTTTTTTTGGAAGTCTTAAACGTAAAATTCCTAATTTCTTATGTTGAGTGTTGAGAAACATCTAAAAACTTATTTAGATGTGTAAAAAACAAAAAAAAAATTTTTGACCACAGCTGGATTTGAACCGCTACTCTCCATATTTCAATTACCAAGTGGTATATGTACCATTGTGAGACCTACTTTTTAGACATGGTGGCGTTATCTGTTAACCAATTTGGATGAAATTTACCAAATTGATAGAGGACTTTTAGTACTTCATGTATTCCATGTTTCAGTAAAATCTTTTATGTGGTTTTGTAGAAAAAAGTTGAAAATGTGAAAAATAGCCAACCCCCCCTTTTTTTTGAAGTCTTAAAAAATTCATAAAAATCCAAAAATTGAGATAATGACAAAATTCTTTCACAAAAATATTCCTTACCACAATTATGATCAAAAGTCATTAAGAAATCATCAGTATCAATTAACTGAAAAACATGACACTTTTCTTCATTGAAATGACTAAGTCCAGAAACATGTCAAAAAAGCGTAAATTTATATTTGACGGATCTTAACCCTGAACACAATTTTGAATAACCCATCTTTATACCGGGGTAGATTGTTGAAATGCAATTAGTTTTTCCACTTATGTACTGGTTCTGGAGAAGAAGATGTTTGAAGAGGGGTACCCTTTTGGGCACTTTTGGTCCCGCCCTGGATCCACCCCTGAGGGAATCTGGATCCCGAACACAATTTTAGTAGGGGACCTTGAGTACATCATTTACACAAAGTTTGATCCAAATCTGCAATGTAGTTCCAGAGAAGAAGTCGAAAATGTGAAAAAGTTAACAACGGACGACGACAACGATGACGGATGACGGACGGCGCACTATGACTATAGCTCACTTGAGCCTTTGGCTCAGGTGAGCTAAAAACAGTGTGTGTTCATTGAATTGTAAAGTCAAGGTCAAGGTCACTAAATTTTTGTATTGGTTGGATAGAACATTCAAGTATCTACAAACCTACCAACTTTGACATAAGTAACTTTTAGGATATGAAAGAAACCAAGCTAGACGCAAATGCTAAATGCAAAACGTCGACGCCGTGCGGACAGACGAACGGACAGACAGACTGATGGACGGCGCCATAACATAATATGTCCCGTCTAATGACGGGCGTATAAAAAATGTGACAAATTGTCCTTGTACACCCTCATTTGGAGATTTCAAAAAAATTCATAGAAAATCCAAAAATTGAAATATTGACACAATTCTGGCAAAATAACATTCCTTACAATAATTATGATCAGAAATAGTCCATAAGAGATCATAATTATCAATTAACTAGGAAATATGACATTTTTCTGCATTGAACTAAAAATGTTTAAACTCTAGAATCATTTCTATGCATTCTGTTTGTCTCTGTATACAGCCAGTATGAAGATGATTGTGAAAGGAGGGAACTCTTTTGTGACCTACTTTTGACTGTGGTGACTGGCACCACCTGTAAAGAGGCCTAGACGAAAACGACAAAATTTGAAGGGGGTCATAAGTTATTTATTACTACCAAGTTTTATTAAAATTAAAGTTTTGCAGAAAAAATTGAAAATGTGAAAAATGGCCAACCCCCTCCCCCCTTTTTCGAAAGTCTTAAAAAACTCATAAAAAATATAAAAAAAAAATTGAGATATTGACAAAATTCTTTCACAATAATATTCCTCACCATAATTGTGATCAAAATAGACCATAAGAAATCATCATTATCAATTAATTGAAAACAAGCAAATTCAGAGAATTGTGGTCCCCGCTTTCAGGGTTCTATCAGTAAGGGTGCAGTGATCTGTGACATACTGTTGTGGTTGCGCATGTCTACAGACACACATGACAAATATGAAGGCCCTACATCTTGGGGGGTAAAAAAGTTACACTGAAGTAGGTCAAAGGTAACGATCAAGGTGACATGATAAAAAAAATTCTGGTACCAGCGGAAAGGTAGTGCAATTAAGGACACACACATGCGTAAAATGAAGGCCCTACGGTTAAAAAGTTATGATCAAGGTTAAAGTTTTTGTGACAGTCTGACAGACAAATGAGATTTAATGTTTCCTCGCTTGCGCAATAAGTGGGGACAAATATGACACTTTTCTGCATTGAAATTACTAAGTCCAGAAAATTTGATTTCAGAACAGAACCAAAAATAATAACACTTTTTCACACATCCTTCTAGGTCATTCCTATGCATTCAGTTTATCTCTGTATGCACCCAGTCTAAAGATGTCCTTTGTGACCTACTTTTGCCTGTGGTGGTGCCACCTGTTAATGGATTGGAATAAAAACAACAACACCTGCAGGGGACCATGAGTACTGTATTCCTATCAAGTTTCATAGAAATCTGTGCAGTGGTTCTTGAAAAGAAGTCGAAAATGTGAAAACTTTATGATGGACGGATGGCGCTATGACTATAGCTCAATTGAGCCTTTGGCTCAGGTGAGCTAAAACTGCAGACAATGTTAGAAGGACCATGACAGGACACTATGACAATACTTCAATTAAGCCTTTGGCTCATTTCAGCAAAACCCCAATACATGTAAAGCAATTCCTTCATATCAAATATCATCAAAAATCTCTCTGCAAATAAACACATGGGCAAGTGCCCATTTGATAACAATGACTTAACACAGTTTTCACTTTAGAAGACATAAATGAAAGAAGCAAATACTAGTAAACATTCTCAGGGATATAACACTGAAAATTTGAATAATCTGCATGTACCTACCATTTACACCATTGTGATTACCAATAACTAGTGTTTTATCTTTCCTCCTGTTCTCACTAGAAACTTCCACTGATTCAAAAGGCTCCTTATTTATACTGCTATACATAGCATCCTTCCACAGATATGAAGATGACCTGGAAATAAATGTAAAAGTAAAACTTACAACACATGTTTCTGAAGCATGCCCTATGATCACAGTTATAGACAATTCAAGACTCTAATGAGTCCAGAATGCAACTGCTACAGTCAATGGAAGAGAATATATGAAGATGATTTTGCATCATTATCCATAGCGAGATTTTCCTCTCATCCACTTTAAATCATACAATTCAAAAGATTTGTGGGCTGACCTGCATGTATAGTGCCTATCCTAGTACTAATATCACAGCCAAATTAAGTTTCATAATTATTGCTACAAAAATGACAATGAAAATTCTGTTTAAAAGATTTTTTTAAGAAGGTCATTTAGTGGCCATATAACAATGAATAACACATTTTCCATATATGGTAGTGTTGTATATGGAGATCATTTCTGTAAAGTTTCATCAAAATTGCTAGGAAAATTAGAGAGAAATCTGAACATTGTTGCAATTCTAATCAACAGTTTCAAAGATGGGTGGACAAAGACTATATGCTCTTAAATCTTGCTTAACTTGAAATGTTTAACATGGGCTGTTAGAGCTGGAATTATCAAGAGTTGACTGTATATCATCAAAATAAGCATTTCAAACAAACATCTCACATATTTTGAAAATGGTAACATACCAATGCCTATCATTACTATTTCTTTGTAAAAAAACACACACTGTCTTCTTCACTAAATCCTCAAGCTTATTCATAACACACTTTTAATTTAGGTAATAATTAGCCTTTCATTATTATTCTGTAACACAGATATATGATCATCAAGGATTACAGCATGCTTCAATCATTTCCTTTCATTTCTGGCACATACTGACCTAAGAATTTGTGTTTTGTTCATACTATTTTGATCTGTGGAAGCAACAACTAAAACATACTCTTCCATCAATATGCATACATAAAAGTCAGTTATGTACTTTATTAGAAATGGAACTCTGAAAAGGCATGATATGGTGCCCTTTTGCTGACTTATACTCAACACATTTAAGGGATTTTTTTCTAGTGAATTTGGGTCCGTTATAATGACCCAGTCCCAATGCCAAATAGCATCATTTTTTCCCAAAAAGTGACCAAAAATTCCCAATTTGCTTCTAACCTCCAAAGTAAAAAAATTTAAGTACAAAAACTGTATGTGTAATGCACAAATTCAAAGATATGAGATCAAGATAAATGAAGTAGTAAACAAAATCCTGAATATAATGTTTATTTAGTATTTATATGTGTAATTTTTGTTCTTAACTTTTCCCAAACTGTACCAAATTCGCACTATTTTCCCAATTGCAAGGGACCCGGTCACATTCCCAAAGTATTGGAAAAAAACCCTGCATTTTTTTACTTGTTTCATCTCTGTTTTACATCACACTTAGATAACTTTGATTATTTGGTGAATTACACAGAAATATACACCTATGTAAAAGATCCATCCAAAGCAGTGAAGAAGATTCTATGTAATAGACATGACCTTGGGTTTCACAGGTCCATCCAAAGCAGTGAAGGAGATTCTATGTCATATATCTACTGTGAGACATGACCTTGGGTTTCACAGGTCCATCCAAAGCAGTGAAGGAGATTCTATGTTATATGTCTACTGTGAGACATGACCTTGGGTTTCACAGATCCATCCAAAGCAGTGATGGAGATTCTATGTCATATATCTACTGTGAGACGTGACCTTGGGTTTCACAGATCCATTCAAAGCAGTGAAGGAGATTCTATGTAATAGACATGACCTTGGGTTTCACAGGTCCATCCAAAGCAGTGAATGAGATTCTATGTCGTATATCTACTGTGAGACGTGACCTTGGGTTTTACAGATCCATTCAAAGCAGTGAAGGAGATTCTATGTCATATGTCTACTGTGAGACATGACCTTGGGTTTCACAGGTCCATCCAAAGCAGCAAAGGAGATTCTATGTCATATATCTACTGTGAGACGTGACCTTGGGTTTTACAGATCCATCCAAAGCAGTGAAGGAGATTCTATGTAATATATCTACTGTGAGACATGACCTTGGGTTTCACAGATCCATCCAAAGCAGTGAAGGAGATTCTATGTTATATATCTACTGTGAGACGTGACCTTGGGTTTCACAGGTCCATCCAAAGCAGTGAAGGAGATTCTATGTAATATATCTACTGTGAGACATGACCTTGGGTTTCACAGATCCATCCAAAGCAGTGAAGGAGATTCTATGTTATATGTCTACTGTGAGACATGACCTTGGGTTTCACAGGTCCATCCAAAGCAGCGAAGGAGATTCTATGTAATATATCTACTGTGAGACATGACCTTGGGTTTTACAGATCCATCCAAAGCAGCGAAGGAGATTCTATGTCATATATCTACTGTGAGACATGACCTTGGGTTCACAGATCCATTCAAAGCAGTGAAGGAGATTCTATGTAATATATCTACTGTGAGACATGACCTTGGGTTTCACAGATCCATCCAAAGCAGTGAAGGAGATTCTATGTAATATATATACTGTGAGACATGACCTTGGGTTCACAGATCCATCCAAAGCAGTGAAGGAGATTCTATGTAATATATCTACTGTGAGACATGACCTTGGGTTTCACAGATCCATCCAAAGCAGTGAAGGAGATTCTATGTCATATATCTACTGTGAGACATGACCTTGGGTTCACAGATCCATTCAAAGCAGTGAAGGAGATTCTATGTCATATATCTACTGTGAGACATGACCTTGGGTTTCACAGATCCATCCAAAGCAGTGAAGGAGATTCTATGTTATATGTCTACTGTGAGACATGACCTTGGGTTTCACAGATCCATCCAAAGCAGTGAAGGAGATTCTATGTAATATATCTACTGTGAGACATGACCTTGGGTTTCACAGATCCATCCAAAGCAGTGAAGGAGATTCTATGTCATATATCTACTGTGAGACATGACCTTGGGTTCACAGATCCATTCAAAGCAGTGAAGGAGATCCTATGTCATATATCTACTGTGAGACATGACCTTGGGTTCACAGATCCATTCAAAGCAGTGAAGGAGATTCTATGTCATATATCTACTGCGAGATGTGACCTTGAGTTTCACAGGTCCATCCAAAGCAGTGAAGGAGATTCTATGTCATATGTCTACTGCGAGATATGACCTTGGGTTTCACTGTTTCATGCAAAAGAGGGGATACAGATGAGCTATCAGTGGGTCTTAAACGTGAGACCTTTCATTAATGAGCCAAGCAAACATATTAACAGTATTCAGATCTACTGTTACCCTTAGCTAGTAAGTATGGGCATAGAGAGGTGGACAGCTCATTATTCCTGAGGCAAAAGTCCATCAAAACTCATTGTTACATGCTAATTTGAAAAAAAAAATTCCTACAAAATATTTTGTATTCCATACTTTCTGTAGACATTTTTCATAATAAGATCAGTTCAACACAAAAAATCAATGCAACTACCTACATGGAAAAAAATGACAAAGTGCAAAAAAACATAAGAAGTGTCAAAAATTTCATTTCGAAATTAACTCATGACAACACTTCTGACGACACCATTGTAGATCACTTTGATAATTCTGTTAGATTATCTACGAAACCAGTCTGAAGAAGCAGTTTGTCAAAGGAATTCGCCCTGAATTCACCCCTTCATGTATCTTGTCCAAAAACAACAACACTTGTAGAGGACCTTGAGTACTTCATCCCTAACAAGTCTGATCAAAATGTCTCCAGCATTTCTGAATAAAAAGTAAAAAGAATGAAAAATTTACCAAAGACAGACCTACAACGGACGGTACACTATTACTATAACATAAAAGTTTTTGGTAGTAGGTGAGCTAAAAATAACAAAATCTGAAGAGACATCCAAAACAAGAGGCCCAAGTGAGCCTATATTGCTCACCTGAACATCTAGATCAAACGAAGCATAAAATTTGTGCATAATATGTTGAGGAACAAGCATGAAATTTTTCATTGAATTCTGCCCAGTAGTTTCAGAGAAGAAGTTGAATGTATCAAAAAGTTTACGGACAGATGACAGACAATCTGGTATGACATTTGGCTCAGGTGAGCTCAAAATCAAAGTCACATAACTCTGTAACTACAATCGGATGAACCTGAAAATCGAAAGGCGGCTTCCTCTCTACATTCTTGATTTATTGATTTCAGTATATTTCAAGTGAATTAAATCAAAACATAATCAAAGAAAAACTTTCATTCTTTAAAGACATACATACAAAGCTACTGACGTGAAAATTTCTTGAGGAGAAAATCACCCACTATTGTGTCTTGTGACGTGAAAAATGGTACAGTATCTTGAACCCCATTTTTTTCTCAAAAATGAAAAAAATGATAAGGGGAGGAGGTGTTTTTAATTTATTATGAAAGAACATGATGATTTCATATTTCAAACAATTATTTTAAATGTTAAATATTGAAAATATATCAATATCTGTATGGTTTGCAAATGCAATGATGCAGTAATCTTTCCCCTTTTGCATAGAATAAAATTTATAAAAATTGGCCTGTGGTGGCACCACCTGTTGACGCATCTTAACTTCACACAGTTCTGAAGATAAAGAAGAAAATGTGAATAAACCCCCCCCCCCACTTTTTTTTTCTTTTTAATTAAGAAAAAATAAAATAAGATAAAAATCTAGAAATTGAAAAAAAAATTTCACTATAAAAGTTCTTTTCATACATATAATTTAAAAAATTGCCCCCAGCGGGGTTTGAACCCATGACCTTAAGATTCCTTTAAACCTTTCATTACCAGTAATATTACAATCTTATAATCTTCATAAAACATCTAAAAATTAAGATATTGACATAAAACTTTTACTGTGGCATTCTTTGCCCTTAATATGATTAAATGAAACCAAATTACAGCATCAAATTATAATATGAGGAGCAATAATCAGTAAAGTCACTTGTTTTTGCATTGAAAACACCAAGTCCAAAAAGACAATGAAAAAACATCAAAAATTTGATTTCGGAATGGAACCAAAAACAACAACACTTCTTCACATATGCCTCTAGTTCATTCCTATGCATTCAGTTTGTCTCTGTATACCTCCAATCTGAAAAAGAAGTTTGTCAAAGGAGGGTACCCTCTGTGACCTACTTTTGCCTGTGGTGGCGCCATCCGCTGATTGATCCCGACAAAAAATAATAACCCTTGCAAGAGACTATGAGTACTTGCATCCCACCCAGTTTCATCACAATCCTTCAGGTAGTTCTGTAGAATAAGTTGAAAATGTGAAAAACTGACCCCCCCCCCCCTCCCCTTTTCCTGGAAGTCTTAAAAAATTCATAAAAAATCGAAACCTTGAGATATTGACAAAATTCTTTCACAATAATATTCCTTACCATAATTATGATCAAAATAGTCCGTTAGAACTCATCATTTTTAATTAACTGTAAAACATTACACTTTTCTGCATTGAAATTACTAAGTCAAAAAACATGTCCAAAAACTGTCAAAAATTTGATTTCTGAATAGAACTAAAAATAACAACACTTCTTCACACATCTGTCTAGATCATTCCTATGTATTCGGTTTGTCTCTGTATGCCCCCGGTCTGAAGAAGAAGTTTGTCAAAGGAGGGTACCCTCTGTGACCTACTTTTGCTCATGGTGGCGCCACCTGTCAATGGATCCAGACGAAAAATAACAACACTTGAGGACCTTGAGTACTTTATGCATACCAAGTTTCATCAAATTCTGTTCAGCGGTTCTAAAGAAGAAGTCGAAAATGTGAAAAGTTTACGACAGACGCCGGACGACGACGGACACCAGACTAACTATGACATTAGCTTGCTTGAGCCAAAGCTAAAAAAGTCCGAAATTTTATTTGAGAATGGAACTAAAACCAGCAAAATCTGATACATTCAGTATTGTTCTATGCAGTCAGCCCACAGAAGAACTCTGTCAAAGAGGGGTATTCTCTGGGGCATATAGCCCTGTCCAGGATCCATCCCAAGACAGATATCGCCGAAAAACAGTTCTACCCATATAGAATGTTGAATACTTTTCCCACATCAAGTTTCATCATCATTCCTTTAGTGGATCTGATGGAAAAGTTGAAAAAAGTGAGAAGTTTAGAGATAACAATTGAGGGAAGAAGACTTATGGATCAAAATGACAATATAGCTCCCTAAAGCTTTTAGTTCACATGCGCTTACAGAAATTCTCTGGCTTTGTTTTTGTTTCTTTGTTATTACATTATCATTCAATCTAACCTGTTAATACAGGATGTAGGCATAAAACTTGCTTCAGACTGTATGGACTTCTTACTACTCTGTACCATACAAGGCTCCAGCACCGGTATATGTTTCTTTTGAATGTTTTCATGAGACCTCTTAAAATGACATGGCTGAACATCATTAGGCTGAAATTTTTTTTCATACTGGAAATGAGGAAGGATACCAGAGTTATGCTGATTTTTCTGCACTGCTTCTTGAAGATGACAAGGGAGTCTCTTAGTATCATGGCTATAACCAGGAGGAGACTTTTTTATCTCATGAGATTCTTCGAATTTTTCTGAAAAATTGCAATATATTTCTATATTTGGTACTTCATAATTTTTAAGTAAACAACATATAAAAGCATTACAAAATGAATTTCAAAGTTGTGATCTGATCTTCTGTATACAGTTCACAGTATCAAACTAAAGACGCCGTAACGAGACAAATACCCCACCCACGGCAAAAAAGACGAAACATGCAGTAATTCATCCATTTACAACAAGACAGTAAAGAAGAGTAGTCAACATACCTTGATAGGAAGCTGAACATTTGGTATTTAATAAAAGGTCTTTTCACAAGAAATTTTTTAAAAAGTTGAAACTTAATCACCATATTGAAGTCATATACCAAGTGAGAAAAAGTCTAAAAAAGAAATGGATATTGGTCAAAGGACAATAACTCTTGGAAACCTGGGGCAATCGCAACAAAATTAAATTCGATCTGTACATCATCACATTGAAGTTATATACCAAGTTTCAGTACAATATGTCAAAGCAGGTGAGAAAAAAGTCCAATAAATAAATTTGGTCAAAGGGCAATAACTCTTGGAAAAAAAGGTCAATTACGACAAAAGTATAACTGCATCTGTAAATCACCACATCAAAGTTATATACCAAGTTTCAGTTCAATATATCAATGCACATGAGATAAAGGTCTGGGAAATAAATTTTGGTCAAAGGGCAATAACTTGGAAAAAAGGGTCAATTACGACAAAAGTAAAACTCGATCTGTAGATCACACCAAAGTTTTAAACCAAATTCAGTTCAATGTTGCAAAGCATGTGAGAAAAATGTACTACAAACCAATTTGCCGGATGGACGGCTGTGCGGCTGTATTTAAAACTTCCGTATTTTATGATGCCCTTGGAAGAGCACTACAGTAAGAGTAATTAACCCCAATCTTACTAGCTTGAAGAAAACTTCTACCAAAACAAAGGGAAACAGACTACTTAAAGCTCAACTGTTCTCGTCTCTGGAAGTCACAGCATTAAGATGATCTTTTCATCATTATTTATAGTTATCTATAATTAGTGGTTAAGCTTCTCCAATTTGATTTAAACAAAGGACATTAAACTTGAAATTGTATGTAAAATTTATATCCAAGTATTAACATTATCAGTTGACAATTTCTGTAAAATTTCAAAAATGATTACCAAGCGCAACTTGATAGGATGTTTACCAAGTACAACTACAGCTGTCCTAACCGAACAAATATCCCCTAGGGCAACAAAGTTGAAATACATGTATGCAATAATTCAAGATCCAAGATACATCACTAGAATCTGCATGTGAAATATCAAAGGCCCATTTCTATTTGTTGAAAAGATACAGCCAAAGTTTAAGTTTTTGAAATTATAGTACATGAAGGTCTCAGGTGAAGGTCATGAGCTAAAATGTGATGAAACCCAATGAAAGTTCTGGTTATATGGAATGTACATTTGAAATATCAAAGCCCTATCTGTAATGGTTGAAAAGATATAGCCAAAGTTAAAGTTTTTTCAAAAGTAGGTGAACATCCAAGGTCAGGTGATGAGGTCAAAAATGATGACAACAAATGAAAGTTCTTGGTCATAAAAACATAAATGTGAAATATCAAAGTCCTATCTTTTAGGGTTCAAAAGATAGAGCCCAGGTTAAAGTTTTTGAAAAGTAGGTCCTATCTCTAATGGTTCAAAAGATATAGCCCAGGTTAAAGGTCTTGGAAAGTATTTCAAGCCCAAGGTCAAGATCATGAGGTCAAAAGTGATGGCACTAAATGAAAGCTCTTGTCATGAGGAATCTACTTATGAAATATCTAAGCCATGTCTTTCATGGTTCAAAAGTTATACCCCAAGTTAATGTTTTTCAGACAGCAAACAGCAGACAATATGACATTAGCTCCCTAGACATTTGTCCCTATGAGGTGAAAATTATTTTAACAATATGCAAGCAAAACATGTACAAATTTTTGACTTATTTTTAAACTGTGGTCTCCTTGCTTTTACTGTAAGCCCCTAACTGCTTGGAGTATTGGGCCATGTAATTCCTACAGTGAGAAAAGTTATCTGCAACCCTGAATATACCTGGTAATAAATTTCAATACAACCACAATAGAAGCCAATTTTGAATACATATACTAAACGGGTCTAATTTGCCTTTATAATTAACTATATGTCATACCCTACGATAAAGTTAAGGTTCATGTTAATAGTACTTACTGTACTATTCACATGATCATTCAGGAGAAGTAAAGATAAAAAAGTTTAGAGACCCCAGACAGCAAACTTACAGACAACAGAGGAAGGATAACATGCAAAATGGCATACTGGTCAAAGACTTCTAAGCGACTAGTACACCTACAATATGAATAATCTGTCTGGAAAATGAAAGCATCGAATGAATTTGCTAACAGAAAACTGAAGTGTAACTTACGACAATCACCATGTAGTTCCGAAGATCTCATTTTATCACAAGGTAGCAGCACAATATTCCTATATTCTGACTCAGACAGTATGTTATGTAAAATTAATTTCTGACAATCACAGCTCTTCCAAATCCAGTATTTAACATTCTCTGAAGGGCACTTACAGGCTGTCGAAACTTCTGAGAACTCTGGATACAAAACTGATGATTGATACTCTACACAATTGGTTCTTCCTTTTTCATTTATCTTTGACATTTTATCAATTTCATGCTCCTGATGTCCACCCCCTCTCTGCACTTCAATTTTACTTGTTAGAGAGATCTGATTTCGCTTTGGCAATTTCCTTTCACAATAAGTAGATTGCTCGCTTCCTGAACTACCAATATCCAGTCTTGATTCGCCATTATATTCATGAAAGGCTAACAAATGTGATTTTAGATTTTGTTTAACAGCACCAGTATCTGAATCTTCTATACCATTAACTTCATCATCATCATCTGACATACTAGCATCAGAATTTCCACTTAAACTGTTCTGAGAGTCAGCACTTTGTGTGCAATAAACTTGAACATAAGATGATAAGGAATCTGTAGAATAGCCATCCAAACCATTGCTATTATTTTTTTGTTCTCTGTTCTGATGCTCACTTAGACTTCTCTCTTTCACAAATCCAGTTCTTAAGTCTTGAACATGTAGATTGTGTTGATTACTTTCACAATCATAATCAAACAAACACAAATCAGTTTGGATAATATCACATGTATGATCCTCACTGGAAGTTTGAGAACTTTCTAGATCTTTCTCCATCATCCGTATCACAGGAATAAGATCTTCGCTAAGGTCAGGTCTGTTGTCAAAAGCATTAGGCTCCATTATATCAGCCTTCAGTCCTTTTCTTCCATATTTCTCGAGAAAGCTAGAATGACTGCCTTTCATCCCCCTTTTTTTACATCGCTGTACTAATCTCAAATATTGGTTGATTGGACTCTCGGATAGTTCTTTATTTCTGAGAATTGAGGTGTCTGACACTCTGGACTTTACTACCTCATCATCAAATGATCTCATTCTTTCTTCAATTATCTCATCATACATTGATTTGCATATATAATCTCTAGTATTGTCAATGGATTGATGGTCATCCAAGTTACTCCTAACGATTTGTTTAATTTTACCATGATAACCCTCATCTTTCTTCTGTTCCTTTGGTAAACTGTAATCATGTTTTCTAAATAGAAAGTGTTTGTTACTTTGATTTTTGGTTTCTACATTCTGTGATGACAAATCATCTATAGAAGAAGATTGGTATGCTGTAATACATTCATATTTATTTTTTTTCTCATTCAATGTAGTGGTCTCTGATTTGATTTTGTAAGAGGAGTTTTCACAAATGTTTGATGTGTTACAGTTGTCAACATTGCATGCATTTAGATTATAATCACCTTTTTCTTTTTCACTTGTTGGAGAAGGTGAGAGAGATTTGAGTATTTCAACTCTCCTTTGCCACAGATATCTTTGTTTGCATTCTATGTTCTCTAACAGCCTCTCTTCCTTACCTTCCTCACATATTACACTAGTATCATAGGACTGCAGCTGTAGGCTGTGCGGATCCTTATTGTCAAAACTTCCTTTCAAGCCAATTTCTTCAAAAGATGACTCAGTTTTTGAATTCCAATCTTCTTTTTTATTATTATCAAACCTATGACACTTTTCTTTATCAGAATTTTCCAACATCCTTGTGGATCTAGTAAATTGATTTATTTTCCATCTATTTTCAGAATTAGATATTCCTGAGACTGTCAAGCCATTTTTGCAATGTTTGGGTTCTGCATTATTTGTTACCACAGAAGGTTGTAGCATTGGACCTGGTTCAAGTCCTGTTTCAATCAACTCTGCTGACCAGTCTTCTTCAGGATTCATAAATTCTTTTTCAAGGTTCAATGAAGGATAAAGGAAAGTAGCTGCCTCCTGGTGTCTGGATGAATCTTGTTTGTTTTCAGGAAGTAAAACATCATCTACACTCAAGCCTTTGGACTCTTCCTTTTCATCACAAAACAGAGCTCCAGCTTCATTTATGTTTTCAGATCCTGAAACACACTTTGTCATCAAATTAGTGTTTGTTTGATTCCCATCTACTGGCATGTCATTTTTATTCTGCTTATCTTTCTCTGCCCCAAGACAATATAAGTTTGTTTCTTCACTGAAAGGCACAGAAGGAGGACATTCCTCTCTTTGCTGAAGATGTTTTGGCCGCCTTAGCTTTCCACATGTTTGTGATATATCTTTCCTGGTTATGGTAATATCTAAATTTCTTTTCTTTTTACTTACTGCTAACTGATTTTGATTCAGAAATGATTTCTCTCTACTGTTTCTCTGGATAGCTGGAGATTTTACCTTTACGGTAAACCTTTTTCTATCACTTAAGCACCTTTCAATTCTGTTTTCAGGTTCAGATCTTTGTTGTATTTTTTCTTCTCTTTTATTGTAATCCTTTACAGGATTCTTCAAGTTTGAGTTTTCATCCAGACTTGCATCTTCCTTAGTATGAATAAACCCCAATTCATCACTAGTAACTTCATTCATACCAAATGCTGTGGCCAACAAAGGTTCACATTTCAAAGTATTGTCATTATCTGTGTCCAGATTCAAGCTGTTCTGCCTAACACCTATTTTATTCTTATTCTCATCATTTTTAACAGCATCTTTGTTAAATGTTAAATTGATCTTGTCTTCCTCTTTCATTTTGAAGTTTTTAGTCCCTTTTCTGGTCTTTGTGTTCAAAACGTTTGAAGAATCCAAAATATTGTTCGTGACTGTATCTTTGCTTTTATCACTGCGATTTCTGGTCTTCTGAATGGTGCTTAGCTCACGCAAAGACTTGCAAAATATTCTCTTTATTCCTCTGTTTGAGTCTGAATCAATCATTTGTTTTTGACATCTGTTGGAAATTGAAATATAAGCCATCTTCAGATTACAACCTACAATAGACAAAATTATCATGGTACAAATAGGAATATAGATGCTAAATATGAAAGTCATATCTCTTACTATTCCAAAGATAATACAAAGGTTCAAATACTTGAAAGTTGACTAAAGTCAAGGTCAGTTTCACAAAGTAAGACAATGTGGTAATAATTATCAATCAAAAGCTGTAGAAATGTTATAAATTGATTGATTGATTTTTGTTTTACGTCACACCACGAATATTTCACGTATATGGTGACGGCATCTGCCTGATGCGGGGCATACAAATTTTGACCTTTGCAACGGACCCATCCGAAGCAGTGAGGGATCTTTAACGTGCCATGCATACCACGACACGGGGCCTCGGTTTTTACTGTCTCATCCGAAAGACAGAACACCCGCATGGCCAGAGCGGGACTCAAACCCCGGCCTCCCGATCAGGAGTCCGACGCGATACCACTAGGCCACTCCGGCTTAGAAATGTTATAGATACTACAAATTTGTAAATATGAAAGCTTTCCTATGAAGTCAACACTTCTGCCTTTGGCTTGATGCCACATATCATAAGGATTCTGTATACAAAATATGAAGTCATAATTTTTGTGGTTTTTCAAAAGGTTTTTAAGATTTTGCCAGAAAATGAGTAATGTTCAGTGGAACTTGTAGCAGTTTTCTGAAAAAAAAAATCTTAACTGCATAATACATAATAGTGTACTAAATTGCTATCAATATTTTTGATAACAGAATTTTCAGTTAACTGAAATAACAGACTGTACTAGGTTTCAATCAAATACCTTTTAGTATAACTTAAAAATATTCTGGAACAAAAAGAATATTCAACCAAATTTTCAAATCTTAACCGCACTGTAAACAAATTTACATTAAAAATAAAAATTCTGGAGAACAGAATGTTCATTGACTGAATGTAATTTCATAACAGTGTGCTAAATTTCAATCAAATACCTCACAGTTTACCCTCTGGAAAAAAAAAATTCAACAGAATTTTCACTGATTTTCAATCAGTTAAAGGCCATAACTTGGTCAGAAATAGACAGAATCTCACAAAATAGTAACTTAATCTACCAGTATAACTCTGCTATATAGAACACTGCACCAACTTTGAATCAAATACTTCAAAGGTTAACATAAAATCTTTCCGGAAAACAGAATTTTCAAATGAATTTCAGTGAATAAAAGCCTATAGTTCAGTAAACAAGAGGCCAAAGTGGATCTACATTCCTCATCTGAGAACAATTGCTCATTCCCCAACAACTGACTGATTTAAGAAATTCACAGTTACATGTACATACATTCTATTGCCTATTTCGTTTTTGTCAACCAACAAAAGACTGTAAAGTTGCTTCTTTACAATGAATAAATCGATACAAAAACATGTGAAAAAAATAAAAAACCAGAAATTTTTTCTTCAAATTCTTTTTTCTCAAATGATAATTAAAACCTTGTTTTGGTGTAAACAAACACACACAAAATTTGCCTTTAAAGGGGTTTGAACCATTTCCCTTCAACATGCTAGAATTGGCCTATATGAAAATTAGTAAAAACAAATCCGAAAAAAAAGAAAGTTTGAAATTTGACAAGTAAATGCTTTATGGATTCTCTATACATAGTAAGTAAATCAATAAAATAATACAAAAATGTTACATCTGCAAAAGCTTCATTGGCTGAATAAACATGCATACAGCATGAAAAAACGGGGAACTTTTAAAGTCAAGGTCACAAAGGTTATTCAGGGATACAGACCATCAAGGTCTATCAATGTGTGTGGTTTGATGGTTGATGATATGGACAGATAGATGGACAGACAGACTGACTGACAGACACATGGAGTTCACAATTTCATAAACTGGATTTTGCTTTGCAATCGAACTAAAAAGATTCAATAATTTTTTTATCTAATATGACTTCCTGGATACTGAAAAAACTTAATATACCAAACACAGAAAACACCTTTGTGTATAAAGATTATAAAGCTCACCTCATGGGTTTTTGACCATGACAAAGTTAATTCTTTCCATGTTTCACTCAAGTAGGCATAGAGAAATTATTACCTTGACAAGGTTTAATGGACTGACCGAAAGATATGTTTGATATATTTGAGCAGATAATATAGGTCAAGTACAGCATTTGAAACTAGCTTCCTCCTTGACACATATAGATGCATCATTGTTGTAAATTTGAACATACTATGTCTCATATTAAAGAAATGATGAAACTTCTTGATATTCTTGTAAATAATCTACTAAACATCCTCAATCAACTGGAAAATATTGGTCAGACAAGCATATGAAACTAGATTCCTCCTTTACACATACAGATGGATCATTGGTGTAACTTTGAACATCCTATGCCTCATATTAAAGAAATGAAACTTCTTAACATTGTGGACGTAGACACCAACACCGACCCTGACACAGACCAGGGAATAAACTTAACGTTCGCCCACGACGAGTAAAATTTGTTGTGGACGACCAAGAAACACTTCCTACTGGCCCATGTGGCGAACGAAAAATCTGCAAGACGAATCGGATGTTTTCTTGTTGAATTCTAATCTGAATCATCTAGAAGCTTAATTCTGTCACTGAGTCTGGCCAAGAATCAATTCAAATACACAAAGCTAATACATTATGTGCAAATTATCAGGAGAATTTCTAAAAAAAACAAGCTGTGTTTGTGAAATACTAATGCCCCCGGCAACACCAAAGTCCAAAAAGTTATTTTTAGCGTAAAGATCATTATTAAAGTAAAAAAGTCATCAAATTGGTGTCATTTGAAAGGGCTTCATTAGTTGAGTACTTCTGTCAAATATGAAGTTTCTATCCCTCACGGTTCAAAAGTTATAGCCCAAGTCCAAACAGTTATTATTAGCGTGAAGGTCATTGTCAAGGTCAAAAGGTCATCGACCTTCGTGTCATTTGAAAGAACTTCATTAGCTGAGTGCACAAGTCTAATATGAAGTCTATCTCTCACGGTTCAAAAGTTATAGCCAAGATTAAAGTCGACAACAGACAAACAAACAGACAGGAACAAAACAATATGCCCCAAATCTATCAATCTGGAGGCATAAAAATTACCTGCTCATTCCAAAGGGATAATTTTTGTCGAATTGCAATTCCAGTCTATAACTTAGCAATGTCCATCTGTCTGTCTGTCTGTCAACGTTTTGGTTTAGTTTCTGGATGAAGCAAAATCTGTTTGTACACTGCACTTCTCCTTATCAAAATCTATCTACCTATGAAGTTTCACATTGATAACTCTTACAGCTTTTATGTTATGCTCCAGACAAAATTATTACGGACAGACAGTAGCGACTATTTGCTCATCCTTCTGGAACAGACAGACAATATGCTACATATTACATTTCATTAATAGCTCACCTGACCATTTGGCTCAGGAGAGCTAAAATCAACAAAATCCAACCAATATGGACTTGATCTATAATGCAGCTGTAAGCTAAATTTCAAAAACTATCTCAAAGTAGAATACACAAGAGGCCTATGTGAGCCTATATCCCTCACCTGAGTATCTAGATGATCAGTCTTGCAGGAAGGTAGAATTCATTCATTTTTTCATTACTGTGACTAAGTCAACACAAATGTTGAAAATATGTAAAATTTTATTTCTGACCAGAATAAACAAGGAATATGCTCGCTCAAAATCGAAAGGCGGCTTCCCCTACACTTTTTAAGCATTCTGTAAGAGTTTCATGGATAACCGCTGACGTTTACTAAAGTTATTGCATTCCATAGCATCTTATCATAGCAAAAATAAAACCCAAGTCCCATAACTCCGGAACGACAAAACGGAATATGCTCAAAATCAAAAGGCGGGTTTCCCTACACTATTCAAGCATTCAGTATGAGGTTCATGGAAAACAGCTGACGTTTACTAAAGTCATTGCGTTCCATAGCATCTTCTCTTGGCAAAAATAAAATCCAAGTCCCATAACTCCGGAATGACAAAACAGAATTTGCTCAAAAATGGAAAGGCTCCCTACACTATTCAAGCATTCTGTATGAGTTTCATGGAAAATTATTGCGTTCCATAGCGGACGGACGGACAGACAGACATCACCATTCCATAATATGTTCTGCCTTTCAACGGGCGTATAAAATGTGGAAAATGTGAAAAATGGCCAATCCCCCCCTTTTTTTTTGGAAGACTTAAAAAATTCATAAACAATCCGAACATTGAGATATCGACAAAATTTTTTTCAAAATATCATTCTTTACCATAATTATGATTAACAATCTCATTAAGAAATCATCAATATCAATTAACTGAAAAACATGACACTTTTCTGCATTGAAATTACTAAGTCAAAAAACACGTCAAAAACTTGTAAATTTCTATTTGACGGATCTTAACCCCGAACACAATTTTTGATAACCCATCTTTATGATTGTTGAAATGCAATTGATTTTCCCATTTATGCACTGGTTCTGGAGAAGAAGATTTTTGAAGATGGGTACCGTTTTGGGCTCTTTTGGCCCTGCCCTGGATCCATCCCTGAGGGAATCTGGATCCTGAACAAAAATTTAGTAGGGAACCATCATTTATACAAAGTCTGATCAAAATCTGCAATGTAGTTCCAGAGAAGAAGTCGAAAATGTGAAAAAGTTAATGACGGATGGACGGACGAACAATGCACTATGACTATAACTCACTTGAGCCTTTGGCTCAGGTGAGCTAAAAAGAATTCTGGAAAACTAAAATGACAGACAATGGAATGGACAGGTGGAGACAAAACCTATTATCCCCTCAGTTGCACCACTGTATAGGCAACTAAAAATATCAAAATTCTTAACATTGTTCAGTAAACCAAAAACCTTTTGAGATTCAGACAAAAAATACAAATGTAACACTTGAAAAACCTGAAAATTGTCTCTTAAAGCAAAGACTGTCTCCCCACCTATACCTCAACATATTTAATTACCCAGAAATTAATTTCATGTAAAATACTTTGTTAGTAATCCATATTATTTTCTCAGAAGTGAAATCAATTTAAGAATATCAAGACTATTAAGTTACATATATAGATCTATATCATCTACTGTAGTCTGTACTGAATGTATGTCCATAAGTAAAAATACTAAAATTGTGGAACGAACTAAATAGTAAATTGTATTTACATTTCATAAACCTACTTAGTCTTAGCAAAGTATCATTTTACAGTTTAAGTAGTTAAGTATGCGGTTTGAACATATTACCTCATCCAAACACAACACCATGCATTTTGCATTATAAAGTTTTATTTCAAAATATGGATTAGCTTCAGGTTCAATCAAGAAACTGACCTCTGGCTCTGCCTCCTCTATTTAAAATAGTACTTTTAAGCTTTTTTTTCTTTCTTTTTACAATTCATTAGCCTGTAGAGTGTAGGTTGGATTAGTGTTTTACGTCGCTTTCAACAATTTTTCAGTTATATGGCGACATGGAAGCAGGAGGGAACCAACCTCTTAAACATAGTGGCGCAACCCGGGAATCGAACCCAGATCGTCGGCGCCGTAAGCAAAGCGCTTAACCACTACACCAAGCCGGCCCCTGTAGAGTGTAGGTAGATTTATTATTATTTTGTATGTTGTGTGCGTATGAAATAATATACTTACAGCAACGTATACTTTACTCTCTCTCCCATAAGTTTTGGCAACTTTTTCCCCAAGCGACATGCGACACAAAATTTCTCATCCTTTCCGAAACACACCAGAACACGCACGTGCAGAAAGATTTTACCTCACCACCGAGAGAGTTCCAAATTATACTCCCTGTAGAGCGGAGGCTACTTCCAGGCACACAAAAACGCCTTTACTTTCGATTTTCGTACTTTTGGAGAACATGTACATTAAGGTAGCGATTGCAAGGGGCACTAGAAAAAATGGCCCACTGATTTTTTTTTTATTTTTTGATACGACATTTCTGGATATCATGTGAGATTCTGGTTAAACTATGAGTATGAATACACCATTGAGGGTTGCTTGTCCGCTAGAGTTATCTCCCTTTCTTTACCTTTACATATTAAGTAATGAGAACTAGCGTTTTGAGTGGCAAATAGTTACGCTTCCCGTAAAATTTTCGACGTCATAGTAAGATTATTAATGATCTCTTACGTCATTTTGCGGGAACACTCAAAACATCAGTCCAGCAGTTAACGTGAAAGGGTCTCACTTTTATCAAAAATAATAAATTGACAGGAAATGGCTCATATCACAAATACTACTTCATATTTATTAAATATTACAGACCATATCTAGAAAAAAAAAACTGTCAGAAAAAAAAACTGTTGCAGAATCGTATTTAAAGAAATTTGACATTTTTTCCAAAATATTTTTATAATATAAAGTGACATTTTCCTTAAAAAATCCGACTATTGAAATTTTTTACTATATTGTTTTCATTTCAAAAGCATTTCGTAACCCTTTTATGAACAAAAAATCAATATATCATTCAAGGTACATGTATCTAAGAGCAGGAATGACCTCAATCTTAATCTACCCCTAGAACATTGAATTTAAACAACAAGAAAACGATACGTTTTATTAACCTTGACCCTCGAAAAATGACCTTGAGTTGAAATAAAACACAGCTTGGTTTGAGATAATTATTGATGTAGCTTAATCTCAATCAAAGTTATCAAGAATACAATCAGAGAATTGTGGTCCCCCGCTTTCGGGGTTCTATCAGTAATACGGAATATCGTAACTACAATAACGTCAACTTGCACGAGCACTTTGTGATTGTTATGACGTCATATATTTATGACGTAAGTTGCCCACATAAAAGTGCCCACTTCGAGAACAATGGATTTGGTATGTGACTAAATGCAAACCGTGACGGAATTTAGTAGTTGCGATACTCCGTATTAAGGGTGCAGTAATCTGTGACATATTGCCATGATTGTGCATGTCTACAGACACACATGCCAAATATGAAGGCCCCACGCCTTACGGTTAAAAAGTTACACTGAAGTAGGTCAAAGGTCACAGTCAACTGAGGTCACATGATTAAAAAAAATCTGAAGGTATTGCAATAGACCACTTGCCGATCTTGATAATGGCAGTCTTTTTGTCCGATCTAACATCTTTTGGCGTTGTTTTTAGTTGTGACGTTACAATGAATTTATGTCACGTATTATGACGTCACTGTGAAAAACAACGCCAAAAGGTGTTAGCTCGGACAAAAAGACAGCCATTAACAAGATCGGCAAGTGGTCTATTAGGGACATACATGCCAAATACGAAGGCCCTACGTTTTACAGTTAAAAAGATACATTGAGGTACGTCAAATGTCACGGTCAAGGTCACATGATAAAAATTTTGGTACCAACGGAAAGGTATTGCAATTAGGGACACACATGCCAAATATGAAGGCCCTACGTCTTACGATTAAAAAGTTATGACCAAGGTTAAAGATTTTGTGGCAGACGGACAGAAGGACGGAGGGACAGACAGACGGATAGTCGAAGGAGATTTAATGTCCCCACGCTATCGCGAAAAGCGGGGACAATAATATAGTAAACAAGATGTGTTGGTGAAACATGGATGCACTGAAATTCAGTAGCCAAGTGAAAAATGATAAATCCTAGTTCTTGATCTTTGACCCTCCATCCTGTTGTGAACCTTGAAAGATGTTTTAGTGCAGTATATATACGTAAACAGTCGCCAGCGCCGATGTTTTTCTATAGTCTTGTCGGACACAAAAAGAAACAAATATCGTTACAAATGGTAAATAACAAACATAATACTGTTTTATCTTATATCAATCTAATTAAACCCATATCTTTATTCCGCTTCTCTGTTTGTCCCATTACTGATAAAGATCTGGCAAAACTCCGAACGGGGTCATGTTCTGGTGAACTCTGATTTTCAGCCAATCAGTGGATCCCCTACAAATTGATTGGCAATGGGAAATAACGGTTTCGGTGACTGAAACGCCATCAGAGTTTACCAGAACATTACCTCTTACGGCGTTTCGCCAGAACTTTATCCGCAACGGGACAAAAAGAGACGCGGAATAAAGGTATGGTTTTAATCAGATTGTATCTCATATGTGCGGAAGCCCATTTAGGACCTTTCAAAATGTTTTTGAATTTGATATCACGAATTAATGAATTTATTAAAACGGGTTAAATTTGTTTTAACGTATTCTTGAATTTGTTAAAACTGATTAAATTCATTTTAACAAATTTGAGGACTTCGTTATAACGAATTAAATCTGTTATAACAAATTTGAGGAATTCGTTAAATAACGAATTAAATCTGTTATAACAAATTTGTTGAATTCGTTTTAACAGATTTTGAAATTCATTTTAACAAATTAAATTCGAAATAACGAATTCTTAAATTCATATATTCATATATAAATTAAGTTAGTCGAAAATTTAGGATCCTTTGTTTACTGTCTTTACAGTTTCAGAGAATAGTACAGTCATTTTGGAGCTTTTCATTTGATCTATACAAAGTTTTTCCCCATTCAATCTTTGCCCTTTAACCCATCTGCTACCATGTGAAATGTCAGTGGCAAGTTATAACTAAAAGCCACTTGCTGTACTTCAAGAATGACGAGTTGCAGCAGAGTGCGACCTCTGAGTCGTAAAGCGATTGTTTTTCATTTCTTCGGTGAAAGAAGGATTTCGGACATGTTATGATCGGTGAATCATAAATCAACTACTTATAATTATACGCAAATTCAGACGAGTTTAAAGGTGATTACTGCACAAAATGTATTGGTCGTTAGATTATTAAGACATAGATTATTATACTTGTCTGATTGGATGATTTTGATTACATATGATCAGGTGGTCAGAAAAATGAAAGGCGAGTCCAGATTTCACACAGGGATGCAAAAACAACAAACATATTCCTACAACGATCAATAAGAAATGTTTGAAGTTCAAAATTTAATATATGGCTTTAAATTAGGAATCCAACTGATATAGAAATAGTCGTAGTATCATACTGTAGATTGATAATTCGCGCCAAATATGCTTGCCGTCTAGCACCCCTACATGTTATTAATGGCCGTTATTTTCTACTTTTGCATGAAAAAATATCATTGCTTTAGTGTTTACAATATGAAAAAAATCATACCGATTTAAAGAAGATGATCAATGTCTGAATAAACGGACGTGTTGTATTCATTGGAGGAAGGGTAACACGGGACGGGAGTTGTGAAAAGGGAACAGGAAAAATCGCGTCGCTTTATTTTAAGTATTTACGCCATGTAAAAGAATATTTGTCCTTTGTGAACCCATGAAACAACTTTGCGAAGATCTCTCCTCCCATGTGTTGGTTCATTTCGTTCTTCCTTTTCAACTTAAAAAATACACTTTTCTGTTATAAATTGAAAAGGAATTTTTCAAGAACCATTCAAAATCCAAGACTAGACAATCATCTCAAAACATCTCTGCGGTATATCGCGGTGTGATCTCTTTTGTAATGCACAAGACAAGTTACACCATCATACAAGCAACACAAGAAACAATTTGGTGCAAGTACCAAACGATGGACCGGAACACGTGCGTGTTAAAACTATGAAGTATGTTAAAGGCTTATACAATTTTAATACACAACGAGCAAGCTTACAGTCCGTATATATTGCATGTAACACTGTCCCCTGCCTTCGTCAGTCTTTGAAACTCGACTTTTAATTCGTACCAACATTAGGAAGTAATGCTCGTCATGTACTATCACTGTGTAAAGTTACTTCAAAATTGTACATTGCTAACAGAGGTTTCATCTGAAAACCCGAAATCTATTTGACCTACTTATT
This sequence comes from Pteria penguin, assembly GCA_035048485.1. NCBI lineage: Eukaryota > Metazoa > Mollusca > Bivalvia > Pterioida > Pteriidae > Pteria > Pteria penguin. Next base: position 51,231,020 of record CM068580.1, on the reverse strand, counting down.
TGACCTATTGACCCCAAACACAATCCCATGCAAGCTGTCTTCATGTACTATCACTGTGTAAAAGTATTTTCAATATTAAAGATTCCTGTCAATGGTTATCATCTGGAAACCCAAAGTCAATTTTAGTAACAGTGACCTACTTATTTGACCTACTAATAACTATTAACTTGTTGGCATAAACGTTCACAATGGCAATCAAAATTTTGTGTTAAACAAAGCTTAGAAAAGAAATAAATTCACAAATGTTTATTGCAGAAATATAAAATACATAAAACAGATTGAACTGCAATTTTATTTTAAATATCATTCATTCTGGACCCAGGTTTCAGAGAAAAAAATCCGTTTGTGTAAGGATAACACACAAGTAACCCGAATGTACGGCTTATGTAAGCATAATAAGGCACAGTCCATAGTTCTTATAATGAGGAAAGGGGGGGGGGGGGCGTTTGTGCAAAAGATTAAAAAGAAAAACTTTCATAAGAGCAAACCCTATTTCACAAGATAACGGAATACTTTATTTCTACAAATTTTATGTGAAAAAACATCGCTCTTAGTGATCATAGCATAAATATCAGAGTACATCCTTGTAGGTCAAATGAACGGTGCCTACATCTAGCGTATCTAGGTCAAATATGTGGGGGAACCAAAATAGAATATCTTCGAATAGCTTTTAGTCTCGCTTTTATTTTTCAATAAAAGTTGGCAATCAAAATAATTACAATCGGCCTTGGCCTATTGTATATTAAAATAGTAAATTCGCTTTGAGTGTGCATGTGCAAACTCCATTAGCGTTGCCTATTGGGCAATAATCTAGTTCTAAGAAACAATATTAGTACATGGTTCTGCTGTAAATATTGAGATTTCTAGAAATAAATCTTAAAAAATGTTCACAATTAAAAAACAAAATTGCTCACTACAAAAACCAAGTTATTTCCGAATATTAACGATAACATCCGAGAGAGTTTCCTTATTAGGAAAAAAGGCGCGCCTACTTTCCTAATAACGACAAAATGAGGCGTGGCTTTAGACATTTTAGCCGGAACTGCGCATAAAAATATGGTTTCAAAAACAAGTACATGTAATTCCTATTTACATAAAGCCATTTGGCTTTGTGACCAACAGCTTGAAGATTTAATGTTATTCCGATTGCAGTCAAAGCCTTTTAAAAAGCTACGCTTGTTTGTATATTACGATAGTAAATTCGCTTTGAGAGCTTTGAGAGCGCATGTGCAAACTCCATTAGCGTGGCATGTTGGGTAATTTAATCTAGTACTAAGAAAAAAGGCGCGACTACTTTCCTAATAAGGAAAAAATGAGGCGTGGCTTTAGAAATTTTGGCTGACACTATTTTTAGTAGTCGGATTCGAAATCGGCGGAGTTGAAAACCTATTTTTACGATTTCTTATTTAATACGCATTTTATCGCCATGAAAATTGGCATAAGTTATGATGATATTAATAGCCAATTACACTGTAAATTTCATAAAATTCTACTGAATACTTTTCAATATCGGGCATTGTTGACTCCGCCAACACACTATTTTTAGTAGTCGGATTTGAAACAGGCGGAGTTGAATCATTTTCTTTCTTTCTTTCTTTTTTTTTTTTTTTTTTTAATATTTCTTCCTTTAAAATATGCATTTTATCACCATGGAAATTGGAATGAGTTATCAGGCGCGGATCCAACCGGGCGGGGAATGGGGGCACGTGCGCCCCCCCCCCCCCCACCCGGCAGTGCCCACCAAAGACCATTTGCCTCATAACAAAACACAGGAAAAATTGTCATTTAACAAGAAAGTATTATTCAAGTGTCCTATCATCTTTAACATGAAAAGGTGAGGCTGCTGGGTTAGTAAATTTTGATACTACACCATATCTATTCACTTGACCCTGATCCATATGTTTCTCTTTTTTTTTCATAAAGATAAAAAACATAGCATTTACAAATCAAAGTAGATAATTATTTTCAATATTCAAGCCCAGTAAAGCACACAAACATCTAAGGATCAGTGTGTAAACTTGCTGGGTCGTAAGCTTGGATAATACAACCCGATTCTTCATCTGATCCACCTCTGATCTACTTCACTATTATACTTTTTTTTTTGGAAAAAAGAAATGATTGATCAGATATAAACAAATCATATTAGACACTATTCATGCATATTTAATCCCATCGAAGCACATCTTAGGTTTGAGGGGTTCGTGAAACAAATGTTCGTATATCCATTCTCTGAAAATCGGATATATACCCTGCATGCTGTTGGTAGACATTTGGGCTATTTTTGTTATACATATTTATAAATATAGTAAAAACAAAACATTTTTATATACATTTCATCAATATTCATTAATTCTTAACGTCCTAGAGTCGTCAAAGTAGCTGTCAAAACACACGCATAAGCTCTTTTTTCTTGTAAAATTAGATTTTGCCTCTAAACGGTATGGCTTGGTCTCCGGTGGCTTTATTAGTTAAATTTAACACATTTACCATGTAACATTGAGTTTTATTCGGGCTATTTCATGAAATCAACCCTGAATTTATACCGCACTATATTTTCTCAGCGTACAAATCAGCGTACTAATAAAATACAGTTTGTAAAGGAAAAAGAGGAGTTACTGGCTCAGTTATGTGGCAGAAGTCACCATGGAGCTATACAATACATGTATATCAATAATATACTGGCACATATAACACATTACAAAAATATTTGATTGTAGTGCAATTACGATACCGACTTAGGACGGTCATTTAATTTGACAAAAGCCAAACAAATGGTGTGGTTAACCGGTTTACCAGCCCACCTTCCCACTCACCGTAACAGCAGAACAATCAAAGGACGTACATTTAAAAAATTATAAATAATCCTCCATGTAAAGAACAAGGGTCAACAGGTATGGCATATTGAGAGGTCATAAAAATATAAACACGTAAAGTATTCTAAAAAACATAATGATAGAAAAATATATGCGACATCAACATGATAAACCGTGCTCTGCTAGTCTGAAAGCGAGCTAAGACCCTAGATCTGTAGGAGTCCCGACTAACAGTCAGAGAAGACGAGGTTCAGGACCATGTCTCCTCTGAAAGAGGTTTGGACAAGGTCCGTCATATAGTCCCCACCGCCCTGTTAGTCAGCGTGCAACGTTCAAGTAAAAGTCTGCATAAGGCTGTAGAGAGGCCAAATAACAATATTATTTGCACCTAACGCGTCTTGTAATTTCTGAATGATTCCCTCATTGTCAAATTTTCGCCCAGATAACTTGAATACGATAACATTTTTCCCAAAACACGCAAAGCAGTCTATATTTTCTGCCTTCTGACTAGGGACTATTTTCAGTAGTTGGCAGAGATTAAAGGGAGTGCAAGGACCGTAACTCTGTTTTGGAGATAGGTAGTTTTAGTGAGCGCCAACACTATGGTCTATATTCTTGGCCCAAAGTACGCAGACTCCTCCATAACTTTTGTATTGGGGTAATAGGGTTGTCATCATCAACGACTTTACCAGTTCCATACACATTGTCAGTAACATCATTCAATAGATGAAGTTAGACGTTATATATAATCAGTATTCTTGGATAAGTAAAATGGAGCATTCATTAACAAGCGAGTTTATGGCATGAGCACTAGTGCTTATATTTTTGCAGTTTAAACTTGTAATATCTAAAATATTGCGTTGCATGGTCACTGGGTTCTGTCGAGTTTATTGGTGGAGCAGATATATCTAATATTTTAGCGTCCTGGGGATTCAATTCACTACTATTGCTTGTTTACATAATGTAACAGTTTGTTACCTGAGGTCTTGATTCTTTGCTATTGTCGGTTATTGCTTGTTTACATATAGTAAGTGTATTGAAGGCGTCCTGGGGTTGCGATTTACTACTATTGTCTGTTAACAGCTGTATCACTATTGCAAGTATTGATGGTGTCTTGTGGTCGCAATTTACTCATATTGACTGTTATTGTTTGTTTATTTTTAGTTTCAAGTACAGTACAGCCTACGCGGATTCCTCACTTTCCACCCATCACCGCAACCGATTTTTGGGTGGGAAATCACCGCAACCCACCGCAAAATAAGATTGCGGTGGACGTTCAAATCCATCGCAACCCACCGCAATTTTTACTGTCGTGACAGGAGATTGAATTGTCCATTGCGGGTCACCGCAGTTGGTCATATCGCCGCAGGCACTTGAAGACAAAAACGCGGCGGCCCACCGCAATCGTTATCATCGTTGCAGAATCTTGTATTGGGATACCTGCGATACATTGTAATGTTTCAATAGCCATACTTTAAAATTTGTCCAGGCCCTATGTATATTCCATTTACTGGAGCTAGGGGTCTATTAAATTTAATGTACTTTGACATAAGTATCTTATATTTTGATGTGAAATGCTCTCTATAAACAATACATTTAAAAGTTATTCGTTAGTAAAATAGAATATTATACGCAATTGCATTAACTTTAAAAAGGTAATGTGTTACAACGGTTTGAACACTGTTGCTCTAAATAAATGTTACTTGTATATAAATTAATGAACATATCTTTTATTTTATTGTGATTAATTTGGAAATGCTATCTTAGCAAAAAAGGAAAGCTGAAATCGTATCTCGCACAACGGTATGTCTTATGAATAATGTACAAAAGTAGTGGTCATTAATTCGACAAGTAATGTATAGAATAGGTCATTTCCGATTTTCCTTTATTTATAATAAAATATTAGAATTTATGTAGAAGTATACTGTCGAAGAACCAGTCCCCGATTAAGACCAGTTTCCGGCTACTACGTTATCAAGGGTATTCAAACCATGAATTCATATGTATTCTGTGTATTGCAGACAATCACGTGAAAAAAAATCTCATAAAATCACGTTTCAAAAGACAAAAAAAAAATCAACTAGTAGCCGGTAACGGGTCTTAGCTTACTATCAGTATGTCCGTAGGCACGCGATATGAAAGAAATTCTTTAGAATTAAATCAAACAAATTGATTTCAAGGGAAAAAAGAAAAACAAGGACCTATCTTGTTTATACTTTCTTTACCAAAAAAAAAAAAAAAAAATCAGTAATTGAAACGTGATTGTATTATTGGTTTACATGGTTGAAACAGAGACATATATACACATGTGTATGTATGTCTCTGGTTAAAACCGACCTGTATGAATCTGAATTATTGTCGCAAACAACTTGATCAATCGTGATCGCTTTATATAACTTTTCTTATCTATATCTTGAATTCGTGCTTTTAAAGTTTACTTTAAATATAGACCATTCCTACGCGTAATACACTTACGCGGCCATCTTCTGATCACGTGACTATTACGGTAGCTATCATCAGCCTAGTCTCATATCATCAGCCAAGGACTTTTAAACAAATTTATAAGTCCTTCCATCAGATTACACTATCTACCGGTATCTCTTTTTTCATCATTTGTATCTTTAATAAGTTGTTATGCATTTTGCGGTCTTGACTGTAATTAGGACTGAAATACAGACTATTTGCCATTTGCCTTGATAACATTACTTTACAAAACCTAACGCAAACAGAGATATATCCAACCTTACTGCTAATAATGTGAGTTTTTTTATGAATAATCAGGGACGCATGTCCCTGGAATAATTGACTGTTTAGTACTGATCTATTAAAATTAAATTATTCCAGAGTCATTATTATTGACTGATTATTTCCATGATATCGAGTTTAAAGGGGAAACTTTTTGACCGTACGGTTGAAGTCACGTGAGTAAGCTGGGGGCGTGGTTTAACTGGTCGCCGAAATCACTGCTTGTCTCCAGCTCGGGGTGTTTGCCTAGAGGCGCTTGGTAATCGGGGTATTGGGTATGCCTGGAAGCGCATGGTAATCGGGAGGTGTGGACATGCTATAGTTTGGTGTAAACAATGTGTGGGATTTGTCTTGGGTAATAGAAAGTACATTCTTTAGTGCAGTAATGAAGATTCTAGTTGTATTTTATTTTTTCATTTTAATTGGTTTTAATACTTTTTAGGGGGTGGGGTGTTTGATGTATTTGTTTGTTTTGATCTCTATTTGGAGAGTTTTATTTTGAAGGAGTTTGAGGACATAAGCCGATATTTCTCCTGTACTTTACGAAATACACAATTGGGCATAATTTCCTCCCAATATCCATGGGACTGCCATACAAATCTGTTTCGCCTTCTGTTCAGACTGACTTTCCGAGTCTTTCTATCTAAATATCGAGAATCATCCCACACAACACGATGGCATAGCATTTTCCAGCACTTCTTGTATAGGTCCTCTCTCTTTCTATGCCGGATTACGATGGTGAGGAGGGACGTCTGATTCGGGTCACCACATCTGTCGGTTGCGATAATCTATCACGCAGGGTCATGAAAAGCAGTCTGGGCATTCGTGTTCCCCTTCAAATTGTGGACTGAGAGGCTTCATTGCCAGGCGACTCGGTGTCTACAAGGTCCTCTGTCAAAGTACTGGCGGAGTATTTGTCTAGTCCCAGTCATTGTGTACAAAAAATGCCTGTTACGCTTGAAACTTATCAGGTGATAGATTCAAAGTTACGGTGTTCATTGTTGGGTTTTAGAAACAGAATGATGATATGTAGAAGAGATTCAGATATATTAAAACACTTTCCTTTAAGCTTGTACTGACAGAAAATGGATTGTGTAATAGGTGTAAAACCAGGTTGTCACCTGTGGTCAATAATATCTCAGTCTAGGTATCCTTGGCAAAAGTGAAAGCGACTTTCCAGAAACTGTCGTCCGTATTACGCAATAAACTTGCAGGATTTATGTCAGCTGTTTAACCCCATCATCCGTAAGACTATAATTGATACACGTGTATGTTGATTGGAGCAAATCAATTAACATTGCATACACGAGGGAAGTAAAGCATAGTGAATTGATCTTCGTTCTTTATCCAGTGGCGGATCCATCACTCCCTTTGCCGAGGGATCAAGGAACGAATTTTGTCAATTTTAGCCGAAAATGGACTAAATTACAGGGTTTTGGTAGAATTCGGGTCACTGTCGGGGGGGGACACCCTTCCGCTCCTCCTAAATCCGCCATTGTTTCATTAAGTTATTTTTGACAAGCTGATTTCGGTTACGAAGTAGAGTTGTATTCAATTTTCACAGACCTAATACTGCAGTTTATTACCTTAGAGATCATATACGAAATTTTTAAAAGATTTTCTGAAACTTTCAACTCCAGGTTTTGCATAGGGTAGTCTCAATTTGGAAATAGTTAAGTAGATGATGATGCTTCTCATCCCCGAAAACAACAATTCATCTGCATACTGAAATTTAAAGTCATATTCCATCTAAGAAGAAGTTACGAAAAATCCTCGTTTGTGTGCTGGTTTCTGTCATGGTCATTCTAAGTCTTATACCTATATATAATATATATATGAAATATTTTGTTGAATATTTAATGTAAGTACTAAAGATTTAATTAATTTGCAAAGATATACACCATTTCGACTTAGAGTCGAATCGAGAATCTGATATGGATAACAAGAAGATATTATTGATATTGATATTTGCCGAAACATAGACTAGGTTTTGATAGAAGTCTATGTCTCTGATACTTATTATCTAATTAATCTATAATACTTAAATACCTAAGTTATTGATTAGCTTGGGTGACCAAGTTAGGAAAGTTCCTTTTCTGTTTTTCCAGAGACATATGTATGTCTGGTTTTTCATAAGTTAATTTAAAAGTGAAAGTCATGATAGACTATAAAAACAAACACGTTTATTAATTTTCAATCACAGTCACCAATCAGATCATTTAACTAAACAATAATAAACGCTCATAGGTCTTTTTTTCTATCTCGATAACTTTTTCCAGTACCGTAATGACGGATACGATCGGGAAACCTATCGGTAAAGGGCAGATAACTACATGTTTTGTATTAAGTAACTACCCAATCGAATGGTGACAGAGACATAGACTACTTTACTTTGAAAGTAGTCTATCTTTCTGGTAATACGCGATGGTCTATCAAGCGCGTTGTTTTTCCTAGAAATTAAGTTGTTGTGTTTGATGTGTCATCAGAGACATAGACTACTTTGAAAGTAGTCTATGTCTCTGATGTCATGCATCGACCAGAGACATATATATGTCTCTGCATCGACATAGTGTCAATCGTTATTTCAGTCGTGTAACAGACCGTGGTAATACCCGTCCGTGGCAATATGCATGTTCTAAATTATTAATTTACTTGGGGGTGGAGGATGGTAAATACAAAAATTAAAAAAAAACTAGTTGTCATGCTTTAATTTTTGTATTTACCACCTCCAAGTAAATTAAAAAATTGGAACATGGCAGTAATACCTGATGGTCTATCACGTACGTGGTGTTTCCTAGATATTTAGTTCTTTTGTTCAGTTTGATCAGGGCCTTATATTAGATATTGTAGAAGTCCGAAGCCGGCGTGGCCTAGTGGTATCGCGCTCGCCTCCTGGTGGTCGGGAGGCCGGGGTTCGAGTCCCGATCATGTCGGTGTCCTGTCTTTCGGATGAGACAGTAAAACCGAGGCCCCATGTCGTAGTATGCATGGCATGTTAAAGATCCCTCACTGCTTCGGGTGGGTCCGTTGCAAATGTCAAAATTTGTATGCCTTGCATCAGGCAGATGCCGTCACCATATACTTGAAATATTTATGGTGTGACGTTAAACAGAAATCAATCAATCGATCATGTATAAGTTCCTAATTATATTTTTAGCCGGGAAAATGTAGTAGGGATGGATTTTGATACAAGGAAATCATATACAGACTTGAGGGTGTTTGATGCTGTCCTGGGAATAACTCCCGTTTTCCTGGCGGAAATTGAATACCCTGTTAATTCATTATGATTAAATATGACAATACCCTGTTCACTATTTAGCGCCCGAGGTGGTATATTTAAACCGAAGGGTCCTGATCTAGTGGTAAAACAATGGATAGCCTAGCCAGAGACATATATATGTCTCTGGTCTAGCACGCTACCAATTTTCTTCTTTATTCTCGAAGTCGGCGTGACATCACACTAAGATCTAAATGAAGATAATCCCCGAAACATTCCGAGGATGACCTTAGGGATAAACTCGGTGTTTATCATAGACCGTAATGCAACTTTGATGAACTATATGATGACTCTCTTTCATTCTTCGAATTTTATATGACCGCACTTTGCAAAAATAAGATTCAAAATATCGGATTCTTCGTAGACAACGATGATAAATCCCGAAACTTATCCCCAATAAATATGATGCAAATTAGGTCATTTAACCAGTCCGACATCAAGAATAGGGGAACATAAGATGAAAAATATAGAACACAGAGGCAACGGTCGGCAGACGCCAACTAGCAGATACAGGGCCATCTCTTCCTGAGATTACATAGACAGTATTTACGTATAGGTTCTCAACTTTTTAAATATTAACAAGTTAATTATTAAATATGCATATGTTAAGAGACTTATATACTTTATGTAGTACTTATATCCAGAGACATATATACTTTCAAAGTATATATGTCTCTTCAAAGTATATATGTCTCTAGTATATCTGACAATTTGTATAAACATTCCAAGTTTTACGGATGAGAATCACAGCTCAATGACATAACCTGCATCTAACTATTAAACTCAAAACTGAAATTGATGCCGTAGACCCCGGAGTGAATTGTTACAACTCTTGAATAAAAATTTCCACACTTTTTGGCAGTACGGTCAGATCACGTGCTACCTGATCGCCGAAGTCACTGCATGTTGGAGAATACCCGGATACCCGCAGAGAAACGAATGTACTTCGAGTCATTGCGAAGCGGAAAGGTTGTTGTCTAGTCAGGGGAAGCGAAACCCTTGGGGGTCTTACACACAGGTATTGGGTGGTAGTTACCATTGACAACATACCTGAATTAATTAAAGGAAAGGGGTCGGACACTTCAAAGTTTTAAGAGACAAAGAGCGAGATGTTCCAATTGGGGAAGAGGAATAATAAAATTTCCAACTGTCCTCGACGTTAAATACTTGCATCCGAAACATTGCTATTATTTTCATGATTCTAAATTTATCCCCAACAGGGTATTACCATTTTGTCGTAAGTAAAGATATGAACTGCATTACAATAGAAATGTGGGTCTCATATCTCACTTTTGATGAATTGGATAAGAGTTTAGATTCAGTGCTATAGTGCGAGCTATTACTGAAAATAAGAGAAAGTTATATACGGAGGAAATACATCAGCAGAATCTTTATATCATATCAAAAGTGCCACCATTATATTTGAGTAAATTACAGTTGATGTATGCCGATTTATAAAACTTTAGTATATGTCCTTCTTGGGAAAATATTTTGAAATTAAAGATAGTGTAACAAAAAACGTAATGAATATGACACATAAAATGTTAATTTTGACGAATATCCGTTTATTGAAATTTTACTCCTTTGGATGAATTTTGACTCGTTGCTCAGAGAAACAGTATGTATACGATTTGCGCAGGAGCCTCAGGGGCGGATCCAGAACTTCATGTGCGGGGGGGAGGCACCTCACAATTGAGGCCCGAAGGGCCGAATGGGGTGGGTATGGGAGGGGTCCGTCCCTCCCATAGGTGGGGGTTCGGGGGGCCTCCCCCGAGAAAATTTTGCAAAAATGAGGCAAAATGGTGCAATCTGGCGTTCTTTTTTTGCATTATTCATCAACATTTTCTTGACTTCAAATATTCCGCAAAAACTCTGAAATCGGAAGAAAACTGTCGCAATATTGTCGATCAAAAATTATCATGTTCACCCCTCTCTCCCTCCCATAGGTGGGGATGGGGTTTTCCTGCGAAGATATGACAAAATCTTGCAAAATCGTGTGTGCCATATTAGGATCCTTTTGTTCTAATTCACGGAGATTTTATCAGGCATGGACCCAGATTTTCAGTTGGAGGAGGCGTAAAACTCGGCACAGGGTCTAGGGACTGCCTATAGGTCCCCGGTGGATGTAGGGTAGATCCTTGGTAGGTGGAACAAGGTGCAAAGTCCCCCTCCACGGAAGCTCCTGTATTTGAGACTTTTGGAGATACAAAATACGTTGTGAAAATAAACTATTCTAGAAATGGCTATAAGTGAAATCCATCTTGTACATCGGCGACGCGTAGCTTCAGTACAAGCGTTTCAAAAATTTGTACTGAAGCTACACGATATACAAGACGTATTTGAGTAAAATAGTATGGATAAGTAAAATCCATCTTGTACAGCGCGTAGCTTCAAACATTTGTAACATTTGCTACACGATGTACAAGCATGCGCGGATCCAGAAATTTTTGTCAGAGGGGGTCCAACCAAAAAGTATATCACTATTGGAAGTATTGAAGGCGTCCTTGGGTCGCAATTCACTACTATCGTCCGTTACCACATGTCTGTATGTACAAGAAACAATTTGGTGCAAGCATCAAAGAGTGGGCCGGAATGGAATTTTAAAAACAGAAATACGTTTTAAAATTTGTATTGTACAGCTATGTGACTGTTAATTAGCAGATATATAAAGATCATGATGATCGACTACAGACATATAAATGTCCAGTATCATTTCCTTTTCAGCTAATAGTTTATATTTGGGTTCATTTAGCCCATTCAGTACATAAAGCAATAGCGAGTATATTAGACCTACGGATTAGCCTGCATTTAGTATGAAAATGAACTTTTAAAATTACTATCCATATCATCTACTATTTGTTTTAAGCCGGTGGGCTCAGTGGATAAGATGACTGAAAGGTCCCGGGTTCGCCGTGGGCATATCGGTGACCTGTCTTTCAGACGGGACAGTAGAAACCGAGGTCCCGTGTCACGGTAGGCGTGGCACGTAAAAGACCCCCCACTTCTTCGGGAGGCTCCGTTACATAGGTATAATTTCTGTACAATGCATTAGGCAGATATCGTCACCATATACGTGAAATAATCGTGGAGTGACGTGAAACAATAATTAATCAATCAATCCACTATTTATTTTTAACAACAATACATAACTAATATATAAGCAACTGGCTGTTTGCTGGGGTAACCAACCCTCTACTGGTTACACTTGTGGTTGCGGTGTGGCCGTGCTGGTTAGTAATCTTTTGATTTATAAACAATAATTAAGTTTATCGTCTTGCCAGAAGAAACAATTGTAGAATGCAATTGGTTATGTTGGTGCTTCTCACCGTAGCATTCTGTATTCTGAAACTTTAGTAGGACTTACATCACATTATCATTCACTCGTAACAACTCGTCCATTTCCGTAAGCAAAAAATTTGAAAAAAAAAATGGCGATGGTGTTCCCTTTGGCTATAATTAACCAAATGTCACTTAGACAATCGAATAATAACTTATGAAGAATTATTGTCCCCCTTGGACTTAGAAAATTTCTTACACTACAGTTCTCTTCATTTTCTCAGAAACAGCTAGATATATTGAATTGATATTCGGTATACAGATACATCTTAAGGATATCTAGGTCAAGTTAGTAAGTTATAATTTAAATATGGTTCAATTATTTTTGTCACAGTGATCCCCTTTGGACTTTGAAAATTGCAGTTTCAGCTCATTATCTCAGGAATGGATAAAGATACTGAATTGATGTTTGTTATAAAATTGCTTCATGGAGATATCATATGTACATTTTTTTTCTATTTTTTGACAGATTATTTCACATTGGAAATAATAAGGGTTATGACAAATCCATACGAGAAAATTCCTCATTTTGTATACAACACATAAATGTATATTTGACATATTTCATTTTCCTCATTTCAAAAATACATGCCGTAGTATTGTCAATAATTATTGGGGATTTTTTTTTATAATTTTACTGATTTTGTTTACTGGTTTTGGTGCACTTTAATTCAGGCAGGACACACTTTTTACGATTCCGAGGGACATGTTCGCGTCTTATTGACCTTCTTTTAGTTTCACGTACAATTATGGCATCCATATTTAGTCTTAGTTTAAAAGTTAAGGCTGAGCATTCATATCAGGCGTAAAATTTAGGCTAAAATTTAGGCATATGACTAACACTCCCTTTGATGAAACGCAAGTTAGTCCAAAAATTTGGCTTAGTCCGAAAGTTACGCCCGACTATTAGCTTAAATTTTTAAGCTTAAAGCTTACGACCACTGAGGCTTAAGCCCTTTGATGAAACGGGGTCCTGTATAGTAAGTTAACCCCACCCCACCCCACCTTTGGCCCTGCCGCGTCTCTCAATATCTCTCCCTGACTCACTCACCCATTCACTCTCTCTTCTTTGTTTGTTTGTTTTTGTTTTTAGCCGAGCATAATGCCGAAGGCTTAAGCCAAGGCTATAGTTGCCAAGCACGATTCTCAAAACGAGGCATTCTGATTATAAGTTTTAAAGCCCTCTTTCTCACTCAGTGTGTCCTTGGGCTTCAAAATATAATCTCTGATGTAATTTCTAGCATTAGCATATTCAGAACGTATTATGAATCTTTACTGGAATATTAATTACATGTAAAGTGCAAATAGAGGTATACATGTGTATATTCGTGTAGACTGAAGTTGAAGTTACCTGCTCTTGCTTGCTATCGCTGCGCGAAGGGACAGGTGACCACCGCCGCTCTGGAGAGATTTTTTCCAGCTAGTGTTATTCCAGCACAGACGGTAAGGGCAGTATACTCTGCGTGTAGATATAATTCGTCTGCAGTAGCATACACAGCATTTGTATGTACAGTATCTGATGTAATTTATGAGAGGCACGTGACGTTTAGTTTCAAGGATGTAATTCATTCTGTCAATATTTGTTAATTATATATTAAATGAATGAAACAAACGAAATTCACTGATATAACAATAACCGATAACGCGTTATGGTCACTGTCTAGATATTTTAAGGTCAAGACAGGCATTGCCAGACTAATATATGTGAAGGGTTTTCCTTTGTCTATTTTTGCCTGCTGAAACATGTTTCTAATTCAAGTGTCAGAAATATACATTGGTATGGCGCATTGTACTGCCCATTGCCTTATCGCTTCCCAGAAGGAAAATGTGTACATGTATCGTTCCTTGTGCTGATTAGCATGTCTGACGTTATTCTCAGATCGACGTCATTTCCAACAAAGTAGTAATCAAGATTATATTATGTTTTCAGATAAATAAACCAAGGTTTTCTTTCGGACTTGTCCGGTAACATCTAATTTTTTTTTTGTTGTTGTTGTTGCAAATTTGACCAAAAAAAAAGAAGGCGATAATGGACTAAATCTGTTGAACTTTTTAAGAATATATAGAATATCCTGTTAAACAGAGTGGGTTTCATGAACATGGATTGTCAATTGCAAATAGTGAAATTGTACAGTTCAACATATCTAGCATAGAAATTCAGCATATCTTGATTGTAGCCGATGGTTCGAAGAGTAATGCATGAAGAAAAATGAGTAACAGTCCAAACAGTCCACTGAGAACAGTTCTGGTGCAGCGTTGCGTGGTGCCGTCTCGAAGTCCAGGAAGATGGTGGTGGGTTGTAGCATTAGGTTGTTTCTCTGGCATGCGTTGATGATGAGGCTAAACATTCGTCTGTAGATGGTTTGACTCTTTCCGGGTAGTAGTGCGGATACTAATGGGTACATGGTGCCGTCTACGAATGCGTGGATGGTGTATAACTGCTTGAATAGAGCTGGGCATGCAAGAATGTACCATCTGCGAATACAGTAGTTGCTGATGGACGAGGTTCTGATGGGTTGCAAAGATGAGTAGGCGGTCGTTGGTTCCATCGTCGGCTATCAGGAATTCTTCATTTGCAGTGGTCTTGGTCCATTGGTCTGCCAGGTTGTTGTCAGCGAGGGTCTTTGGTAGGAAGGGTATCGTCTTACTTCTTTGTGAGTAGAGGCTGCTTTTGACTGTTCGGAAAGCCGGGATACTTTCGGCCAGTTGTTTGGTTTCTTCTGTCCATGGGATTTGGCGCAGGTTGGTCAATTCTTGGGTGTATGTGGTAGGGATCGGCGTTAGTTCGTCTCTGCATCTATTCTTGATCTTCTCCATCACATTGTGTGCTTCGAGTTGGATTCGGTCTGCTGGGTGGTTGTGGCAGAGATGTCTCTGGTTGTGGATATCATTTAAAGTTGTGATTCTAGCTGGACGGCGACTGGTTGAGCAAATCCAGTAGATTCTGTCATCTCTCCGACTCTTTACCCGGAATCTGTAATCGTTGTAGACTAGATTGCGATTTCCAAGACGGTTCGTGGTGAATTTCAAGTTTACTTGAGCGTTAGCCAGGGTTGAAGCAACTGATGTCAAAAATTATATTTTCATGCCTTTTATTTATTTACCCAACGGGGCAAGATGCAATCATCATTTTACTGCAGTTATCAGCTTCTTGTAATTTTCCAAATATGTCATATACAGTTTGTATCATTATCAATTAGTACAATTAAAATGATTATTACATCTATATTTTATCTTTTATCATTCATATGAAAATTAACGATTTAAAGTTAAAGTCACCATTGTGCACTCAATCTGACGGTCTAATAGATCATTTACGGTAACAAGCTTTATATGAACAAAATAAATAGTTAAAACAACACCTATTGTTCTCTGCATGTAGGCATTCCCGGAAAATATTTTATATAAAACGTGGGCATTCCCGGAAGGCACCTTTTAAACCGTGTTGAATAGAAGTGCGGAAAACAAGTGAGACGAATTAACGGGAAGATGGACATAAAGAAAAGCTATAGTCCACTCCAAATTTCACCGATATTAGACTACAAATGTATGTATGTATGTATGCATGTATGTGTGTATGTGTGTATGTGTGTGCGTGTGTGTGTGTGCGTGCGTGCGTGCATGCATGCATGTGTGATTGATTTATTGATTTTTGTTTTACGTCACACCACGAATATTTCACGTATATGGTAACGGCACCTGTCTGATGCGGGACATACAAATTTTGACCTTTGCAACGGACCCACCTGAAGCAGTGAGGGATCTTTAACGTGCCATGCATACCACAACACGGGGCCTCGGTTTTACTGTCTCATTCGAAAGACATGGCACCGGCATGACCAGAGTGGGACTCGAACCCCGGCCTCCCAATCAGGAGTTCGACGCGATACCACTAGGCCACGCCGGCGTGTGTGTGTGTGTGTGTAGGTGTGTGTGTGTATGTGTGTATCTCACGCTACAGGCTTTTAAAGGGGGTCGTAAACGTGCCAATTCTTGTTCCCTTCGTATGCAATACGTATTTTCAATGGTCAAAGTTATTCAAATTAGCGACACGTTCTTTGCAATGCTTCTTAGCAACGTTATTAAAGGCATAAATTGTGTTTTTTTAAATTTGCAAATGCACGTTTTACTGCTCCGCTAATGCATTGCGTTAAAACTTGCAACGGTAAAATTATACAAGAAATTTATCATGCCTAAAATCTCTCAAGTCTATATCAACATGGGCGCATTTTCCAAACCCCCCTCAAGCCGGCGTGGCCTAGTGGTATCGCGTCGGACTCCTGATCGGGAGGCCGGGGTTCGAGTCCGGCTCTGGTCATGCCGGTGTCATGTCTTTCGGATGAGACAGTAAAAACCGAGGCCCCGTGTCGTGGTATGCATGGCACGTTAAAGATCCCCCACTACTTCGGGTGGGTCCGTTGCAAAGGTCAAAATTTGTATGCCCCGCATCAGGCAGATGCCGTCACCATATACGTGAAATATTCGTGGTGTGACGTAAAACAAAAATCAATCAATCAATCCAAACCCCCCTCAACACCGGAGTTACGGAAGTACACCAACTCCAATGGTCTTCAAACGAATTTGAACTTCAGACCTTCCAATCTGCAGTCCTAAACTCGACCACGGCGAGCTTAACAAGCGAAGAAAGGATTCGTGATTATGTTTGTTGACGAATTGAAAACACGAACATTGTATAAAACGTTGAAAAATCGCTTCCAGACCAGTTTTGTTGGTTTTTTTTTAATTCTTAGCCTTTTTTTGGGGGGGGGGGGGGCACTTTCCTCTGCCCGTAGATGAGCTTTGCTGTGTACTGGACTATTTTTTTTTTTCGAAAATATTTTGTTACTTCAGTTTAATTACCATCTTGTTCATGTGGTTAGCCATTAGCTAAATGACATACAGACGAGTTCGGTCTCCTCTCAAGTCCCTTACACTTCTTAATTATAGGAAAACGAGAAATCGAACCGTAGCCAAAGGCTCAAGTGAGCTATTGTGATCAATCACCGTCCGTCGTCTGTCGTCCGTCGTCCGTCGTTAACTTTTCACATTTTCGACTTCTTCTCCAGAACCACTGAACAGAATTTGATGAAACTTGATAAGCATGTAGTACTCATGGTCCCCTACAAGTGTTGTTGTTTTTCGTCCAGATTTATCAACAGGTGGCGCCACCACAGGCAAAAGTAGGTCAAAGAGGGTACCCTCCTTTGACAAACTTCTTCTTCAGACCGGGGGCATACAGAGACAAACCAAATGCATAGGAATGATCTAGAGGGATGTGTGAAGAAGTGTTGTTATTTTTGGTTCCATTCCGAAATCAAATTTTTGACGTTTTTTTGTACTTGGTAATTTTAATGCAGAAAAGAGGTATTTTTTTCTTTTAGTAAACATTGATGCATTAATTTGGTTTAATTTGATCATTTTGATGGTAAGAAATACTACTGCGAAGAAAATTTTTCAATATTTTATGTTTTGGATTTTTTATGAATTTTTTAAGACTTTCAAGAAAAAGGGGGGGCGGGATAATTGGTGTAAACATTTCACAGTTTGAACTTTTTCTTCGGAACCACTAGCTGGAATTCAATGAAACTTGGCATGCATCAAATACTTAAGGTCCCCGACAAATGTGGTCATCTTTGTCAGGATCCATGAACAGGTGGCACCACCACAGACAAAAGTAGGTCACAGAGGGTACCCTCCTTTGACAAACTTCTTATTCAGATCGGGTGCATACAGCGACAAACCGACTGCATAGGAATGAGATAAAGGCATATGGGAAGAAGTGTTGATATTTTTGGTTCCATTCCGAAATCAAATTTTTTGACGTTTTTTCATTTTTATTTTGGACTTTGTTATTTTAATGCATTAAAGAGTTATTATTTTCTTTTAGTAAACATTGATGCATTCATTTGGTTTCATTTAATCATTTCTATGGTAAGGAATGCTGGTGCGAAGGAATTTTTTCAGTATCTCGATTTTTGAATTTTTTATGAATTTTTTAAGACTTCCAAGAAAAGGGGGGGGGGGGGGACAATTTTTCATATCTTCAACTTGATCTACAGAACAACTTGAAGGATTGTGATAAAACTGGGTAGGATGCAAGTACTCATAGTCCTTTTCAAAGGTTTTTTTTTTTTGTGCGGATCATCCAAATTGGTTAACAGATAATGCCACCATGTCTAAAAGTAGGTCTCACAAAGGTACATATACCACTTGGTAATTGAAATATGGAGAGTAGCGGTTCAAATCCAGCTGTGGTCAAAAAATTATTATTTTTTTTTTACACATCTAAATAAGATTTTAGATGTTTCTCAACACTCAACATATGAAATTAGGAATTTTACGTTTAAGACTTCCAAAAAAAAAAAGGGGGGGGTGGCCATTTTTCACATTTTCAACTTTTTCTACAAAATTGTTTGAAGGATTTTAATAAATCTTGGTAGAAATAAGTCACTTATGATCCTCTTCAAATTCTCTTGTTTTCGTCCAGACCTCTTTACAGGTGGCGCCACCATAGTCAAGAGTTAAGGTCACAAAAGAGTTCCCTCGTTTAACAATATTCTTTTTCATACGGGCTGTATACAGAGACAAACAGAATGCATAGAAATGATCTAGAGGGATGAGTGAAGATGTATTGTCATTTTGGTTCCCTTCCAAAATCAAATTTTAGAATTTTTTTCGACATTTCTTTGGACTTGGTGATTCAATGCAGAAAAAAGTGTCATATTTCCTAGTTAATTGATAATGATGATTTCTTATGGACTATTGTGATCATAATTATGGTAAGGATTGTTACTTTGAAAGAATTTTGTCAATATCTCAATTTTTGGATTTTCTATGAATTTTTTAAGACTTCCAAATGAGGGTGTATAGGAACAATTCAATCACATTTTTCACTTCTGCTGTTATACCACATGAAAGATTTTAATGAAACATGGAATACATGAAGTACTTAAAGTCCTCTATCAAATTGGTAAATTTCATCCAAATTGGTTAACAGATAATGCCACCATGTCTAAAAAGCAGTTCTCACAATAGTACATATACCACTTGGTAATTGAAATATGGAGAGTAGCGGTTCAAATCCAGCTGTGGTCAAAATTTTTTTTTCATTTCATTACACATCTAAATAAGTTTTTAGATGTTTCTCAACACTCAACATATGAAATTAGGCAATTTTAAGTTAGATCTGGACAATATTTGAAACAATTGTTGTTCATGACCCAGACTTGAAATCAGTCAACAAAAGGCCCCACCTAAAGAAAATGACTAACTTGTTGCCCTGAATGACTTCTTGCAGAGACAAAGGAAATGCTTAATATCAAAATCACCTGAATGGATGTGCAAAAAAGTGTTGTTTTTTATTCTAGCCTGAAATAAAATTTGACATATTTTCAACATCTGTGTTGACTTAGTCACATTAATGCAAAAATAAATGAATTCTTCCTTCATGCATGACTGATAATATAGGTACTCAAGTGAGCGATATAGGCCCACTTTGGCCTCTTGTTTAAATTTACTTTGGGAAAGAGGGGGGGGGGGTTCTTAAATACAAAAATTAGAACATCGAACCGTCGGACTATCCGAACCGTCGGACTATCGGACAGACCGACTATCGAACCGTCGGAACAATACACCAATCCGGAAGAAAAGTCATAATTCTGTCCTCTATAGCGATACTGATGAGATGACAGATATATAGCCTGCGTCTTTAATGTTCAAGAGAATTAAGCATGGCAAGAGCAACGTAACTTTTAAAACAGTATTAAATCTATGATTTTCTTCATGATCAAGGGTAAGATGTCATGCCTAACGAGATATTTTATCAAAATTAACCAATGATAATAACTTCATTTCACAATTACTCAAGAATTGTCCTTCCATATATATAGTGAATTGTGTAACTTCTTGTTTCCTTGAATGTTATCTTATTTTAACTTCAATTGAGCTTTTGCTACTTGACTAGTTATTGAAAGCCTGGCTATTAGTACTGTAAATACTTTAATTCATAAAGGCAGGGGGGGGGGGGCGAACGTCCCCCCTTAAATCTCTATGTATCATTTTAAAATTACGTTAAAATATAGGCCTTTTCATTTTATTTTTTCAAAAGTATGCTTTAAGTAGTGTCTTCCCCTCTGACTGAAAACAACAACCACTTTCCATACTCTTTCATTCTTTTTACCCAACGCTAGTCTTTTTTGTAAAGTCACGTGGCTTGGAACTGAAAGCGTTATCCTATCATTACGATCGTAGCGTTTGCCGGTTCGGTCGTCCTAGGAATACTGTAAACAGAAGTCGGTTTCAATTACATAGCGTAAGTATACATGATTTATTAAGACAATTGAGTCAAATGTTGGTGTAAGTTACCAGTAATACACCGCCTCAAGCAATATCACTTAATGCTAGTCCGAATTTACTCTTCAATACTTCTACAAAGATCTGTCTAGTTGATGCCAATGATGGGCCCTCTGTGGGCCGAGGGCTGGAGATATAGGGCCGTCTTGGCCCTTATTGGAGTTCAGGAGAATTGCATCTGTTGTTGTACCCCTCCCCCGACAAAAAATGTATTTCTGTGATATATTTTACTGAATTAAAACCTGCCTCTCCTGTGGTGAGTTTAACTAAACTGGTCCTAATCCCAAAAGAAGATGTAAAATTTGCTCCGAAATATTTTTCTCCTCCCTAAAGATTTCCAACCGTTAGGTAAGCCTTTTACAACGTATACCAATGTAATTACATATGAACATAGACTTCAAGAAAATTTCAATTGATGTAAATATAAAACGCAAATTTCTTCTTCTTCCAATACGAAGTGTACTCAAAAGTTGCGCGTTATACTTCATGTACATGGACGCATTTTCCAAACCCCCCTCAACACCGGAGTTACGGAAGTACACTAACTCTAATGGTCTTCAAACGAATTTGAACCTCAGACCTTCCAATCTGCCACGGCGAGCTTAACAAGTGAAGAGAGGATTCGTGATTATGTTTGTTGATGAATAACCGTTTTGCCAATTTTACATGATGTAAGGGGCAATACCGGACAAATGCAAAATTGTCGCTTAGATTTGCGTCAATTATTATGACGTCGTTAACGGCATAGTGAAAATTCCGGCAAAAAGTGGTTTGTCCGGTGTAAGAACCCTTACATCATTTGAAATTGGAAAAAGGTCTATTGAAAACACAAACATTGTATAAAACGTTGAAAAATTGCTTCCAGACCAGTTTTGTTGATTTTTTTTTTAATTCTTAGCCTTTTTTTTTGGGGGGGGGGGACCCACTTTCCTCTGCCTGTAGGTGAGCTTTGCTGTGTATTGGACTATTTTTTTTCGAAAATATTTTGTTACTTCAGTTTAATTACCATCTTGTTCATGTGGTTAGCCATTGTAAATGACATACAGACGAGTTCGGTCTCCTTTCAAGTCCCTTACACTTCTTAATTATTGCTATTTTTATACACATAAATTTCAAGAGTTATTTTTAAATGTCTTTCGGAAGTCGTCTTAGTTGAATTTTTCCTACGATGTAACGTTAAATACCAAGACTTCCGAATATATCAATCCTCCATGTCACTCGAGTGTTTTAATACAGGTGCTCGATGCGTGGAATGTATGTAAGCGTTTTGACCTTGACAACATTTTGAAAGGACAACATGTTGAATGCCAAAAAGCCGAAATTCGTCGTTGGTAAAGGTCAGCAAACATTGTCCGCTTTCAGTTTCTGTAATGACACGAATACGGACGCTGGGGACGATACTAGTGGCAAAACAGCGAATGCAGGAGGCGATAATAACGCCAGAAACTTCCAGTCAAAGTGGCTTACCCTTTATAACTGGCTTGAGTATGACTCGCTAACAAAAACGATGTCCTGCAAGTTATGTAAGAAATTAGGACTGGTAAAATGATTTCCAATCATGAGTACAGAAAAAAAAAGTAAATTTGTCGTAAAATAGAGGTATTTGCAAGCAATAAAAGTCACCAATCGTAACTTCCAAGTGCACAACTGATAGAGATGATCATAAACAATCTCTTGGATTGGTTTTGAGAAGTGCACAAAAGACTACAAACTTGTAATTGACGAAGCGGAGTTCATGTACAAAATTGTAATTGAGGAACCATGATGGCGGCGTAAACTGACCCGGATACCTATAAGCTAGCATCAGCAAATTGTCTTCACATACTGGTATTTATCTGGACTATTGTTAACTGTGTGTTACATGTAGGTAACAAAAACTAACAAAAGTTCGAATAAATACAAAGGTAAATTTTGAACGATTTTCTGAAGATAGCGTACTGTTATCAGTTTTCTCGTTTATTTCTCAGAAGGGAAAGTGAAACTAGAGGTAGGGTCCTACATATTTCACAACTCCAAATATTATGTTAAAAATCTTAAAAAACCCTGATAGCAAAATTCACACCATAGATTTTATGTTTGAACAGGCAGCATTGTTCTCCCTGCCTAGTGTTTCAAAATTAATGAAAATGCATCGTAAATGCCCCAACCCAACCTCCAAGTCCCAAACTCAGTACTCTGACCATGATACATGTAGTCACAAAACACCCCTCGCTGATGATTCTACCCAGTCGTCTTCTAGTGACTCTGAAGGTGAGTCAATTAGTTCCCGACCAAAAACTATTCACCATCACAAAATATGTGGAGAAATTTGAATGGCTGTATTTCAGTTCTGCAAAGGGAGGATACTGTTGCAACTGAAAGTCATTAACAACAACCCTTACTTACTATCAACTGACCCATGTTGTAAATAAATTCAAAAACATGAAAACCAGAGAATTGGCTCGGTAGAAGCATAAATAAACGAGAAGTTTGAAATTACTTTCCCTTTCTCTTTCTCTTATATTCTAACAACAGTACATATATTTAAGAAATGAATCTTATATTTTTAGCTCACCTGAGCCAAAGGCTCAAGTGAGCTATTGTGATCAATCACCGTCCGTCGTCCGTCCGTCGTTAACTTTTCACATTTTCGACTTCTTCTCCAAAACCACTGAACAGAATTTGATGAAACTTGATAAGCATGTAGTACTCATGGTCCCCTACAAGTGTTGTTGTTTTTCGTCCGGATTCATCAACAGGTGGCGCCACCACAGGCAAAAGTAGGTCAAAGAGGGTACCCTCCTTTGAAAAACTTCTTCTTCAGACCGGGGGCATACAGAGACAAACCGAATGCATAGGAATGATCTAGAGGGATGTGTGAAGAAATGTTGTTATTTTTTGTTCCACTCCGAAATCAATTTTTTGACATTTTTTTGACGTTTTTTTGTACTTGGTAGTTTTAATGCAGAAAAGAGGTATTTTTTTCTTTTAGTAAACATTGATGCATTAATTTGGTTTAATTTGATCATTTTGATGGTAAGAAATACTACTGCGAAGAAAATTTTTCAATATTTTATGTTTTGGATTTTTTATGAATTTTTAAAGACTTTCAAGAAAAAGGGGGGTGGGATAATTGGTGTAAACATTTCACAGTTTGAACTTTTTCTTCGGAACCACTTGCTGGAATTCAATGAAACTTGGCATACATCAAATACTCAAGGTCCTTGACAAATGTGGTCATCTTTGTCAGGATCCATGAACAGGTGGCACCACCACAGACAAAAGTAGGTCACAGAGGGTACCCTCCTTTGACAAACTTCTTATTCAGATCGGGTGCATACAGCGACAAACCGACTGCATAGGAATGATTTAGAGGCATATGGGAAGAAGTGTTGATATTTTTGGTTCCATTCCGAAATCAAATTTTTGATGTTTTTTCATTTTTATTTTGGACTTTGTTATTTTGATGCATTAAAGAGTTATTATTTTCTTTTAGTAAACATTGATGCATTCATTTGGTTTCATTTAATCATTTCTATGGTAAGGAATGCTGGTGCGAAGGAATTTTTTCAATATCTCGATTTTTGAATTTTTTATGAATTTTTTAAGACTTCCAAGAAAGGGGGGGGGGGGGGGGGACAATTTTTCATATCCTCAACTTGATCTACAGAACAACTTGAAGGATAGTGATAAAACTGGGTAGGATGCAAGTACTCATAGTCCTTTTCAAAGGTTTTGTTTTTTGTGTGGATCATCCAAATTGGTTAACAGATAATGCCACCATGTCTAAAAGTAGGTCTCACAATGGTACATATACCACTTGGTAATTGAAATATGGAGAGTAGCGGTTCAAATCCAGCTGTGGTCAAAAAAAATTTTTTTTTTTTTTTTTTACACATCTAAATAAGTTTTTAGATGTTTCTCAACACTCAACATATGAAATTAGGAATTTTACGTTTAAGACTTCCAAAAAAAAAAAGGGGGGAGGGGGGGGGGGGTTGGCCATTTTCCACATTTCTTCACTTTTTCTACAAAACTGTTTGAAGGATTTTAATAAATCTTGGTAGAAAAAGTCACTTATGATCCTCTTCAAATTCTGTTGTTTTCGTCCAGACCTCTTTACAGGTGGCGCCACCATAGTCAAGAGTAGGTCACAAAAGAGTTCCTTCGTTTAACAATATTCTTTTTCATACGGGCTGTATACAGAGACAAACAAAATGCATAGAAATGATCTAGAGGGATGAGTGAAGATGTATTGTCATTTTGGTTCCCTTCCAAAATCAAATTTTAGAATTTTTTTTCGACATTTCTTTGGACTTGGTGATTCAATGCAGAAAAAAGTGTCATATTTCCTAGTTAATTGATAATGATGATTTCTTATGGACTATTGTGATCATAATTATGGTAAGGATTGTTACTTTGAAAGAATTTTGTCAATATCTCAATTTTTGGATTTTCTATGAATTTTTTAAGACTTCCAAATGAGGGTGTATAGGAACAATTCAATCACATTTTTCACTTCTGCTGTTATACCACATGAAAGATTTCAATGAAACATGGAATACATGAAGTACTAAAAGTCCTCTATCAATTTGGTACATTTCATCCAAATTGGTTAACAGAAAATGCCACCATGTCTAAAAAGCAGTTCTCACAATAGTACATATACCACTTGGTAATTGAAATATGGAGAGTAGCGGTTCAAATCCAGCTTTGGTCAAAATTTTTTTTTCATTTCTTTACACATCTAAATAAGTTTTTAGATGTTTCTCAACACTCAACATATGAAATTAGGCAATTTTAAGTTAGATCTGGACAATATTTGAAACAATTGTTGTTCATGACCCAGACTTGAAATCAGTCAACAAAAGGCCCCACCTAAAGAAAATGACTAACTTGTTGCCCTGAATGACTTCTTGCAGAGACAAAGGAAATGCTTAATATCAAAATCACCTGAATGGATGTGCAAAAAAGTGTTGTTTTTTATTCTAGCCTGAAATAAAATTTGACATATTTTCAACATCTGTGTTGACTTAGTCACATTAATGCAAAAATAAATGAATTCTTCCTTCATGCATGACTGATAATCTAGGTACTCAGGTGAGTGATATAGGCCCACTTGGGCCTCTTGTTTTGGTTGATTGAGGTATCAACGAAGCGCATTGATGCAAAAGTTTTTCGTCCAAATTTTAGGTTGATACCTCAATCAACCAAAAAAATATAGGATTCGTTTCTTATCATTTGATTAAGCTTATGTGTGGAAACAAAAATTTAATAAGTGCCCAATAAACATGATTATTACAGCACTACAAACCATTTTATCCATGATACATGTGACTTGATCGCGTAGTAATACAATTACAAGGTAAACAACATTTTGAAGTCAATAATGGTGGCTAAGGCAAAATTTGACAATTTTATCCTAGTGTCCATTGAAAAGATTAGAAGTGAAATAGAATGAACGATTATCAAAAACACTAATTAATGAAACATGCATATGAGGATAATACTCTGTTGCCCAAGGTATTTATATGCTTTTAGTATTATTAGAAATGCATTTCATTGTGACAGGTGCATGGTGCACGACCATGTCACAGGGGTGGAAACAGTAGGTTCAGGGACTTCGATCAGAGGCAGTTTCTGCTCTGGTGCCCGTTCTGTTTGCCTAGTCGGGCATGATACTGTAGAAATATCTGCACTCAAAATTTTGTTGATGCAGAAATCAACTGAATTTTTTAACCAGTCAGATTCGCCGCTAGACCATCAACACAAAGAAAATTAAATGATTACCCCGGTATCTTTTCATATTTTTATATAATAAAATTTGGAGCAAAAACACAGCAAAATTCCCAATTCCAGCACCATGGGTCATTGTCCCAAAAAAGTGAAAAAAAGCCCTGTGTGGTGTAGATTTATATACCGGTATTTATGTATATTGTAGGTGCAGTGGGTGTTTATCTACTCACACAATAGTAATTCCAGTCCCTTTAATGGTAATTCTGGCCATTTATGTGGTAATTATGGTGAATGGCGGTAATTCCGGCAATTCTGTTTACTTTACACATTTTACCATCTGAAAAAATTCATAAAATTTCTCAAACCTTTGCTTTCCTAGTAGCAGTTCAGTTGAAAATTTTCGCCTGAAAATTGTCAGTACCAATAGTGAAAACATTTGATAGTTTATTTGGTGTGCAAATTCTGCACTATCAGTACTGTTGCAATTGAGCCATGGATACAAGGTCAAGCATCTTTGTTAGAAATTATGAACAAACATGTTTTTATCGAATGCAAATACTTTTTTCTATCAAAGCAAAGTGTAAGTGTGTTATATAATATTACAGCTCATTTACACCTGTTTATATTATCTATTGAATGCGTAGTTCTTTTACCAAACAAGAGAAAACAGCAGTCTTCATAAACAAATTTTTGAAGCACAGGTCCTTTTGGGCTTACATACCTGCGATTTTCACAAGCCCAACTAAATTTTTACAGGCCCAAATTTTTTTTCCATCATTAAGCATTCTGAGAGTGCATGACCACTCCCAAAACCAGTGTTCTGCCAATAGTACTCTATATAAGTGGCAAATTAAGGCAGGGTATTGCTAATGGAATGATAGGAGAAAATTTTCTTGTTTCTTCAATTTTATTCTCTCATGAGTCATGTACAGTGGGGCATAAAATTGCACTCTCTGTGCACCTCGTGACGCCCTTTAGCGGTTTTTACTTTGGTGTCACTTGAGGGGTGCTTCACCGTTTTGCCAAGGTGAGCCCCTTCTTTATATTTAAGAACGGGAATCATCCTGTAGAAAGACAAATTTCCCTTGGCTCCTCCAAGGTCAAGTAATAAGGTTAATACCTACTCTGTCTGGGTAAAATTAAAGGATATCAATCATTTATATATATAGCAGGTGTTTGTAAAACGTTTATAGGCCCATCAGACTGCTGGGTTGCAAATTTTTAAAAACCTGATCCCGATTTTACTGGCGTTGGAGTAGCAGTTAACGTCGAAGACTGAAACAGAGGACATCTGACCAAGCTGTATGACAAAAATCACCAAAGACATGCTCTAACTGCATGATAATACTAATAGTAAATAGTAAAATAACTAGAGCTTACCTGTTGCCGACTCAACAGGGCAGGTCTTCCCCTTTTGAAAGAAAAAAGACAAATATGTAGATAGAAAGAAAGAAAAAAGATCAGGAAAGTGACTTACTTAACTCATAATAATACCGTCCTCTTCCCCCCTCCCAAGCAAACAACAAATTAATAATTGAAATGAAAAAAAATATACATTATCTAAAGAAAGAAACAATCGAGAATTAAATAAAAGAAACATTTAGAATTTCCATAAAAATATACTGGATTATATATAAACAGAACTGAGATACTTCAATGAATATACACATTTATTGCGGCATCGTACATATGCCATTTAGGACAAAGGACAAATATATACATTGATACATGTATATATCTCACCGAGACACCATGTAAACACACTCTTGTAATTAAAACGGTTTGAATACTGCTATAGGAAGTCTGTGTATTACAGAATTCCCATTGAGAAGCATGGTGACTAATGCAACGTAGCTGGAGAGAGTGTGTGTATTGCAAGTTTCAACTGTCAAGATAACTGTATATATACCACTGAGATGACTACTATAGTAAGGAGACAAAGAAACTCAAAACAAAGTAAAACAAACATATTGCGGGTTTCCTTAAGAAATGAATCCTATATTTTTTTGGTTGATTGAGGTATCAACCTAAAATTTGGACGGAAAACTGCATCAGTGCGCGAAGCGCATTGATGCAAAAGTTTTCCGTCCAAATTTTAGGTTGATACCTCAATCAACCAAAAAAATATAGGATTCATTTCTTATCATTTTATTTAGCTTTTATATGAAAACAAAAATTTAATAAGTGTCCAATAAACATAATTTATTATGGCACTACATTACTTTTTGTGGGCCGGCACTAGCCGGCCCATCCTTTGATATAGGTTTGGAAAAGTTGCATGCGTTTCTGCGGTACAGCAAGGCCCCGCCCCAGGATTTTACACCAATGATAAAATTAGGATTATATTCACTGCGGAGAGAGCATGTGTCACATCGCTGACCCAGTTTGATAGATTTATGTAAGAGTAGTATCTTCGAGACTTTCGCTGATTTAAGTATAAAATTTGTTGGAATATTTTCTGGGGATGAGTGTTACCTTACAATTTTTTAATATTTGACGCGCTTTCTTCATAAGCAAACTTATTATTCGGTTGCCTAAGTGACTTTCGGTTAATAATATCCAATCGGAACATCATCGCTATTTTTTACAAAAAAAAAAAAAATCTTATTTGTGTACGGAAATGGACGAGTTGTTGCGATTGTATGATAGTGTGATGCAAGTCCTACTAACGTTTCTGAATACAGAATGCTGCGCTAACAAGGACTAACATAACCAATTATATTTTACAATTGTTTATTATGGTAAGACGATTTTGAAACCTTAATTATTGTTTATAAATTAAAACTTGAGAATAGTAAGATTACCAGCACGGCCACACTATTACCACAAGTTTAACCAGTAAAGGTTTGTTACACCAGCAAACAGCCAGTTGCTTATAGATTGGTTAAGTTTTGTTGTTGAAAATAAATAGTAGATTGATTAATTATTGTTTCACGTCACTCCACGATTATTTCACGTAACGGACCCTCCCGAAGAAGTGGGGGATCTATTACGTGCCACGCCTAACGTGACACAGGACCTCGGTTTCACCGATGTGCACACGGCGGAAGTCGAACCCGGGACCTTTCGGTCACCTTATCCACTGAGCCCATCGGCTTAAAACAAATGGTAGATGATATGGCTAGTAATTTTAAAAGTACATTTCCATACTAAATGCAGGCTAATCCGTCCGTCTATTAAACTCGCTATTGCCTTATGTACTTAATGGGCTAAATGAACCAATTTTATAAATTATTATAGCTGAAAAGGAAGTGATACTGGAAACTTTAAAACATTATTTTGGTTTTTTTTTTAATTCTTTGCAGTTTTATTATCATCACATTCCGGCCCACACTTTGGTGCTTGCACCAAATTGTTTCTTGTTTATCTCTGATACATGTGACTTGATCGCGTAGTAATACAATAACAAGGTAAACAACATTTTGAAGTCAATAATGGCGGCTAACACGAAATTCGAAAATTTGATCCTAGTGTCTATTGAATAGATTAGAAGTGAAAAAGAATGAACAATTATTTAAAACACGACTTAATGAAAGATGCATATGAGGATGATAATCTGTTACCTAAGGTATTTACATTTTAAATTGTATTAGTATCATCAGAAATGCAATGTATATTGACTGGTACACGTGCGTGTCACAAGGTGGAAAATGTAGGCTCAAGGACTTGGATCGGAGGCAGCACTTGCTCTGGTGTCCGTTCAGTTTGCCCAGTCGGGTATGATACCGTAAACATTTTAGTTATCAACGTCCATTGTCAAACGATCGGCTAGTAGCAGGCGAGTACATTACTGTTTTTATTTTGTACTTGTCTGCATGCATTTCTAAACAGCACTGCACTGTACTGTAGTTTAATTGATAGACCTAGTTATAATTTACATTTTTATTGAATAAGAGTAAGAAATTATATTCTATATTTAATAGTTTCTGAAGTGAAGTGCGATTTCTTTTGTACTTTGCATTCGTAATATATAACGAAACAATTTAATGCAATCGATTAACAACACGGGAATCACGGTTCCATAAATAGGAAAGTAGCGCCGGCAATTGTGACATATCTGCACTCAAAATTTTGTTCATGCAGAAATGAACTAAATTTTTTAACCAATCAGATTCGCCGCAAAACCATGAACGCAAAGAAAATTAAATGATTTTATAATTGTCTAATTTGTTAGTATAAGATATTCCACATGTATAGCGCAGTAACTCACAGTTAATTCACACATGTTTGAAGTCCTATATAACAGCAGTGCTGTGCGAGGTATTAATAATAATGAATAAGAAAATACATAAAAGTTACGCAAGTAAGTCATTTTTTAAAAATCTTTAAATTTCTCAGTTTTAAATACTGAGAAACATGTTGTATACTAAAATTGTCATGTAAAATCGTTTCGTTATATTCTTGAAATGATAACACTAAAAATAAAAAACTTTTGCACATTACATAATAATTTAAAAAATTTAAATTAACATAGCATCTTAACGATAAGAGGTAGAAAATCGCTGTTAATGAATTTTTCAAGAACTTCACCTGTAGAATATGACAGCGAAGATTTGAGAGATCTAGCGTTAAAGATAAAAGCTGAATATGAGAACATTTAAAAAGTACATATTGTTATGTAATTTTCTTTAAAAGCCTTATATTTCAACATTCTTTTAATCAAACTGGAGTATGTTTCTGTGAAAGTTAGTAACAGAGAGATGAAGTTTGAAGATCAAGCAGTTTTTCAGAAAATGAAAGTGAATAATGCTGCTAACTACGGCGCGTATTTCTCGCTTTCCAAGGGCGGCTACCGATAGCTTTGGCGCATTCTCTAGGGAAAACGGCAAATCATAGGAAGTTTTTAGAATATGAATTAGAACAGTGCACCCCCCCACACTTGGTTTTTATTTTGGTAGTCATCTCACAAAAGATAAGGGAGTTACAACAAAATTACTTTAATAATCTGATTTTTTTTACTTTCTTAAATTTTCACTAAAAAATGGTTTTCAAATAATGAAACATGGTTTCTCATGCTAAAATTGATATTCTAAATTGTTTTGTAACATTTTTGAAATGATTAGACTAAAGATTTAAAAAATTGAAAATTACGTAATTATTTTAAAACTTTAAACCTTAATAGTGTCTTAAGAAATGAATCCTATATTTTTTTGGTTGATTGAGGTATCAACCTAAAATTTGGACGGAAAACTGCATCAGTGCGCGAAGCGCATTGATGCAAAAGTTTTCCGTCCAAATTTTAGGTTGATACCTCAATCAACCAAAAAAATATAGGATTCATTTCTTATCATTTTATTTAGCTTTTATATGAAAACAAAAATTAAATAAGTGTCCAAGAAACATAATTTATTATGGCACTACATTACTTTTTTTTTTATCTCTGATATATGTGACGTGATCGCGTAGTAATACAATAACAAGGTAAACAACATTTTGAAGTCAATAATGGCGGCTAACACGAAATTCGAAAATTTTATCCTAGTGTCTGTTGAAAAGATTAGAAGTGAAAAAGAATGAACAGTTATTGAAAACACGACTTAATGATACATGCATATGAGGATGATAATCTGCTACCTAAGGTATTTATATTTTAAATGGTATCAGTATCATTAGAAATGCAATGCATATTGACTGGTGCACGTGCGTGCCACAAGGTGGAAAGTGTAGGCTCAAGGAATTGGATCGGAGGCAGTACCTGCTCTGGTGCCCGTTCTGTATGCCCAGTCGGGTATGATACCGTAGAAATTTTAGTTATCAACGTCCATTGTCAAACGATCGGCTAGTAGCAGACGAGTACTGTTTTTATTTTGTACTTGACTGCATGTATTTCTAAATAGCACTGTATTGTAGCTTAATTGATAGACCTGGCCTAGTTATATCTTACATTTTTATTGAATAAGAGTAAGAAAATATATTTTATATTTAATAGTTTCTGAAGTGAAGTGCGATTTCTTTTGTACTTTGCATTCATAATATATAACGAAACAATTTTATGCAATCGATTAACAACATGGGAATCACGGTTCTATAAATAGATCGGGGTTTCGCATTCCAGAGGAAAGTAGCGCCGGCAATTGTGACATATCTGCACTCAAAATTTTGTTCATGCAGAAATGAACTAAATTTTTTAACCAATCAGATTCGCCGCAAAACCATGAACACAAAGAAAATTAAATGATTTATCCATGAAAGCTAGATTATCGGTGTTGATTTCATTGTAAAGAACGCACCTGTAAAATGTGAAAAATAAAGAGTTGAGGAGTCTATCTTGAATTATAAACTTGTATTTGAGAAAATTAAAAAAGTAAGCATTGTTATTTAATTTTCTTTAAAAGCACAATTTTTCCAAACTTTTTTCGTATAAATCAATTTCCTCTGGCTTAGGGAGTATAAAGCAGAGCGAAAAAGGTTGTTGGAAGATGAAAACGGAAGACCCTAAATACAAAAAAGGAATAAGAAATGATTGAAAATTTCTGAACCATCATCGGTTTACATGGTTACATTTCATGTCCAAGGGTACAATGAACGCTTACTTATGTTTTTCAAATAACAATAAAGAGTTGAGGAGTCTATCTTGAATTATAAACTTGTATTTGAGAAAATTAAAAAAGTAAACATTGTTATTTAATTTTCTTTAAAAGCACAATTTTTCCAAACTTTTTTCGTATAAATCAATTTCCCCTGGCTTAGGGAGTATAAAGCAGAGAGAAAAAGGTTGTTGGAAGATGAAAGCGGAGACCCTAAATACAGAAAACGAATAAGAAATGATTGAAAATTTCTGAACCATCATCGGTTTACATGGTTACATTTCATGTACAAGGGTACAATGAATGCTTACTTATGTTTTTCAAATAACAATAAGCGTCTCTTATATGAAGATAAGAATCCTTTCTTTCTCCCTCTCTCTCTCAATTTTGTATAGGCCCACTGTACAGGAGTTTCATGTACCATTTCTAACAACAATGCGCCGATCTGTCCCTTTGATGGAATATGAGTTTTGGCATTATAACTATATGTATATCTCTTTTGATTACTTGAGACTAAATAGAAATATATCTACCCGGTACCCCAACCCATACCCTCTTAATCTGTAAATGGATGAATTCAAAATGAAGCCACTCGATCTTACTTTCCTCAAGATAGTGATATGTTGGTTATATGACCATACACCAGTATACCTACTACATGTACCTGTAGTATTAACCTAGAGTTACTAAAATAAAAAGTCAGGTCAGGGGTTGACATTTAGGCACGTCAGACTGACATTGTCTAGTACAAATCGGCAGTGGACGGTTAAAAATTTCTGTAGATAACCCGATTGTATTGGTTTGTCCTGTGCTTTTCATCAATTGACAAACACGAGCTCAGTATTTAGTATTCAAAAATAGCCATCAGTATTATGGGTCTTGGGAAACAAAACAATGGTGCATCAAAATGCCAAAACAATTCAAAGAGAAACTATCGAAAGCCACTTTCATATATATGTAGTTACGAGTTATATGAAATAAAGTAACATTTGAACATGTCCTATAATAATAAGATGAATTGGCCACACTGGGAAGGAAGGTGATATAATGTACCATTTCTGATTAGTTGTGATGAGGTTCCACACCAACTTGATCTTTTGGTTGGTTGGTTGATTGGGGTTTTACGTCGCTTTCAACAATGTTTCCGTTTCATCGTGACATGGAAGCAGGAGGTTACCAACATCTTAACTAAACATAGTGGCGCAACCCGGTAATCAAACAGGCTTGGTGTAGTGGTTAAGCGCTTTGCTTGTGGCGCCAACGATCCAACTTGATCTGTATCATTTACATGTACCTAATATACTGTGATGGTTACCACAGTTTTGTTATGATACTTGTTATTAAACTATAATGTGTTGTGAAATTTAAAACCCTTTATAAGTATGTATACCCAGTCTTCTGTGTAGTGATGAGGTTCCATGCTAACTTGTCCTACATGCTGCATTGCAGCTATTTAGCCAAATACTGAGATGATTTACCACAGACTTGTTACAATAATTTCTCTTCAAAACATTACTAAATTTTAAATAGTCTCTTGTAACATGTAATACTCTAGTATTTGGAATTGAGTCATTTCAGCTACATGATGCTAAAATGAATCATCTGAATTAGAATTTGGATGACTATAATTTCCTTGAGGCTGTCCAACAGGACCACCTCTCTCAAAAGTTAATGTTGAACCCTGCAAGTGATGATCCCACTTTGATTCCGGAAAGCAAGGTTATAACACATGAACAACCAAATTTTCCCCCATGATTAAATTTTGGAGTTTAAACATGTGACGACCTTCACTTCATTGTTCATGGCACAACCAAGAAAAATGTATAAATGAGGGTAGAAAGATCATGGATCTAGTTAAAGTAAAGTGCTGGGTGTGAAAGGTCTTTAGAATATCATTGTAACCAAAGTTGTGACAAATTGTTGAGAGCCAGAAATGAAGGCAATTTAATGACTTCTCAGTCACAACTTTGTGAACTGACTGCAGAAATCTCATAACAAAATTGTTCAATTAAATCAAGGTAAAGTTCCTTTCACTGTTATACAGTTTTGTTATTATTGTTTTGTACTATGAATTACTGAAAAGTTACATCTAATGAATATGACACATTATACAACTTTGCAAAACTTGAGTATTCCTTTTCGTAGTGAAAGATGACCAGTTGAAATTGAAAATGGCCTATTGAAGTCTGGGCAAGAGGGGTCATAATCCCAGTGATCCATTTTGCCTTTCCAAACACTATACATGTATTGGATCAATGGGTCAATACCTACTTGTAAGATGAATTGTTTTGATTGATATTCAAATTATTTAGTGGAGATCTTTTTTGTTAAAAGAGGTGGCCGCTAAGACAGGTTTAACTGTATTTCCTACACCTTTCATCAGAATTTGATCATACTTCATCAAAATATTATTTAGGTTAAAGGCTTTTGGACAAAGGTCACTCAAGGTCATTTCTGAAAGGTCAAGGTCATTTATTAACTATGACTTTAAATACCATGAAGTGCTTATGTCTCCCACACCGTTTATCAAAAATGATCATATAAATTACCAGAATATTATTCAGGTTAAGGGCTTTTGGATAAAGGTCACTCAAGGTCATTTCTGAAAGGCTCAAAAATTTTGTCAATATCTCAGTTTTTGGATTTTTTATGAATTTTTTATGACTTCCAAAAAAAAGGAGGGTTGGGTTGGCCATTTTTAGCTCACCTGAGCCAAAGGCTCAAGTGAGCTATAGTCATAGTGCGTCGTCCGTCGTTAACTTTTTCACATTTTCGACTTCTTCTCTGGAACTACATTGCAGATTTGGATCAAACTTTGTGTAAATGATGTACTCAAGGTCCCCTACTAAAATTGTGTTCGAGATCCTATTCCCTCAGGGGTGGATCCAGGGCGGGATCAAAAGTGCCCAAAAGGGTACCCCTCTTCAAACATCTTCTTCTCCAGAACCAGTACATAAATGGGGAAACTAATTGCATTTCAACATAAATGGGGAAACTAATTGCATTTCAACAATCTATAAAGATGGGTTATTAAAAATTGTGTTTGGGTTTAAGATCCGTCAAATAGAAATTTATGCTTTTTTGACGTGTTTCTGGACTTAGTCATTTCACTGAAGAAAAGTGTCATGTTTTTCAGTTAATCGATATTGATGATTTCTTAATGACTATTTTGATCATAATTATGGTAAGGAATGTTATTTTGAAAACATTTTGTCAATATCTCAATATTTGGATTTACTATGAATTTTTTAAGACTTCCAAAAAAAAGGAGGGCTTGGCCATTTTTCACATTTTCAACTTTTTCTACAAAACCACATGAAAGATGTTTCTCAAAACTCAACATATGAAATTAGGAATTTTACGTTCAAGACTTCCAAAAAAAAAAAGGGGGGGGGGGGGGGGGGGGCCATTTTTCACATTTTCAACTTTTTCTATAAAACTGTTCGAAGGATTTTAATAAATCTTGGTAGAAATAAGTCACTTATAATCCTCTTCAAATTCTTTTGTTTTCGTCCAGACCTCTTTACAGGTGGCGCCACCATAGTCAAAAGTAGGTCACAAAAGAGTTCCCTCCTTTAACAATATTCTTTTTCATACGGGCTGTATACAGAGACAAACAGAATGCATAGAAATGATCTAGAGGGATGAGTGAAGACGTATTGTCATTTTGGTTCCCTTCCAAAATCAAATTTTAGAATTTTTTTTCAACATTTCTTTGGACTTGGTGATTCAATGCAGAAAAAAAAGTGTCATATTTCCTAGTTAATTGATAATGATGATTTCTTATGGACTATTGTGATCATAATTATGGTAAGGATTGTTACTTTGAAAGAATTTTGTCAATATCTCAATTTTTGGATTTTCTATGAATTTTTTAAGACTTTCAAATGAGGGTGTATAGGAACAATTCAATCACATTTTTCACTTCTGCTGTTATACCACATGAAAGATTTTAATGAAACATGGAATACATGAAGTACTAAAGGTCCTCTATCAATTTGGTAAATTTCATCCAAATTGGTTAACAGATAATGCCACCATGTCTAAAAAGCAGTTCTGACAATAGTACATATACCACTTGGTAATTGAAATATGGAGAGTAGCGGTTCAAATCCAGCTGTGGTCAAAAAATTTTTTTTCATTTCTTTACACATCTAAATAAGTTTTTAGATGTTTCTCAACACTCAACATATGAAATTAGGCAATTTTAAGTTAGATCTGGACAATATTTGAAACAATTGTTGTTCATGACCCAGACTTGAAATCAGTCAACAAAAGGCCCCACCTAAAGAAAATGACTAACTTGTTGCCCTGAATGACTTCTTGCAGAGACAAAGGAAATGCTTAATATCAAAATCACCTGAATGGATGTGCAAAAAAGTGTTGTTTTTTATTCTAGCCTGAAATAAAATTTGACACATTTTCAACATCTGTGTTGACTTAGTCACATTAATGCAAAAATAAATGAATTCTTCCTTCATGCATGACTGATCATCTAGGTACTCAGGTGAGCGATATAGGCCCACTTGGGCCTTTTGTTTATATTAACAACTTTTTCTGCAAAACTGTTCGAAGGATTTTAATAAATCTTGGTAGAAATAAATCACTTATGATCCCCTTCAAATTCTGTCGTTTTCATCCAAACCTCTTTACAGGTGGCGTCACCACAGTTAAAAGTAGGTCACAAAAGGGTACCCTTCTTTGACAATCTTCTCCTTCATACTGGCTGTATACAGGGACAATCAGAATGCATAGAAATTATCTAGAGGATGAGTGAAGAAATCTTGTCATTTTTGTTCCCTTCCAAAATAAAATTTTAGAATTTTTTTTCGACATTTCTTTTGACTTGGGGATTTCAAAGCAGAAAACTGTCATATTTTCTATTTAAGTGATTATGATCATTTCTTATGGACTATTTTGATCATAATAATGGTAAGGAATGTTATTTTGAAAGAATTTTTTCAATATCTCAATTTTGGGATTTTCTATGAATTTTTTAAGACTTCCAAATGAGGGTATATAGGGACAATTCTTCACATTTTTAACTTCTGCTGTTATACTACATGAAAGATTTTGATGAAACATGGTATACATTAAGTACTATATGTCCTCTATCAATTATGTATATTTCATCCAGATTGGTCAACCTGAAAATCATTAAAAATTCATTTCTCACTCAATCTCTTTCAAATTTAAATTTGTGCTAGAATTATACATGAACTTTAAATATACATTACTGGTTTTTTGAGCTTCGGTGAAGCCGCACTCATTGCAATCACTTTCTTTTCAGGGGTTATAACTTTCACTACCGATATAGAGCTTACTACGCCGCTGAAAAATAAAGTGCCGAAAAATTACTGATGTTGTCTTAAAAATTCTTGATCAGCACAATGTACCTTTAGCTCAGTTAATTTAAGCTAAACATAAACTAGTTTCAATAACTCGAAAAAGGAGTTGCAATAATGTTTTCAAATTTCGCGTAATAATATGTAGTTGTGACTACTTTACGATGTGTTTACCACCGACACCGTCGGATGTACTCGATTGTGTAATTCTCTGGACAAAGCATTTGTCTTGATCTTGTATCGCTTGTTTTTATCGAGTATTTCAATTAAAGTTTTCCCCAACATGTTCTGGAACTTTAGTTCTTTTTCACATATATGACAAATTTAAAGATCGATCTTCCCGTATTTCCTCTGATAATGAAAATGCAATATAAATATTTAGGTAAATGTTGTATGTTTCTAAATATATCAAATGATGTCAAAACATTATGAGAATCGTGAATAAGATGGTTATTTAATGTCCCACTTGAAGGAATGTCGTTCCTTGGCTCAGCTTCGAGCTAATTTTAGAGAGCAGATTTTATTAGCATTTTGTACATAGGTATAATGACGATGTAGTTGCAACAAAGACCTAATTTTGCCCCCACCCCCCACCCCCCAATTTTCCTGAAATCCTGAATCCGCCACTAAAATGGTAAAATGATTACATACTTAAAATCAGCAAAGCCGACTCTCAGGACTCTTGAGTCCTTTGATATTTCTTCTGTATTCTTACAAAATTTACTTAGAGGAAAAAAAGGGAGGGCGGTTAAATTCTTCTCTGGGCTATAACTTTTTACTGCCTTTATGGATTTTAACAATATTGCACAGGGTGTTGCCCAGGGCCAAAGCATGTGTTATCTTGAGTCCTGAATAATAAGGGAGGGGGGATGGAGCCTCCACACTTTAAATGTTTTCCTATCGAACTAAGTGACAGGCATAATATGCCAGGCAAATCATTGCTCTTGTTTAGCTTTCATTCCTGCTAATCAGTATAGATTTAAGGGTTAGGAATATTTATATTTTTATCTGCAAATTTTTCAGTCTGTCAGTTGAATAAGCAAATTCAGGTCAGGTGAGCAATAAAGGCCTACTTGGGCCTCTTGTTTGTTTTTTGGGGGGGAAAGTAAATGTTATGTAAAGACTAGGGGTGCAAAAGGAATTGTATGAATTGTCTAAAATGTTTAAAAGAAGGGGAAGGGGAGGGGAAATCTTAGGGGTGTTCTGTTGCTTATATTCAATTAATCTTCATCTGATTTCTTCAGAATAAATCTGATCAAGGGAAGACTCAAGGCGAGCAGAGTAGATCTAGGAAATTATCCTTTTTGAAGAGAAACTTCGGATGACTACAAAAATGTACATAGAAGAATAAGAAAAATCTAAATGTGTCACAATGTTCTAGGAGGATGCAGTGTTGTGTTGGGGGTAGATATGAAGTGAACTTTTTATCAAGAAAGAAATCTGCTTTTTATTTTCAAATTTATCACGTTTAAGGTGCTCAGATGAGCAATATGGGCCAACTTAGCTCTCTCTCTCTCTCTTTCTCTCTCTCTCTCTCTCTATATATATAAATATATACTTAATCTTCTACAGAGATAAATGTGAATTGTCAAGTGAAGAAAAGGCAAAGTAATAGTTATATTATTAAAAGAAATTCATCTTGACGTTACAAGTTTCAGGACAAATTTGGTGGAAACAAGAAATGATGATAGATTTAACTACTGATGCTCTCATCTTCGAACACCAGGGCACATTTGTCCTAATCCAGTTTCGCCCCGATGAATGCCCACATTAGCCCACTCAGTAGGCGATTCTCCTCAATCTAATTCTTTATAGTTGTTTGAACCACAGAGCGTTCTTATCCTCACTCGCCTCGCTCAGTATAATACACAGCATAGTACATTCTGAGTACATATAAATTTAAAATACATTCCACGTCAATCGTTAATCCATCTACTCATGTGTACACACAGGATCGTTAATATTTGAGCTGGGAAGATGAATGGATGTATGTCGTCCCTATAGTTACATGTTTATTTATCTCTTTATCGACTCGGAGAATCAGCATCGGAAAAAAAAGATGAAATGTGCTTGATGAATTCTAAGTACCTGAACTTGTTGTCATGCCAACATGGAAACCCGCATTGATTGGGTCGATTGTTTTATTTAAGATGACATGTATCGTGCTTACTTGGAGAATTTAAGATTAAATTCATTACAGAAGAAAGAGCAGGTGCCCAAAGTCATTTGTCACCAGCAGGTAGGGATGTATGAGACTGAGTTGTCAGATGACAGACCGTTACTTAGTATGTCATTATCAAGATTTATACATTTCTTTAAACAAATATAGAGTTTCGCGGCTGCATCTAAGTGATACGTCAGATTCTACTGCCATACTGTCAGCTTAAAGAAAATGAAGTGAATACATGCCCAAAATGCCAGTTATTATATCTATACGTTATTGAAGCCGGATGCATGTAGATTTTTTTATGAAAAGTTTTTTCTTTAAAAACTTTGCTTAGAGCGTAAGAATTATTAATATACATGAATATATTTTTATGGCAGAGAATGCTTAGTTAAGGGATGGAGTGGGTGTTTTGAATTCGCCTCCCAACTGGATATGGAGCTGGCTTTGACAGACTCTCAGTGTTGAACGAAGCAACGCAATATAGGCAAATGCAACCATCATAAATATGTAATTAATTTTAAATGACCCTGGTACAACATTCAACAGGAATCAGTGAATCAATCGGTCAACCCACTAGATTAACTATGTTACATATTATAAAGATATTATTATATTAGGCCTTCAGTCTATAACTTAGTACAGTTACTTGCAACTCCAAACGAAAAGGATTCAATATAAACCTTGGTAAAACATCAAGATTAGAATATTTTTATTCTTAAAAAATTTCATGTATAATTATTTGTAGTCATCTTGTGTCGTTTCTATATACATGTATAATATCTTTATATTATATGTACTTTCTCTACTGACATGTATGTATATACATTGACGGTCGACTCACTTCGAGTTTCGGTAGGTTCGAGTTATCGAAGTTTCCGTGTTATAAGTAAATCACGGACAAATAAAGGTGAGGTCCGGATTTTCTATTCTTTAAGTCGGATATCCGGGTATTTGATAATGGGCCTTTGGAACGGTCACAGTCCCCTGGTCCGAAGGTCCACTAGTCCGAGGATCCACCAGTCAAACGGTAAATTAACAAGGCCTACGTTGGCCTAATGGCTAACCTGAGCATCATCATTCAGCACATACACCATCATAAATAAATGAAGGAAATGTGAAAATGTGTCAGCCTAATTTGAGAGCATGGAGGTCATATTTGTTGACTTATTGTTGATTTATTCAAATAATCATATAGCTGACCTAAAACATTTGCCTCCTTTGAGGATTCATTGAAATTTATGCATCCGTTACACCCCCCCCCCCCCCCCCCCCCCCACCCCCCCCCCCCCCCCCCCAAAAAAAAAAAAAAAAAAAAACCAAACAAACAAAATGCGTCGACCAATCAGAAGCCACGTTTGATGACGGTTGAAATCAAAAATATGAAACCGATAGAATTTTTGCTTCCCGAAAGTTTCTTTGAACTCTCTCTCTCTCTCTCTCTTTCACACACACACACACACACACACACACACACACACCCTCACACACACACGCGCACACAGAGTAACTTTTACTTTTAACTTGTGAAAGGTATTGCGCTCGTCCTTCTACGGTTTGTAAAAGAACATGACATTCGGTCTTTTTTATTGTTCTACCTATGACTTCATATACAAATGCGTTGTTTGTCGGAGTTTTGTCGGACCTCAGATTACGTCATCACAATGAAAAAGTGCGTTTTGTGGAAAGGTGAATTGATAGTATACACCGATCAATTTTCGTCTAATGTCAAGCACTTCACCGCAAAATACGACTGATGATGACAATACGCAGCGTTGGAGAAGTCGGACATTTGATTATGACGTCAGAAGCATAACACTTGCATGAAATTAGATACTATAACACTATTCAAATGTAATAGGATAGATATTGCATGTAAATTTATCTCAATTTCCTCGAATAAGGGAAGGGTATAGGGTAGAGGAACATAGATATTTCGTTCAGAAGAATGTCCAAAATTGAAAGCCGTCGGCCACTAAGAGTCCGTTTCCCTCCTTTGAAGAATGTATTTCGTTTCTATTCAGCTTTATTAAACCAGAGCCGCAGATTAATGATATATACAAGTTTCAAAGAATATTGACTCGTCCCCTCATACTAAACAACGGAACCGCGGGACCACAATTTTAAAGCATAGCATTAAGGT
The DNA here is from genome assembly GCA_035048485.1 of Pteria penguin. Taxonomy (NCBI): domain Eukaryota; kingdom Metazoa; phylum Mollusca; class Bivalvia; order Pterioida; family Pteriidae; genus Pteria; species Pteria penguin. Next base: position 51,188,603 of record CM068580.1, on the reverse strand, counting down.
TCTCGATGTTTTCAGGCGAGCATATTATGTACATATTGATTCACGAGGGCCTCTTGTCACAAAGTCATGGGCAATATCTCCAGAAGTACATTTGGTACAGTTTATTCAAGAAAATGTGTTATCCTTATGAGAGGGCATTTTAATGATGCCATGTGATGACCTTGATCTTTGACCTACTCTAAAAACAAAAATAGTTGTCTTCAATCAAATATCTCGTCAATGTAGGAACTAGGAAAATAATTAAGTATTCAATTTTAATAAATAAGTCCATCGATCGTTTCTGTAAATATAAAATAAAAATTATCTGAGGCAGTTAAACATGGACGGTCCCATTTGGAGCATATGGAGTACAGCACAGATGTTGAAAAGTTTTTAAACATGTCAGTCATTTTCAGTGATTTTGATCATTCTGTCAGTCCAGACAATGAAATATATAGAAGCAATTCAAGATTTTGTCAGTCCGAATGAAATTTTATCAGTCAAATCCTTCGGACTGATACTTTTCAACATCACTGGTTGTGAACTGGTCATTGGACTTTATCATGGAAACCAATAGACCCTTTCACAATAACTGCGGGACTAACGTTTTGGGGGAAGAATAGTTGCGTTTCCCTTTAAAATTTTGACGTCATAATCAGATATCGATTGTATTTTACGTCACTTTGCGGGAACAGTGATCATTTCTTTCCCCACAACTTCAATCACGCAGTTATTGTGAAAAGGGTCTATGCGTTCCTGGAGGACTTTGGTAAAACGGAATAATCAAAATATTTATCATTCAAACAAGTGAATTTTGAATACATGTTTTACACATTTCCGATCGTATTTTATGAAAAACCCTTTAGAGAGAATTAGTGTTTGGAATGTAGTAAGAGAAATTACATAATTTTGCGAGTATTTGTTTTAAATTGATAAGGTATTGTAAAATGATTTTGATAAATGTTGTATTTTATTTGCCGACACTCATTTATTAAAATCATACGAAAGGACTTTAAAGTAGATTTTAAACCAAGTTATGAACGGAATTAAAAGAGGTTTGAAACATACAATATCATTGGTAATATAATAAATACACTGGTATCTACTATTTCTGTATTTTCAGTATGACTTCATTGTGTCAAGTACCAATGTTGTCCATTTGGTCCGCCCTAACTGCTGGTAGTTTCTACATAGACTTTTATTGGGAATAGTTTAAAATCTTCTCAAGCACCAGAAAGATTTAAAATATTTCATAGCATCCATATGACATGTATCAAGCTTTTTGATAAAGGGCCATGTTGAAATGTTTTATCCTGTTCTGACTTTATAGGTCTCTTGAGCACTTGAGTCTAATATAGTCAAGTAATGATTCATCACGAACTAATCTAGGTCAAGTTCTGATTTGGATTCGTTCAAATAATGTTTGATGGATTTATGCCCCTTGGACTTTGAAAATTTCCAATAATAGCAGTTTCCATGCTCTATCTGTGCAATGAATGCACATATTGACTTGCGATTTGGTATATAGATACAACATGAGAATATAGGTCAGTTTATAATTTGGTGATGGTCAAATAATTTTTAATGGAGTTATGCCCCTTGGACTTAATTTCCAATAATCAATTAACGTTTTCCATGCTTTACCTCTGCTGAATGCACATATTGACTTGAAATTTGGTATATGGATACATCATGAGAATATCTATCTCAAGTTTGGAGTTGGTGTCAGTCAAATAATTTTTGACAGAGTAATACCCCTTGAAGTTGGACTTCGAACATTTCCAATAATTAGCACTTTCCATGCTTTATCTCTGCTGTGAATTCACATATTGACTTGACTTTTGGTTTATAGATACATCATGATTGATTGATTGATTGATTTTTGTTTTACGTCACACCACGAATATTTCACGTATATGGTGACGGCATCTGCCTGATGCGGGGCATACAAATTTTGACCTTTGCAACGGACCCACCCGAAGCAGTGAGGGATCTTTAACGTGCCATGCATACCACGACACGGGGCCTCGGTTTTTACTGTCTCATTCGAAAGACAAGACACCGGCATGACCAGAGCGGGACTCGAACCCCGGCCTCCCGATCAGGAGTCCGACGCGATACCACTAGGCCACGCCGGCTTAGATACATCATGAAAATAATGTCTATGCATATATAGTAAATTCACCTCGTCTTCACAACACCTCCTTAAACCCTAAAGAAGAATTCAATGGAAATTGGTACAACCTAAGATCACAATATGCAGATGTGCATATTGTATGGAGAATGCTGTTTAAAATTTTTATAGGAGTTATAGCGCTTGGACTACATGTGCTGTTAAAAAATGTAATATTTCACTTTTGCTGCCAGCCCCTGGGCATTTATGGCATACTGACACATCTACTTAAAATCTGTAATTTGGACTAAATCTTTTGAACCAATAGGGGGTAGGGCTGTGATACCTCACACATAGGTTCTTCATGACAAAAGTTTCTATTAGATACCGTGACTTTTGACATATTGACTTTGACTTTAGACTTTGACCTACCTTTTAGAAACTTTACCTGGACTTTTTCTTTTGAAATATTAGAGATAGTGACTTCACATGATGTAGATTCACTATGACCAGAGCTTTCATTTGGTGAGATTTTAAAATAAGAAATTGCTTGACAAATAACCGTTTTAATGGAAACATCCTATACAGCTTGTTTTATACATTACACCAAGATTAGTGCACATATGATATGGTAAGGCACATACCTGATGTAATGCATAGAAATTTAGACCAATGCAACAGACCCATCCAAAGCATTGAGAGATCTTTTAAGTGCCATGGCTATTGTGACCCGGGTCCACGGGGTTTACTGTCTCATCTGAAAGACACAATACTAACAATCCATTTGTTGGATTCAATCCTTGGACCTCTTGGTCATTAGTCAAACAGCCTGAGCTATGCCAGCTCTGAAATTTGTAAGCAAAGTTCAGAAGATTCGAAGATTACAAGATATAATTGATGTAGGGTCCAATATAAAAAATCTTAATCACAATATATCATGGTAATTGTCTTTTAATTTACATTTTGAATTTCCTGATTGTTATGATACTTCTTTACTTTCAGTGTTCAGAGGTTCAGTGGACTTCTGAGCTGTCAGTCTTTATTGCAATTCTTAGATTGAATGCACTCTAGCAAAACAAAGTATTCAAGCTGTTATTGATATGATACTTAATTTAATTGAAGATATATCAGTGAGCAAAGAACTACATATACAATAAATTTTGGTAGCTGGTGATCTTCATCATGTGTACACACACTCTCCTTTGAGGGAAACCACCACACATGGTCCAACTGTGAATGCAATTTCAACCCAAGGAACTTTTTTTCTGTTATTTGATTTGTTTAAGATATGGTTTTGTGATTTAGAACAAAGTTATTAATTAAGTTTAAATATATAAATTAAGAAAAAATAAACAGAGTTTTTCAGATTCAATTGCTTTGACCAGAGGAGCTTAAGACTGGAGAGTTTCTGTTTAAGTTAAGGATTGCTTGTTGATCGTTCAATATGTATATTAATATATTTTGTTTCATTTCAGAATAAGAATACTAAGATGTCTCAGCTTAAATTAACCAAGGCTGCTCCTGAATTCCGTGGAACTGCTGTTGTTGATGGTGACTTCAAAGATATATCTCTAGTTGACTACAGGGGGAAATACCTAGTTTTCTTTTTCTATCCTATGGATTTGTAAGTAATTTTCATTTTTAATAGGACGTACATAGTATTAATGTAGCAATGAATCTTTGTCTGTCCATTTTAAGATTTTCTGCATGCTTCATTGAAATGAGGATGTGCTTCATAAAAATATTTCTTGGTAGGTGTATAATGACTGAACCGCGATCATGAAGGATTTCTGCATGATCAAGTTTATTATGAACATAATGAATTTTTCTTTTCAGCTTGTTGTTTGTTCAGCATGTATACCGTATTGAGAGAAGAGTTCACACTTTATCGTTTTTGATAAAAAGGAGGTGTACCTTGACTTTGACCTTGAAGGCCTTTACTTTTGTAGCCTTTAATGAGATTTTCTTAATTAGCCCATTTATATAAATTTTTCATGTCTTATTCAAATCATCTGCACATTGTCAAGGCTTTATCCTTCATGCAAACTCATGATAAAAGCCTCTATTTAAAAGCTGGACTTGCAATAAACAACACATAATTTCTAAAAATGAATTGCCCAATAAAATTGCACTGCTAGGATTTCAAATGCAAGTACAAGCATTCATTCATAACTTTCTATTTACATGTATTTCTTTGTGCAGGAGACCATAATATGAAAATATGTACATACATATGGCATGTATAAAGTGAATTAGGAAAGATACTATGATTACCATTTGCTTTCAAATAGAGAACATATACATTTGAGTGTATCTATATATATATTAAAGGCGTTGCTTACTGAAAACTGTTTCCTGATTGGTTCCAAATGTTCCATTTCTAACCAATCAAATTTTAAATCACAAGCCAAACGTTTTTAATCAGTTTTGTGAAGGGTATGTATCAGGGACAGAATCACAAAGCCTTGACGTTGTGAAGTTGCATTCAAATATACATTCAAACACTTTGTTTGATAAAAATGTTCATTACGATGTTTTAAGCTTTCTTTTGAAGATGTCTTACCAAAGGGTAAATGACCACACAAATTTCACTTACCTAGACCAAAATTTCACTTATCAGAATAATTCTTTTGTTTTTGTTTCTTCAAAAAAGGTGGCTGTTGATCAAACATAAATGAATAAATGATGAAATAGTTTTCATCTCATAATAAACAGCTGTCATAGCAGTAATACAGATAAGATTTGTATTCAGAAAATTTCAGTCTAAAATGAATTCGAATATCCAATGGAATCATTTATGTTTCATAACTGGTCTACTTGAAAATTAATACATTACAAGAATTTAACTATATTTTAACTCTCCTCTTTGGCTTTGTTGTTTATTTCTTAGATAAGTACTGAATAAAGTGAAATTCAGTGTCTTTAATTTCTGTTATCAACAGCTAAGCAGTAATTGCATGTGCAGAATTTGTGTGATTTTGAACATTTGAATTTTGTCAGAGGAAGTCTTGCATACAAAAATTTAAAATAGTATTTTGAAAAGGTTAATTGAAAATTTAAAAATTGAAATTGATTCATCTCATATTAATACTTTCTTGATATGAGTATCACAGATATGATGAACTAGGATTTTAAAAATGTATCCAAGGTGTACAAAGTCTCTGTGAATGTGATTAGGCCATCTGATTAAACCATATCTTTATTCTGCTTCTCTATTTGTCCCATTGTGGATATCTGGTAAAGGGTCATGTTCTAGTGACCTCTGATTTTCAGCCAACCAATGTATCAGCTACAAATTCCTAGGAATGAAGCGTTTGTGACCCACAATGTAGTTTTTGAACGGTGTTTGTCACATATTGCATCACTTGCACATGCCTAGCAGAGTCATTGATTGGCTATGGGAAATAACGATTTCAGTGACTGAAACATCATCAGAGTTCACCAGAACTTGACCCATTATTGGATTTTGCCAGATTTTTATCAGCGATGGGAAAAACAGAGAAGCAGAATAAAGATATTGTTTTAATCAGATTGATTGATAGGATAAGTAGAATTCTAGACTTGATAGATCTGGTTCAATGCATTGTTTTACTTTGGACTATAATATAGATTTTTACAACTTGTTACACATTCTGTTTAGGGCTGGATGTGGAGGATAGCAAAATCTAATCTAAGTTAAACAGTTTGATGTTCATATGTATCTTTTACTTACTTTCAGCACGTTTATCTGTCCAACGGAGATCATAGCTTTTAGTGACAGAGTTGAAGAATTCCGAGCCATAAATTGTGAAGTTGTAGCATGCTCAACAGACAGTCAGTTCTCACATTTAGCATGGTAAGCAGTGGCAGATTTAGGGGAGGGGGCATTGGAAATCTCTTGTTACATGATGGAAGAAAAAAGTGTGAAGCAATCAATGACTTTAGTTTTGGACATGGGTTTTCTGTTGATGTTGCCAAAGCAACTGAATAAAGTCATATAAAGTTTTGAATCAATAAAAAACAAACCACTCAAGGTTTGAGATTTGATTCACCCTATCAACCAGTTAGACAGTTGAACATACTGTGTGAATAGTACACATATTGTTTTTGTCCTGTCTGTTTGTTTGTCTGTTGTCAACTTTAATCTTGGCTCTTTTGAACCGTGAAGGATAGAGATTTCATATTTATAATGTGTACTCAACTAATGAAGCCCTTTCAAATGACACCAAGGTTGATGACCTTTTGACCTTGACAGTGATCTTCATGCCAAAAATAAATTTTTGGACTTTGATGCTGCCGGGGGCATTAGCGTTTCACAAACACAGATTGTTACATTATGTGTTTTTCATTTTTTTACAGTAAACAGCAAAATTTTAATATACATTTTGTAGGTTTTCCCAGTTTTTCAGAAATTGTTGCTATTTTCCTAATCCTGAAGCTTGTGCCCTAGTCCCAGAATAGGCTGCAAGAATCCAGGTATGGATTGAGCACAATATTTATCTCATTTTAATGCTTTATTTTACAGGATAAATACTCCACGTAAACAAGGTGGTCTAGGCAATATGAAAATTCCGCTTTTATCAGATAAAACTGCAGAAATCTCTAAGGCATATAATGTTTACAAGGAAGATGAAGGTATAGCATTCAGGTTAGTAGATTATTTTAAGGAGTGCGAGGGTATAGCATTCAGGTTTGTAGATTATTTTAAGGAGTGCGAGGTTATAGCATTCAGGTTAGTAGATTATTTTAAGGAGTGCGAGGTTATAGCATTCAGGTTAGTAGATTATTTTAAGGAGTGCGAGGGTATAGCATTCAGGTTAGTAGATTATTTTAAGGAGTGCGAGGGTATAGCATTCAGGTTAGTAGATTATTTTAAGGAGTGCAGGGTAAAGCATTCAGGTTAGTAGATTATTTTAAGGAGTGCGAGGGTATAGCATTCAGGTTTGTAGTTTATTTTAATGAGTGCGAGGTTATAGCATTCAGGTTAGTAGATTATTTTAAGGAGTGCGATGGTATAGCATTCAGATAGTAGATTATTTTAAGGAGTGTGGGGGTATAGCATTCAGGTTAGTAGATTATTTTAAGGAGTGCAAGGTTATAGCATTCAGGTTAGTAGATTCTTTTAAGGAGTGCGGGGGTATAGCATTACGGTTAGTAGATTACTGGTATAACAAATAGTTTAGAGCATTTATATTTAACTAAGATTATTATAGAGTGAGTGAGAGTTTACAGTAGGCCAAAACAAGCATATGTGTGTTTCCACTTTCCCGACCAACCCTTTTTTTTACTGCTGACACTTAATTTTTCGAGGTTGTGAAAATCATAGTGAGAAAAGGACTTCAAATGAAGTACATGTAGCTTTTTGCTCAAACATTTTCATTAATGATGGTGATCGGAGACGTAACCATAACTGTTCCTGTAAATCAGGTATTTATGGTATCAACTACGAATTCATATGCAACTTTTGATGAATTTTCATTATATGTGTACATTTATGATTTTTAGTGAAACACATTTTCATCGCGAGTTGCATTTACAGGTGGGTTTAACTACATTTACAGTCATGTCAGTTTCACTTTTGATTGTTACTGAAACATGCTACTGATAGTGACGAAAGGCAAAACAGGTGAAAAAAAAAGAATTACCAACCTACTAACCCTTTTTTTTTCCAAAGGTGAAAGTGGAAACACACACATATTTATTGCTTTTTTATAGCCCCGGCAAATGAGTTTGGGGGTATATAGGAATCACCATGTCCGTCTGTCTGTCCGTCTGTCCATCGTCCCAATTCGTGTCCGGGCCATATCTTTTTATTGGGTGGATGGATTTAGATAATATTTCACAATATTGTTGCCCATGACCCAAGGGTGCGTCATGACCTTGACCCAAGGTCAGAAGTCAAAGGTCAAGTTCACTGTGGACTTTGTTGTTAAAGTCGTGTCCGGGCCATATCTTTTTATTGCGTGGATGGATTAAGATAATATTTCACAGGATTGTTACCAATGACCATAGGGTGTGTCATGACCTTGACCCAAGGTCATAGGTCAAAGGTCAAGGTCACTGTGAACCAAGGGTGTATCATGACTTTGCAAAGGTCAAACATCAAGGTCACTGTGGACCTGGTTGTTAAAATCGTGTCCTGGCCATATCTTTTTATTGGGTGGGTAGATTATGATAATAACTCACAGGATTGTTGCTAGTGACCAAAGGGTGGGTTGTGTCATGACCTTGACCCAAGGTTAGAGGTCAAAGGTCAACGTCACTGTGGACTTGGTTTTTAAGGTCAAGGTCACTGTGGACTTGGTTGTTAAAATTGAGTCCGGACCATATCTTTTTATTGGGTTATGTACCAAAACTAGGTTACTGTGACCTTCACTTTGACCTCTATGATAGTAAATCAGTGTATAGTTGCATATCTGAACTTTTTGCCGTGGGAGGTATTTGTCCCGTTAGGACAGCTGTAGTTAAAAATAAATTTCTACATCAAGAATGAGGATATAGCATTCAGTTTTATAGATTATTATGCATTGAAATAAGTAGATAATTACAAGAAGAATGAGTGTGTAGCATTAAGTTTATAGGTTATTATTATGAAGAGAAAAAGAGCATAGTATTCAGGTAAGTAAATAATTACAAGGAAAATGATGGTATAGTATTCATATAAATCGATTATTTCAAGGAGAATGAAGGTGTAAAATTCAGATTAATAAATTATCATAAGGAGAATGAGGGTATAGCATTCAGGTAAGTTGATCATTACGAAGAAAATTGGGGTATAGTATTCATATTAATGGATTGTTTCAAGGAGAATGAGGGTGTAGCATTCAGGTTAGTGAATTATTGGAAGGAGAGTAAGGATATAGCATTCAGGTAAGAAGATCATTACGAGGAAAAATGGTGGTACATGTACAGCATTCACATGATTAGATTATTTCAAGGAGAATGGAGGTATAGCATCCAGGTAAGTAGGTAATTACAAGGAAAATGATGGCATACCTTTCTGATAGGTAGATACTCAAAAGTAGAATGAGGGTATAGCATTTAGGGTAGTCAATTACATGCATTACAAAAGGATTGAGGGTATAGCATTCAGGTTAGTAGGAAATTAGAATATTACAGAAAGGATGGGGGATATTATTCAGGTCATTAGACTATTACAAGGACAAGAAAAAAACATTATTAGTAGGTTATTGCAAGGAGGATGAAGGTGTAGCATTCAGGGTAGTAGAGTATTACAAGAGGGATGAAGGTGTAGCTTTCAAAGTAATAGACTATGAAACAGAGCAAAGGCTACTTTTCCCATATTTGCCTCTAGATTTACATTTGCTCCACCTGTCTCATTTTTGTATTAATTTTAATGAAGTTTCACAGGGAAGGATTTACTTGGCATACTTGATGAGCATTTTATTAAACAATAAATGACCTACCTTTAAAAAAACTTTAACATTGGTTATAACTTATGAATTGTAAGAGGTAGGGCTTCCATATTTCACATGTTTATTCCCATGGGATGGGGTATAATAAAGATTTAGGACATTGCAAAATTTGCCTCATCTGGACTTCATTGGGGCCACTCATGCTTCACAAACACATTTTGTTTATTAGAGATAAGGGTTCTGGGATTTGAATTTCCACATCAGGGAACATTATCTTGTCATCAAATCTCCTCAGGAGCCACACAATAGATTTCAATGAGACTTTTTACAAAGAAAAATCTTAATATGTAAATATGCATGAAAGAAGGGCAATGTTTTTCATTTTTAAAGGAGTTGTGGGCCTTTGGACTGGGAAATTCCAATATTGTGGTACATTTAATGTTATCTTGTCAGTATATCTTCTCCAGGACAGCTCAATTGATTTCACTGGAACTTTGAAAAAAAAAGGAATGATATGCATGAAGGGAGGAGATTACTGTAATAAATTTTTGAAAGGAATTGTAGGCTTTTGGAATAGACCATATTCCGGTTTTGATAATTGGTGTCTTTTTGTCCGAGCTAATACATTTTAGCGTTGTTTTTCATAGTGACGTCATAACGCATGACATAGATTCATTATAACGTCACAATGAAAAACAACGCCAAAAGGTGCTTGGACAAAAAGTCGTCATTTATCAAAACCGGAAAATGTTCTATTAGACATTTGAACATCATGGGCACCATCACCTTGTAAAGGAAGGGAAAGTTATTACTACATATTAGTTTAGATGACACTGTCAAGACATGAAATTGTGAAATATAAGACAACAATTCTTACACAAAAATATTTAGTTTTCATTCAAACCTTGACCAAAGTTGTTGGGCGACTTTTGCTGGTATCAGGATTATTTGTGACGTCCATTTAGGACAGTTCTAGTTTTCATAGCAACTGCAATGAAATTTTTCAGTAATGATTATTCATGTTATCAAACAAGCTTCTGTGAAATAGATTAATGGTGTTTTATAATACAGTATGGCCATAATGGCAGCCATTTGAAAATCTAAGAAGTTGATTTCTCACATTTCTAGAGAGTTAATTTGAATCATAAATCTGTAGTGTGGGACTAAAGTATGTTAAATTAATGTTGTTTTGTCATCCAATATAGTCATATTAGTGTTTAAATAAAATTTTCCATCTTTTTTTTCATGAAAATTTTGATGAAGCTGTACATGCATCTATTATTAATATTCACTTTAATATAGACAGAAACATGCGTTTTCAACCCACAAAACATTCCTTACTTGCATTTAGTTGTAGTGGTTATTATCATATGAATAAAGATGATGATACTACTATTACACAGTAGCTTGCAATGTCTAGATCAATAAAATTTCAGACTCTTCAGAGAAACTGCTTTTGTGTAATGAAGGTATTCTGTTGTTGTAAACTGAACAATAAAGTGTAATAAAGTATATGAAATGATAAATGACAAGAAACAATATATATAAGATTTTCTGCCACTTGGTCTTTATCAAGTGGAAACAACGAAAAATGATATCCTAGATTTTACTTGGAGATTTTGTTATCTGTTGTTTCTATTTGATAAAGGCCAAGTGGCCAACAATTTGTGGACATTGAGTGTTTCTTGTTATCTATTTAATTCACACTTCCTTTTTAGTTTGGTTGATTGGTATTTTATGTCACTTTGAACAATTTTTCAGTTATATCGCAACATTGAAGCAAGGGGTAACCAACCTCTTAAATATAGTGGTGCAACCCAGGAATTGTCAGCTTTGCAAGCACTACACCAAGTCTGCCCCCTTCTCTGAGGACTTTTTATCATGTCTTGAATTATGTTTTATAGTTATACAACCCTATATTAGAATCCATGTTAAAGTTCATTGCTGGAGAATGCCAGTGTTTGTTGTATAAATTGAGTATTTACATTTTTTTTTCTACAAACAGGGGATTATTCATTATTGATGACAAAGGAAACTTACGTCAGATGACCATTAATGATTTACCTGTAGGCAGATCTGTTGATGAAACTTTACGACTTGTCCAGGCTTTTCAATTTACAGATAAACATGGAGAAGGTAAAGCAATTAGTATCACTTTCATGTTACTAACACACTTCATTTGTATAATTTAAGTAGGTAGTAGACACTAATCAAATTTGTTGAATAGTGCAGTTTGGCTGCTCTCTTGAAAAAGGTAAAAATTTTTTGTATATAGTGTTACATCTGTTTTTTTATACTCTTGGAAAAATTTCTTTTCCCAAAAAATTTCAGGGGAGCATATAGTCACTGTCTTGTCCGTCTGAGCTCAAATCTCCTATACCTTTCATCAGAATTTGATCATACTTCATCAAAATATTATTTAGGTTAAGGGTTTTGGGACAAAGGTCACTCAAGTTCATTTCTGAAAGGCCAAGGTCATTTACTAACTCAGGCATGATTCTGATCAGCTTCAAAGCTGATTTCAGCTTTTTTGTTGCAAGAAAATTTTCTCAAAATGCTCTGAATTTAGTAGGAAATTTTAAAAATGCACTTTTTGTAAAGGGGTTTATATATAATGAGCTTTTCTAATAGCATTGTCAACTTTTTTCATCACTGATCAAAATCATGTCTGTAAATAAAGTATGACTTAAAATACTATGAAGTACTTATATCTCCTACACCTTTCATCAGAATTTGATCATACTTCACCAAATTGCTTTTAAGGTTAAGGGCCTTTGGACAAAGGTCACTCAAGGTCATTTCTGAAAGGTCAAGGTCACTTATTAAATATGACTTATATAAAATACCATGAAATAGTTATATCTCCTACACCTTTCATCAGAATTTGATCAAATTTCACTAAAATGTTATTTAGGTTAAGGGCTTTTGGACAAAGGTTACTCAAGGTCATTTCTGAAAGGTCAAGGTCACTAATTAACTATAATTTAAAATACCATAAGTAATTATATCTACTACACCTTTCATCAGAATTTGATCATACTTCACCAATGTGTTATTTAGGTTAAGGGCTTTTGGACAAAGGTCACTCAAGGTCATTTCTGAAAGAATACTATGATGAAATAAAAGAAGATGCCTTTTGTTTTTGAAAATATAAAGCATGTGTCATTTTGAGGTCCTGAATAAAAGGCAAGAGGAATGTTTACATACTTTCAAATTTCATCCCTTCAAACTAAGCCACATGCGTATTATGCCACGCTAGGCATTGCTCATTAGCTCAGCTGGCCCAAAGGGTTATGAGCTATTGCAATGGTATGGCATTGTCCCTCATAATTTTATTTAATTTATTTCATTTAATTTTATTTCATTTAATACTAAGTTTTTAAATAATTTGAAACACTCAATATGTAAAGTATGTCATTTTAAGAGTAAAAGAAATGGGGGATTTTTTACTTAATTCAAAATTTAAATTTAAAGCAAGAAAATGTGTATATTCTGCAATTCTTTTTTGAAGCTAATGCTATACATCACTGGCATCTTGTTTCCTTTTAAATTACATATTGAAAACATTTTGAAGTATGTTTAGAATAAATATAACTGAGTAAAATCATATATTATTTTCCAGCTCTTACATACATGACCCTCTATATTAGGCCATATAACAAAATGATTCATAAACTACTTGGTTTTAATTTCGGTGGATATGTTTTAGTTTTAATATAGTTGACTGATTAATTAATCAAAATGTTAAGGTAATGGCTATTGTAAACATAGTAGCAGAAGGGGACATAAGTGTTTCACAAACATCACTTGTTGGGATCAAAGAATTTATGGAGGATAAGAGATACATGTATAACCACAGTGTAATTGTTTTACAAACTGCAGTATTTTTGTAGAGTAACACATTTTCCCCATTGTATTTTACTTTCAGTGTGCCCTGCAGGATGGAAACCAGGAGCAGATACTATAAAACCATCTGTCAAAGGAAGCCAAGCATTCTTTCAAAAACAGAAGTAAAATGTAATGAGGAAATTACTTTTCAGGTCCTCTTGTTACAATCAACCTGACATGCTTTGGAAAAAATAACTGCTAAATTCTCACTTTATACCACATTCGATTGTACAGTGATGCCTGATGAGGAAATATGACTTAAATTGTAGACTGTTTTGTAATCTTTATTATTGATGGACGTGAATCATGTACACCTATTACTACTTTCATTTTATGATAATAGTAGAACACAAATCACTGAGAATCGTTTTGTAATTAACAAATAGGTGAAATAATTCATGGGTAGTGCCAGACATTGAAAAATAAATGTATGGATGTTGATTCAACTTTATTTTTGCACTTATCCCACCAAGATACTTGTTTGAAAGGATTTTGATAAGAGAAAATGATTAAGGAATGAGCATTTTATATTTGGTGTTTACAGGAAAGGAAGCCAGCATGTCATGTGCTTCACAGTTTCTGTGAATACTGACAATAAGACATTCATATTTTATAGTTCCATTAGTGTATATTTCTATAAATCATACATTGTCTTGTGCAAGTTGAATTTGCTATTTGCTACTATTCTGGTACTCAGATTTATGCACTGACAATTTTCCCAGTCTTGGTTTTTAATATTGTGGTGATGTGACATAATTGTACATCATTAGAAACTTGTGTGTAAGCACACCCACTACACTTTCATAGAATACTTATGTTACTTTTCTCTGTATAGTTTATTGGAAGAAGTACATGTATATAGGAAATGGAAATATTAAATATTGAACTACAAATACATGTATTAGAAGTCTATCAAGATTCTTAGATATGATTCATTGAGATTATAAGAGAATAAAGGTTGATTCATAATTTAATTTCATGTGCAAATAATTCTCAAACACAACTTTTAGCAGTGTATGTTTTTTTTGTGTGTGTGAAAAGGTCTGTACCTTACAGAGAATATTTTCCTGTTTATGGTCAAGTTATTTCCACTGTAAATTTTATGTTTTCTGATCTGATTTTCCTTGAAGTGTATAGAATGTTTTTATTTCTTTATTATTTTTTCTGAATTTTTTTTTTTAGACATTTCACTTTGTGGTGTACCATGTAGTGTTTTGTTTGATTTTCTCCATGATGAATGTTGATGAATAATGTGGGTTGTTGCTTGTGATAGTTGAGATGTAAGAATAACAAATCACTTCATTCGAAATATTGTTCAGCACTAAGGACTTCTCTTTGATCTATAGTCATTTATTTTCTCTCCTATTTTGCGTTTATTTTATATTTCAGTCTTTGGCTACATATAAATATATGGTACCTTGGTGAACTGTTGTTATTGTTCTTTTTATACTATGACTTGATATATTATGGTACAGAAATGTCTGTCTGTTATATGTATAAAGATTGTAATGAAATTTTATTTCAGTAATCAAGATACCGGATAAATGTTTGTGAATTAATCAGATTTCTTAATCCAATATGGTGGATTAAATTTGATTTCGTCCTCATTTCATAGCAATGATGACGACGCTGCACAGAAAGGATACTTGACTGTATCTAACACTGGTGTTATATAATTAATCCAAGTTGGTTGTCGTTGCAGCCATTTTGAAAATCCAAAGAACTGCAATTTTTCTTACTCTGATTAAGCTTTTAGGAATGATCAACTGTTAATATCGGGACAGATTTATACCAGTTATTTCAACCTGTAAAACTTTTATGTCATTCCATTTAATTACAATACTAAATAATAGAAATCTATCTGACAAAAAGAGATTACAAAATTATCTTCTGACACTTTCTCCTCCAGTAGATCTCGAGAGTAACCAGTTAGTCTCATGAAGTACTACTCTAGTTCTAGCACTTGGTTTGTACAATATTTATTCATGAAAATGTACTATATAATTGAATACAAAATTGAAAATATGAGGATTCACATAAAGACATCAGTTCTACTGAATTTGATTTACATAACAGCATAGACATAAGCAAATCAAAAAAGATAAAAATTATAGCAGATTTAGTAATGGGGTTTTTAAAAGATGAAAAATTTCTTAACAATTTTATGTGATCTGTTATAACCTTTTCCTTCGTTGTCTTCAATGATTAATAGATGTGTCGGATAATACGGTATAAACTATTGTCCATTGTCACAGTGCTACTGAAAGAGGAACTGTAAAGAACTCCATTTTTATACCCCCAACAAACAAAGTTTTGGGGCATATAGGAATCGCCCTGTCTGTCTGTCTGTTCACATTTGTCCAGGCCATAACTTCTTATCCCCTTATCAGATCTGGATAATGTTTCACACAATTGTTGTCTATGACCCAAGGGTATGTCATGACATTGTTCCAAGTTCATATCTTCAAGGTCAAGGTCACAGTGCATACATAGCCAAAATCCTTGTACATGCCGTAACTTCTTACTGCCAAGTTGGATTATTATTCAGGATAATATTTCGCACGTCTTTTCACAATTGTCTTGGCCATAACTTCTTATCCCTTTATCGGATCTGGATAATATTTCACATAATTGTCTGCGACAATGATAAGGGTGTGCCATGACCTAGGTCCAAGGTCAAGGTCATATCTTTAAGGTCAAGGTTACAGTGCATACATAGCCATAAACTTCTTACTGCAAAATTTGATTATTATCCAGGATAATATTTCACCCAATTGTTGTCCATGAACCAAGGGTATGTCATGACCTTGACTCAAGATCACATGGTCAAGGTCACAGTACACACTTGGTTGAAATCCTTGTCCAGGCTATAACTCCTTGCTGCTATGTTGGATCTGGATAACATTTCACACAATTATTGTAGATGACCCATGGGTGTGGCATGACCTTGACCCAAGGTCATATATCTTCAAGGTCAAGGTCACAGTGCATATATAGCCAGAATTCTTGTCCAACTTGTAACTTCCTCCTTTTAATTTGGAGGGAAATAATATTTTACACAATTATTTTTCATGACCTAAGGGTGTGTCATTACCGTGATTTGTTGATTGGTCTTTTTTATACGCCTGTCCAATAGACGGGACGTATTATGTTATGGCGCTGTCTGTCTGTCCGGGGTCATGTTTTCCGGACGTCTTTCAAGATATTGCGATGAAATTTGGTATATAGCTTTATTTCAAGCGGCGTCAGTACCAGTTCGAGTTTTATTACGATTGACCTACTTTTGACAGATTTATGGCCCTTGGACTTATAAATTTCAAAATTTTTTCAAAAATTCATTAAAAATCTATTTTTTGTCAAAACATTATGAAATTTCTCATGAAACAAGTAAAGTGTACCAACTATCACATATGTTACGGTTTTTAATATCTTTTTCTTCATTTTTGAGAAATTTATGATTTTAGGGGGGGGGGGTTGACCATATGTCCTAGGTCATGTTTTCCGGACTTTTTTTTTGCCGTCTTTCAAGACATTGAGTTGAAATTTAGTACATGTATATAGCTTTATATCAAGCAGCGTCAGTACCAGTTCGAGTTTTGATACAATTGACCTACTTTTGACGGGTTTATAGCCCTTGGACTTATAAATTTCAAGATTTTTTCAGAAATTCATTAAAAATCTATTTTATGTCAAAACATTATGAAATTTATCATGAAACAAGTTAAATGTACCAACTATCTCTATGTTACGGGTTTTAATATCTTTTTCTTCATTTTTGAGAAATTTATGATTTTAGGGGGGGGGGGCGGTTGACCATATGTCCTAGGTCATGTTTTCTGGACTTTTTTTGCCGTCTTTCAAGATATTGAGTTGAAATATGATATATAGGCTTATTCGAAGCGGCATCAGTACCAGCTCGAGTTTTGTTACGATTGACATAATTTTGACGGATTTATGGCCCTTGGATTTTGTTTTGAAAATTCATTAAAAATCTAATTTTTGTAAAAACATTATGAAATTTATCATGAAACAAGTAAAATGTACCAACCTCCACATATTTTACAGGTATTGATATCTTTTTCTTCATTTTTGAGAAATTCATAATTTTAGAAGGGGGGAGGTGTTGGGGGGGGGGTGCTAGTTCTAAAAAATTTCAAGTTTTTTTTTGCAGGTCAGTTTCCAAGATGGGTTGCATAGGACCATTTCTGCAGGAGATATTGCCTTTGGACTTATTCCTATGATAAAATGCTATGAAACGCAATTAACTTCAGTAAACGTCAGATGTTTTTCATGAAAATCATGCCAAATGCGAATTGATCCTGTCCCGTATTATGCCACGATAGGCGTTGCTCTTGTTCAGTTATATCGCCACATGGAGGCAGAAGGTAACCAACCTCTTAAACATAGTGGCGCAATCATTACCGTGAACCAAGGTGATATCTACAATGTCAATGTCACAGTGCACACATAGTCAGAATTCTTGTCTGGGCCATAACTTCTTCCTGTTACGTTGCTGGAAGACTATATTTTACACAATTGTTCATAACCCAAGGATGTGTAATGATCTTGAACCAAGACCATATCTACAAGTTTAACGTCGGAGTGCACACAAATCACATAGTTATTATTGATTGTACCTCAAAATGCACAAGTGAGAAATCCATTACACTTATACCAGAGATGTATCTTGGGATGAATTATTTCATGTTTCAACTTTGTTGCCGCGGGGGTATTTGTTCCGTTAGGACAGCTCTAGTTTTTCAAGTTTCCCTATGAATTAAATATCATCTTCATAATGCTAATGTTTATTGGAACAAGAATTACATATATTATGTCGGATTTTATTTCAAATTAATATTTCATAAATGTTTACCAACTAATGCATATACTACGCACTTCCGAGGATTGGCATAGAAATATGTACCGGTATTGATAAATGGTCTGTGTATCGTAGACAGTGGAATGAAAAAAAAAATTCATAAGTTCCCATTTCTAAAACCAAAAGAAAGTAGCCGGGAAATAATCCTTGACATGAATTAACGATAAAGAAAATCATGAGGTATTAAAATTTAGCACACCAGTTTGCATAATGTTTTACGTGTCCTCCGAACTTGTCTTGGGTAGTTGGTAACCAGTTTTGTATAGACTAGTTTATTATACGCGCCCATAAACATGTCTGTCCATCTGTCCGAACAATCTTGTCCTCGCAATTCCTAAACCATCAGTGAGATTTTGATGAAACTTGATGTACAAAGAAAGAACACTATCTTGGGAGGGAAATGCCAAAAATATGTACAGGAGTTACGACCCTTTGAAATAGATATTCTCAAACATATTTTCTTCGCAAATCCTGCTAAACTCTTATGGGGATTTTGACATTTACAAGCGTTATGGCCCTTGGACATATGCAAAATACCTTGCCTTGGCAACTTTTCTTAAATCCCTTGGAGGATTTTGATGAAACTTGATACAGAGAAAAAACACCATATGAAGAAGAGGAATGCTGTCGAAAAAAAAAATAAATATAAGAATTAAAAGAATTAAAGGAGTTTTGACCCTTGGAATTAGACGTTCTATGCAAAATACCTTCACATTATGAAGAAGTGCAATTTAATACAGCTGTAGATGCTGTATTTATGAAATGTGTGTGTGGTGAAAGGGGGGGGGTGTCAACATTGGAAATGATGGGTGCGTGAAGAAGATTAATTATTCTACAAAGTATTGAAGAAAACTGACCTATTTCACTAGTATCAAAGGTAATCTAAATCTACAACATATTAGATGTTTAGGTCTAGTTTGTATGACACATATAATAACAAATGCAGGCGCATTATGTACCAGATTAGCGGTGCCCTATTTCTATATACCCGTCGTAGACGGACGTATTATGGTATGGCGCTGTGGGTCTGTCCGCATCTTGTAAACAAGATACAGGCCAAACTGTTTATGCTAGAACTTTTAAACTTTGTACTCTCATTTTATATAACGAGTACGAACCCTATTGATTTTCAACTTGATATCTGCAAAGTCAAGGTCACAATGCATATGACTGGTAATTCCATGTCTGGGTCATAACCTTTTACCCTTTGCATGGATTTGAATAATATTTCACAGATTTGATGCCGTGTGTCGTGACCTTGACCCAAGTTCATATCTGCAAGTTCAAGGTCACAGTGCATATGATGGATGAAATTTTGTCCGGACCATACCTTTTACCCCTTCCAGGGATATGAATAATATTTCACCTATATTTTTGCCCAAGAACCAAGAGTGTAGCATGACCTTGAACCAATGTCATATCTGAAAAATCAAGATCACAGTGCTTATGTATGTTAAATTCTTGTCCGAGCCATAACTATTTACTGCTGGTTTCAATTTGAATAATATTTAACAGAATAGTTGCCATGGACAAAGGGCGTGGTATGATCTTGAACGAAGGTCATATCTGCAAGTTCAAGGTCACATTGCTTATATTTTCTCCTGTCAAGTGTGTGCCATGTCTTTGACCCAAGGTCATATCTGAAAGATCAAAATCCCAGTACTTATGTATGTTAAATCCTTGTCCAAGCCATAACGTTTTACTGCCTGAATTGATTTGAATAATGTTGCCCATGTCACCAAAGTGTATCATGGTTTTGAACTAGGGTTATAATTCACGATTAGCATTAACTTACAAGAGTTTTGCCTCTTTAAAGAAATTTATAAGAAAATTAGGGAGGGGCAATTCTGAAGTCCTGATTAAGGAAATTTCTCTATACATTAACTTATCCCCTCTTATGCGTTAGGCGTTTAACTGGTATCTTATGAAGTTAGCATAAATATTGTCAAAATGCGCTCAGAGTGATGTATTTTGCATTATTTGTCCGGAGGATTAATTACTTATCTGAAAGCTCACAATACTGAATTGTCATATCACGAATAAATTCTTAAGTCACACTGTCAAATGATTTAATTGATATGGTCTTTTTGGTCTTTTCCTAACCTTAAATTTTGTGATTTAAAGTGAGCACAAGGGGAAAATAGTCATGTGCCCACTTAAATCACAAAAATTCAAAGTTAGAAAAGGATATATGTGACGAAGAAAAAGGTAGGCTTTTTCATTTTAGTATTTTTCTATTATGGAATTAGGCACAACTTTACAAATATCAATAAATTATATGAAATTACTAAGTTATGCCTAGTTTCATAATAGAACAATATTAAACTGAAAAAGCCCACCTTTTCCTTCATGACAGAAATGTCACGTGATTATGTTAGATTATGAATTCTTTAAATCGGACTCCATGTCACGGTTAGAGGGTCCTGTAAAAAATGACAGTGTCGTGCCCCGGGTCCGGGGTTTTTTTTTTCAAACAAATTATTATACCCTATTATAGATGTAGAGAAGTGCAATATGCCTACTAATTTTAGTATATAATAATATGGCATTGACATAATTCGCTAACTGCGCACTGCTAATGCGTCACATGACACTTTTGATTATCAGCAGTATTATGAATATAATATCATCTGTATAGATTAAACAGAATGCATCAGCGGAACCTACAAAGATGTCTTATATATTGTAGTTGTTTTGAATTCATTCCGAAATCAAATGTTTGACTGGTGATCTTTTGTTTTTCCTTCGTCTTCCTCATTTTGGAAGTCTATTTTATTTTTTACCTTTTATCAATTAATTTCTTAGATTTTCTCCTCGTAATTTGCCTTTAATGAATAGATTTTATTGCGATAAATGTAATCGAAACGAAATGGAACAAAGAAATAATTTTAGGATTTATTAAGATTAAAAAGATTAGAAATGGGGATATACTATTAGTATGTAGCCATAAGATTCGACTGATTTCTTCTTCAGAACTCCTTCTGGAGGAAACTTGGTACATACATGTATATAGTACAAGTATTAGGACCCTCTTCATATTTTATTGTTTTGGTCAAATCTATCGAGGGATGGACTCAGGGTCGGGCAATATAAGGTACCTACCCTCTATCGGCATATTTCTTCTCCAGGCCGGCTATCAAAATCTATTATCAAACCGAATGCATCAGAGTGATTAAGAAGGGTGTTTTAAAACTTCAAAGTGTTGTCATATGATTCTGTCAAATTTCTTACTGTCCATATCGATGTAGGTCACCCTGTTAAGAAGTTCTGTTGTTGTATATTCTACACCGAAATTCCATCGGTAGAGATGAAGAAATCATGGTCCCCTGCAAGAGTGACATGGTGAAGAGTACCGTATTTGTTCATTAAATTCAAGAAATGTTCCATGTTTCCAACCTCTCTCACACTTACTACCTTTCGGTATCTTAAAGTTTTAAGCTTGTATCTTTGATAATGCATTTATTTAGTTCTTATGACAGTAGCAGATACATGTATATTTTGATTTATGATTTTGTCATATTGAGTCTTTGATGCATCCACGTCATACGTATCTATGAGATAGATTGATACCAGACTTGTTGATACATATATTGATATCTGTTCCATTACTGATAACTTAAAGGTAGTCAGAAGATCTCCAGATCAAAAAGCGCATCTGTTAAGATTCACCATCAGGAGATGGCTTAACATAAGATCATCATCTTGTGCCAAATCCTGATAATTCTTAATTGTTGATTGATTTATGTATATATAATTAATTAATAATGTTTAAACCAAGATTCACCATATTCTGCCATGCATTACAATGGAACTGTATCGCAGAAGTTTACGAAGTTTCATTTTAATTTTGTACGGACTGCTAGATTGATTGAATATTATTTTACGTCACTACACGAATATTTCACGTATATGTTGACGACATCTGCCTGATGCATTGCATACAAATTTAGACCTTTGCAAAGGACTCACCCTAAGCAGTGAGGGATCTTTTACGTACCATACCTATCGTGACACGGGACCTCGGTTTTCATTGTCTCTTCCGAAAGACAGAACACCGGTGTACTCAAGGCAGGAGTCGAACCCGGGACCTCTCGATCCCAAGACGAGCACCTTATCCTCTAGGCCACACCGGCTTCGGGCTGCTAGAAATCTTAGTGTTCTTATACTATTATCATTGCTGTATAGTATGAATATTTATTGTCTTCAGTGTGTGCTTTGTGTCACTTCATATGATCGGTGTTTATGATAATATAAATCAGAAAAACATCACATGAAAAAAAGTTATCGACGCGTTAGGGAGGAGTTTCATGTAAAAAGTCGGGCTATTGATACAACAACAGAAACGGGTAGATCCTTACCTTTCTTATATATTATCGTTATAGTAATCGCATGCTGCATAAGCATTTCGAAATATTATTTTTTTTAAGTCACAATACTTTAGTTTTCATTGTGTTGTATTCACATTCACGTTTACAAGGATTTATGTCACTTATTTTCGGTTGGCCTTATGCTGCTTATTTTTAACATGTACTCTACGACCGGCACGAGAGGCTCGCAGAGAGGTTGCTTTGAACACTAAAAACAATGGTTCATTTTAACTTTACAAGAAGTAAACAATTTCAAACATAAAACTCACCTTAATTTAAGGATACAGCATTAACGATCTCTTCTGAATATTGTTCTATGAAGACAACAACTTTCTCAGGCGACGAATAAGGAAAAATATGGCGGACATTTCTTATCGCGCATGCGCAACTTTTTCAACACATTTAAAACGAGGCTATGCTAGGATAGCGGGGTAGTTGCATATCCCTTTAGATATATCAGGGACGTATAAAGACTTTCTATTCTTCTGCTTGTGTCGGAAACTACATATACATGTATAGGGGCCAAAATAAGTGAAAAAAAAAAAAACAAAACGAAACAAAAAAACAAAAAAAAAAAAAACAAACAAAAAGGCATATAATTACCAGTGAAGGCAATCCGACATCTTGCATGCTCTCGCTCTACTAATAATTCTGTTATGAACGTACGTCATACACGATATAACAATAGGAATAACAATACCTTCCCCATATATTCACCTGGGTATTACATGTAATCGTTAAAACAACAAACCAATCAAAGCCGTTACGTAATGTCGTCATATATTAATTAACACCAGGGATAGTTCTATACGTCCCATTTAACACCGCCTTATGAAGTAAACATATAGTTTTAAGTGGTTATTTTAAATACTCATAAATGACATAATTGATAAGTAAAATTTTATTGCATAATTTTAGAATAGATACGTTATATTGCATTGTACTGGTGTGAATTGTCATTTTGTTGGATTGTTTAATGTCCGAAATAGCACATTAATTAAATGCGCATGCGCAACTTTTTCAACACATTTAAAACGAGGCTACGATAGGGCAGGGGGGTAGTTGCATATCCCTTTAGATATGTACGTCCCTGGATATATACGTCCCTGATGTCACCTATTTGAAACTTCAGAACAAAATATCACAAAATGCTACAGTGAGATGCGATTGGCTTATGAATGGTTTATGAAAACTTACAGTCATCTTAATGAAAAGCGGTATATCGATTAAATCAAAATCCCAATGCTTTCACATGGTTTGTTAAGTACCCGCCATTACAAGGACAGTAAATAATCAGCATATAAATGCAGGGGCGTAGCCAAAGTGCAAATGACATGTACGCACCAGAAAGGCAGGGGGCTGCCTTAAAGCCCCCAGTGGGTCCAAGACGAAGTCCTGTTGGGGGTTCAGGGAGCGAAAACCCCGGAAGCTAATGGATTTTAGTGTTTCAAAGAAGGGTAATGTCGTCATTCTGAACTTTTATTAAAGGGAGAAAATGTTCAAAATATGAGTATCTTTCAAATATATACAAACTTTGAAATACAAAAAAAAAAAAAAAAACCAAATGTAATACTGAATGGTATATTATGCGTCATATCTGATGGTACCAAATTTAGAAAAGAAAGAGAAGACGTGTGCTTTTGCCTTCTGCAAAACGTTAGATGACATTTTCTGAATCATTACCTATATCGTTGTGGGCATGTAGTAAAACGAGACCCGAAAGGCGCTCAGTTCTCATTGTTGCTTTCAATCTACATCTGATAGCTCAGAATTGGAAGATATACTACATTAATTGGGTAGATGGGAGGATATACTACATTAATTGGGTAGATATATGCGCAGAAGAAAAATGTTAAATAACGTAGAAAAAATAATACATATCATTAACGAACGACAACTCTGATTAGAACTAAGGATACGCGGACATCTCGGACCCCGGACAACTCGGCCCGTTTACCAGACAACTCGGCCCCTTTTTAAAGTCGATGTTATGATATGAATTTTTAGTTTCTTATCTTTAATAACAAGGGAAAAACATATGATAATGTCCATTTATACTCCTATGTGATAAAAATTAAAAGTTCAACGACATATTCATAAATTATTTGACTTCGAAAATTTTGGACGGGCCGAGATGTCCGATGAAAAGAACTTTTAATATCTTATTTTTTGAATGAATAAATTGAAGATGTCCGTTCAGAATTTAACAAAATACAATCAATAATATGGACTTACTTAATTTTCAAGCGGGCCGAGATGTCCTATCAAAATTTTGAAATGTTACAAAAATAGATAGATAAATAAAAGTAAATGAATAAATCGAAAAAATTTTGCCGCACCTGTATCATCTCTACCAGACTACGACTCCCTGACACGCAACCTCAACAGACGCCGTCAGCAACTCAGACCCAAGGAACCCATAGACCTCGCTTTCACACTCGACACAGACTACCTAGGCAGCACTCTACCCAACCAGTTCTTCAGGCAAGATATCAACGTCGACAACCAGCGGCACTTGATATTCGCAACAGATAGACAGCTTCAACTACTACAGAAGGCAAAGACATGGTACATCGACGGGACCTTCAAGATAGTCGCCAAACCTTTCTATCAGCTACTCAGCATCCATGCTTTCTTAAAGAGCGACGGAGAGATGAAACAACTACCCATGGCCTTCGCCCTGATGTCCAGCAAGAGGAAAGAAGACTATAAGAAAATGCTCAAAGCCATCAAGGATCTACTACCAGACGTACCAAAGGTGGAGGAGATCGTCATAGACTTCGAGGCTGCCATCTGGAAAGCCACTCGCCGCATGTTTCCCGACCGATTCATCAAGGGCTGCGCATTCCACTGGGGACAGGCACTATGGAGGAAGATCCAAGCGTGTGGCTTACAGACAGCGTACAACAGCAGAGATGACACCTACCAACTACTCAAGAAGACCCTCGCCCTTCCATTCATTCCGCCAGAGCACATCTCAGCTACTTTCTACAAGCTTCATTTACATGATGTAGATTTACAATACATGTATTGTTATTAATAAATCTAATAGTCCATTTTATACTTTTTATTTGTTTTTCATAAGTATATCACAAAACAATACATGTAACAGTAAATTAAAGACCTTTATTTTCAAAACGGGCCGAGATGTCCGTAAAGGGGCCGAGATGTCCGTTAACGGGCCGAGATGTCTGGGTCCGAGTTGTCCGGGGTCCGAGTTGTCCGTAATTCGAACTAAGAATACAAACATTTAAACGACATTCACTCCAAGCTTCGTCGTAACAAAGATTGCTATTCGCATTTCCGGGCGGAAAAAGATTGAATGGACATCCGATATCTATACCAAATTTCGGGGTTGTGTTGAATTTCATCGAATTATTTTTATTTGATTTTTACAATTAATTCCATCTTTTGATAGGTATTTGTGAATGGAAATCTTGAAACTGGAATTTTCAACTCTCCCGTCGCTCAGTCAGTGACACTGAGAGGTTATGGGACGTCAACTGACAACTAAGATAAATTTTGAGAAAATATGATATTCATGATTAAGGTAAAAGGATGTTAGAATGTGCCATGTAACGGACTGATTTGTTGTTTGTAAATCGTTTTGAAGTATTTGTCGCAGTGTAAATATAGAATACAATGGATGACAGTAAAAAGTTTGCCACCCCACAAGATGAAATAAAACACTGGAGAGGAATGGCAGAAAAATTCAAGTTAGAGTAAGTATTATCTCATATTATTAAAAGGATGCATTGGCAGACCCACTTGTTTAAAGAGTTGTGAAACCTTTCATTGAAAGTTTCAACAATCACTTGAATGTGACAATTATTTGTACATGTATTAAACTAGAAGCATTTTTTTCTAGTAATCTGTTTTAAAATGATTGAGCAGAGCGAAATATGTAATAATAATGCAAAGAAAGGAAACATAGCAGTTGAAATGTAAAGTAAAAAAATGCCAGTTTTCATTGCCCACTTTTTTGAGTTTATAGAATCAAAATTTATATATATGTTCTAGTAGTAAAATTTGTTACTAGTAGAACTACTTGTATTCTAGAAATCCGACTGGTTACATGACCTAATTTGCATCATATATGTTGGGAGATAAGTCTCGGGATTTATCATCGCTGTCTACGAAGAATCCGATATTTTGAAATCTTAGTTATGCAAACTGCGGTCATATAAAATTCGAAGAAGGAAAGAGAGTTAATAGTCGTGAGATTCCTCAATGAATTTTAAAAGTTTTAAGACTCATTTAGCTCTTGTGCTCAAAATATAGTTCAGCAAAGTTGCATTATGGTCTATGATAAACACTGAGTTTATCCACCAGGTCATCCTTGGGATGTTTCGGGGATTATCTTCATATAGATCACGTTGACTTCGAGAATTACTGTTAGTTTATTATAATGTACATCACAGTACATGTACGTACACATTTACTAGAATATATGCAAGTGAATAATTATTTTATAAATCCTATTTCACTTCAGAAAATTTGACCTAAAGTGACTGGAAATACACATGTATTACACTATGCCAGAAGTAAACCAACATTTATCTACATGTTACTGTGCTAGCATAAATTGTTCAATAGTCATTTGGCTTATGCAAGCACAAATTGATTAGCCAAAAATGTAAGTCATTAGCCATGTATACAAAGACAAAACATCTTAGAAATTTAGAAAATTTAATATTGAAAAAGTAACTGAATTTAAAATGGAAAAAATGACCGATAACACAACTGACAATAAAATTCCTCATTTACATGTATTTTCTATTTAATGATCCAAACTCTGTAAACCAAGTTGACTTGTAACGTTTGTTAGCATTTTTCAGTTTCTTAATTGGTGGTTTATCTTGTTCATCTGTTTTCAGTAAGGGTGCAACAATATACCATTTGACGGTATATCACGGTACAGAGGGCTCGGCTTGGTTCACGGTATGAATAGGTGTGGAAACGGTACAACAACGGTTCACTCCTGCATTTATTTTACTGAAATATTGTGCATTAAATTTAATTTATATTGCGTCTGTATTTTAAATACACAATGATTTACACATCCGAAAGTAGTCTAGCTGTATGCTGTAAAGGGATCAGCATTTCTTGAAAGAAAGCCTAAACTGATATGAGTACCTTTTTGAATATAACGCTTACCACTGTAATATCAAAAAACCAAAATGTAATACACCTAATTTTATTTTAAGTTTAAAATGTGTACCGTGATACGTACCGTACCGTGAACCATGTACCGTGATACATATCGTATCGTGAGGTACCCGTATCATTGCACCCCTAGTTTTCAGATGGTTCAGCATGTTGGGGAAAACCTCTCGTTTGAGAGATAATCACTCAAATGAGTATCTATTTCTCTTTTCAGTAATCAATTTCAAGTACTAAAAAATGAAATTTTGGAACTGTGATTTGAAATTCAAAAGGGCACATGTTTACAACGTATGGTACCAGATATACATGTAATTTACAAAACTAGTTGATATTTTTAACTTAACTTTTTGGAGTTTATAGCTGCAACATTTGTGCAGATTTAAACTCCAAAATGGTAAGTTGAAAAGGTAAACTCCTTTTGTATTTTACGTTCAGTATATTATAAAGATTTGCCCTTTTAAAAATAAGTCAAAATTTTGAAACTTTTAATTTTTTAGTAGTTGTTTACTTCTGTTCATTTGTTGAAAATAATTATTGAAAATAGAGATACATGTAGTTACTCATTTGAGAAATTGAGTGATTATCTCTAAAATGAGAGGTTGTTCCCAACCTGTTCAGGTATCGATGTTTGTTGACACGCATCTTATTACCTCATAATGAGATAGTAGGATGCATATCAACAAACATTGATACCTGAACTCTATGTCTGTTGTCACAGATTCTAATGATGGGGTGCTGCTTGACGATTGCATAAACCCTTGAAATAATGTCAAGGAACTTTGTTTAGCCATGTTCACTGTTCAGAATGTTTAGAGATGAGATGGTTTACATTGCGATTACTTTGAAATTTTATAAAGTTGATATCAATAGTAACTAAATTAAAGTGTTGTGATGACCATCAGTGCTCCCGCTAGGCAGAAATAGAAGGGCGCTGTGCCCTTGATGCCCTCCCTCGCACCCTTGATGCCCTCTCTTACACCCCTGATACCCACCCTTAATGCCCCGGTCCGTGTACTATCTTCATGTACACCTTCATGCACAATACGAGTGTCTGGCTAATTAAGGTGTTTATACCAGGTATACCACTGAGAGATATCAATCACTCGGGGATATTTGCTGTTATGACCAAATTACCATAATGATTAAATAAATGGTGACAGTTTAAGCTTTGTTGAAAGTTTGTGAATGGTTTTTACTTCTCTAGTCTGATTACTGTAAAAAGTTTTTACACCTGACATTTTGTGTTTGCTGAAGAACACCGACAGTATGCCTACCACAAAACACAAATTGGCCTAGATCGAAAATACGATAGTCATTCAACCGCCCATCCCGTACGCGATTTCAAGCAAGTCCTATCAGTGAGGGAAGCAACTTTAATTGAATGCTGACTACCAAAGGCTAATACTACACCATCGGTAAATTATGATGTGGGGAGGGGAGGGGTTTTTTGTGTCATAAAACTTGTACAGTCAAACTTCGATATCTCGAACACTGATATCTCGAATACCCGGGATATCTCGAAGTCGAACGTCGGTCCCGAAAAAAATCCTTCATATTATGATTAAATTCACCCCGGATGTGTCGAACACTGATATGTCGAATACCATGCTTATCTCGAATACATTTTCAAGTCCCGAAGTTCTTATTTACCCGGTTTATCTCGAAGTTGGCTTCTCATTGACAATATCCCCGCGGCGTTTACCCTAAATGACAGGTCGCTCGCGTGGTGTGATCAATTGACCGTGTCGATGAACAAAGCCACAGTAATTACATAATCGATCGCGTCCGTGCTTACCCTGTTATTTATACCAAATATTTATAAATGATGATAGCTTATTAAACTTGACACAAAATTAGATAATAAATATTAACTGTAATTAATGCTTTTTCATACCTGCGTATAAAGAAATTTATTTACACTGTTCATTAATTATTAATATTTCCAATCCGTGTGTATGTCTATGTATTTTTATGCAAAGTAATAGTAATTAAATCAAATTATGACGTGTGTCTTTATCTTGTCTTGCGTGTTAGCCCGTCCTCAGTTTTAGGTATAGTATAAGACAGTTATATCCAGTATTGGATTTAAATTACGATGTTATTGAAAAGAAAACATGACGTTTTAGGTTTTGGAGTGTATTTTCTATATATTCATAAAATGTAAAAGGTATGATGAGATTTAGATTAATTATTTAGGAACAATACAATATGCACATCTTCATGTGTATTTATTGATAAATACATGTATATCTCATGCATCTACTATAATAATCACTAATGTCAAATGAATCGGCGTACATTAACAACTGCAAGATTTGTGATCCTAAACTCGAAATTTGGATATCTCGAACTACGGATATCTCGAAGTATTTTCCACGGTCCCTCCGACTTCGAGATAACGAGGTTTGACTGTATTTATAAATTTTATTGATGATTCTTTGATTCAATTCATATGCTGTTGAAGAGCTATGTGAAAATATGCTGTCTTTACTTGTAACATGAGGCCCAAACTGTACCTTTTCCCCCTAAAAATTCGTATTTCGTGAAAATGTGCCCTTCTTGGCCCACCGTGCACAAAAGTGTCTTACCTGGCGCCCTGCCCTTTTCATTTTCTAGCGGGAACACTGACCATGATTTATGCTAACGATATAAACAGAAAAAAATTGAAAAAGCCGGACTTTTTTAACTTGCGAAATGTATTCACCAACTTGATACTCATGGTTTTAAAATGTTTAGCCATTTCAATTTTGAATTCGCATTTGGCGAATTGGCGATCGGCTAGCACTCACACAGTAATAGTAAATCTGCGAATGTACATATATGGGTAGAATCTATGTTCTTTGGGAGATGGTTCATGTACATATATGATGTAATGATAATGGTTTTCTTTTTCTTTAAATCAGGTCCATTTACGAAGAACCCTCCACAATGAAAATTTCATTGATTTTTCCCCAAATTTGATCTTTTAGCATTATGCAAATGGGACAAAAATTCACAATTGATAAGGTACAGGTTACTTTGAAAAAGAAAAAAAAAAACCAGAAAAACACTGAATGATGTACATGTATATATAAAGCAACTTACTTAACCTAGATTATCAATCACCAATTGACCAATGTTGATCTACATGTACATGTTACATGTATGTAGCAACTAGAGTTTGTGTTTCAATTCATGATATTGGAAAAAATTCTTGACTTGCAAGTCAACAATACTCCTAGGGTAGATATTGTACATGTTATTATACTCAGTCAGTGATTTATAAACATTCTGAATTCTAGAGTAGATGCCTGGACATGTACATGTATGTGTGTAGTAGTAATCCAATTGAATTTAGTGCAATCTTTTTGATTGAATATTGCTTTACGTCACTCCACGATTATTTCACGTATATGTTGACGGCAGTCCTTTTGAAAATGTTGGATTACATAGATGATTGTAATCCAAAGGGTATAATTGTTTTTCTTAAAAGTTAAATCTTATTTGTTCATAGGCTAGTGATGGAAGAAAGTTGTCATGTCAAATCTAGAAATTTACTTTCCAATGAAACAAATCGAAAATGTAAAAGATTGGCATATATGCATGTATGTGTACTGGTACTATATTGCTGTATATCTTCTTAATTACTTTTGTTTGTTCGATTCTTGTTTTACATGTATATCACACCAAGATACCATATTGCACTTATGTGGTGACATCATTTGCGGCTTTGCTGGATACATTACAATACATAGAAATTTAGACATACTTGTGTATGTACCCCAGGGTTTTCAATAATTATTATTTGAGGAGGTGATTTGGAAATTTGAGGCTTATATTTTGAGCACCGAATGTGAGTAGTAAATTCAAGATTAGAGGAAATTTGAACTGTCGATTTCGGTCATTTGTAGCGGCCGTATTTCGCCGGGTGCCAGCTCTTCTTGAAATCCCTGGTACCCCAGGTAGACAAAAGATCTACCCAGGGCAGTGAGGGATTTTCATATGTCACTTCAGACTTCTGTTGTGATGAAGGACCTTGGTTTGTACTGTGTAAAGAGAGGACACTGACAAGTCACCAGTGGGACTTGGACTTGGACCTCTTGGTCACAAGCCAAGCACCTAACTGCTTGAGCTTTGCCAGCTGGTCTTTGCAATTGCAGTAACATTTACATGTATACCGTGGTATGAATGTCTGTGATAGTAACTGAAATAAAAAAAATCACATACTGGTATCATTTCATCGTACATGTTGTTATATGAAAATGATCCAGAATTTGAGAAAGAAAGGGAATATACATTTTCTTATGGTGCACAGGATAACTTCAAAAAGTGGAGGAGGCATGTGCCCAGCTTTCAACTTGTCAAACTTGTCATACTTCTTCGTAAATTTGATTATCAGACTAATTTCACAATTTTACTTTATGTATCATATGAAAAGTTAAATGCCAAATACATGTACATGAAAGCAGATAGCAAAAATATAGGTATGAAAATGCTTAAGTTCATCCATAAATTTTCCATTCACAACTTTCTTTAATTTTATAACAAAATCTTTTTGTTTGCAATAACAAAATTTCCTGTGATAAAATGACCTACATGTACATTCAGTATTATTTGTATCATTGGGTGAAGACACTTTCCACTCCACAATATTAAATAAGTTTTTCTAAAGTAATTCATGGATTGTAGTCACCATTAGATAGGTCTGTTTTAACATTAGTGCTACCCATACATATGTAAGTGCATGCCTAGTCTGTACTTTCCAAAAACAAATGTGAATCTTCAGACTAGGCAGAATCTCTGGTTGTGTTGGTTGTAATCCAGGAAGCCAGTCTGAGTCTCTGATTAAGCTGATTTTAGTCAAGGGAACAAGACATATTCTCTGGTTATGTTGGTTGTAGGAAATGTGAAGAATGTGCATTCAGTTGTATGTCACAGATTGAGAGGTGCCCATTATAGGAAGGGTGCTCAGGAACAGATCAAAATTTTAACAATGCATTGATAGAGGAAAAATTGTTATTGTTATGTGCAGTGCACATTCTACATTTCTTTTAGTATGTATGTACATAATATGCTTAAAGAAGATGAAATATCTATTAGAATGAACTTTTAAACACTGTACATGTATAAACCATGATACTCAATAAGAAACTCTACAATATATAGCAGGAATCTATGTAAAATATCATCTAAAAGGGTCAGTATCCCCTGATTTTAATAACAGTTCAGACTGAGTTTCAAAATTATATTAATAGTTAATTGTAGAATGAAGACAATGTCAGTGATGAATGACACTTTCCTAAAATATCACTAATACTAGTAATAGTTGACAAGGGAGAAGATTTGTCCTTTCTGTTTTATCCCTTGGGAAGTGATTCAGTACATTCGGGGTTATATTTGTGTAATTGCATCTCAGTTTAGGACCTTCCTACATGTACGTCATGGTCTAGATGCCATACTTGCCGCCTCCCTCTGGCAGTCGTCTGAACTACATGCATCTTCTTGTCAGTGAAGAAAGGTACTTAGATATTCAAATAGGGTCAGAAATTAATTTTCAGTTTTGTTTTTTTTTTGGTGAAAATACACAAAGACCACAAATAACTTAATAAGCACGTATTTGTACGCACTCCGGAAAAAAATATCCGTATTCTAATTTGTAAAAACTTCATTGCGATTTTTACACTTCTTCCTTACAAATGTACATGTAAATAGAGTAGAAGAACGCACCGTGTCCTGATATGTGTGTGTTTATTAGTAGTAGTAGGTTGTATGTATACATCGTTACTTCTATATTTCGTCGTAATTTGTAATAGCAATTAGAATATACACACATGTAAATACGTACTACATACATTTGCAATAAAAGTGGCATGTAGAAGTAAGCAAGAAAGTAAATAAATAAGTAAGTAAATGCTTAATTTCCAAATTTAAATACATTGATGACCTATATACTGTCCTTAATAAGGACAGTATATAGGTCATCACATTATAGTAAAATTATTATTTTCACAAAAGCAACAGAAACGAAAGACCTTACAATGCAGTGTTATACGGGCATTTTGAACGAAAAGTTCTTTCATCTACTCGAATGTATTTCTTAGATAAGTTTCCATATTCATGACTTTGATCGTGTTTGACCACGCATTGGTATTAAGTATGCATTAAAGTATCGGTTAATCCCAAAACAAACAACAATAAATTCTCAAATAGCCACGGCCACATTTTCCATTGAATCAACAGAAGTATTAAATCTGAACAAAGACAATCGATGCAATATAAAACATAAAGTTAATCAGTTATGATTCTCCAGAATTCTCGTTAGTGTCGGCAGTTTAAAGTCATCCCAGTAAGGCTTTGTAACATTTCCTACATGTTTGAACTGGTGAACTTAATTTAAATCCCGACAAATGAAGATCTTTCTTTTTATTATACAGGTATTAAAATACTTTTGTTAGATCTTATTTGTATCCATGGATCGTTGAAGACACTTCCGTATGAAACAATAGTCCAGTTCGTAAATGTTGTGGCGTCCGTTTGAACTTCGGTTTTAACTTTTCTCAATAGTATATTTGGCACGATTATGTGAACATGATTTTAGATGCTTCATACTCATAGATAATGCATTACATGCCAGGCCCGTAAGAAGCAATTCAAAAAGGGAGGGGGGACTCAAAACAAAATTTACAATATGATACCACTGCATTAAGCCACTTTTTGTGACAAGGAGTCTTGCTTGAATCGCATAAAGCTAGACACTGACCATAGGCGGATCTAAAAATTTTTGAAAGGGGGGGGGGGTTGCAGCCTGCCATGACTGCTATTTTGCAAGGTGGTGGAAAGGGGGGGTGTTAGTGTTGCAGCCTTGAAATGACAGAAAATAACCTTTTTGGGGTAAAATTTTGCGGTGAAAGGGAGTTGCACACCCCCCCCCCCCCTTCAAAATCCGCCAATGTTGACAGTTAATAAAAAACTCATTTCCACCTCCCAGACATGGATAAAAAGTGTGCAGTGCCTGTCATTTCATCGTAGAGGCACAAAGAGAAACGGGAAATTGCACCTATGTTTTCAAGGGTAAATGTTTTCCAGAGATCGAACACTTTTTATCTTTGCATGACGAGAATAACTTTGTAGTATTAACGTTCAGAAAGAAAAGAACAAAATTATAAGTACAGCTGCGATACAACTTATCAGATTGCAAATCACTTGCATGTTAAGAATGATTTAATGAAAGCAATGTAGTAAATTTATTAGAAAACTACCAATGTAACAATTATGATTTGCCAAAAAAGTAAAAATGGGGGGCAGCCCCTCCCCCGGTTCCTACGGCCATGCATGCTTTCTCATATTTGCGATGAAATGCATCCCTCTCATTTCGTAAACCTCATTGAATATACTTTTATATTATTTCGTCAAGGACTACTAATTTCCAGCGAGATGTTGTATTCCTTCCGGCATCGTTCGTACATGTCGACAGCAGGTTTTACAAATTCTTTACTTTTTGATGTAGTAGGGTTTATTATCCTCATTTGCGGACTCTGAAAGAGTAGGGTAGGAGGGGGACGTTCTCTCCCTCTAAAATGAGAGTGCTTCTTCGTACAACACTGTCTACCTGTAGTAAAGTATTTGAGAACAGGCAAGAGATTGACCACATGACCAAATCCTTCAATATGTACGAATAACTGAAAAAAGTATGTAACACACACACACGTGCACCTTCAAATTTCCATATTGCTCCACCTGAAACCTCCTTTTTCCCGTCGCCCCTCGCCTTATTTTGCTCCTTCTA
Organism: Pteria penguin; assembly: GCA_035048485.1. Taxonomy (NCBI): domain Eukaryota; kingdom Metazoa; phylum Mollusca; class Bivalvia; order Pterioida; family Pteriidae; genus Pteria; species Pteria penguin. The sequence continues at coordinate 51,153,091 of CM068580.1, read as the reverse complement.
ACTGCTAATCCTGGACCCGCCAATGCTTTTTAAAAGATAACTTCCCAAAGGAACAATTAGATGCAGTTTCTTCAATCCATGGGAACTAATAAATGCGATAAAGAGCAACCGCCAAAATACGTATGACACACTTTAATTACATAAAAGATACTGGAAAGTTAGAAAATAAAGTACTCGAATATTCGAGTTGTTTCTTTTCTAACTTTCAGTATCTTTAAATGTAATTGAATTTTAATGAAGACGGGGTATCCACAGCTGGAATGAAAAGATGAAAACCACTGTCGTGGATCCAGGAACCCGTTTTACTGAAGAACTTACGTCAGATTTGTCATTTGATAACTTTTGATTTTTGTCATGTTATAATTTTTGATCAGAAAAATCAAAAGTTATCAAATGACAGATTGTAGATATTCAAAGGTACATTAAACGTCGATATTTTTTATTTATTCTCAGTAACAAATTAGTATATTATGCCACCTTTTTAGTACACTTGAGCTGAAGGATTAAGTTAAGTATTCTGTTGTGATCACTTTTCGACGGTGAACTACCTCGGAGTGTGTGCGATGTCCGTCCGGCGTAAACTTTTCAGGTTCCTATAAATGTTACGTTTTGGCCAGATCTGCCAAGGGAACCAGGGCAGGGAAAAGATAGACTTCAGACTCAAATTCAGAGGCATCTTTCTTCAGAGCTACAGCTACTGCATAGATCAAAACCGAATGTACATGTATCAGAGCGATCTGAGAGGGCGTTTTGAGAAGCATTGTTGATTTTTGGTTCTACCTCGAGTTGTTTGACGTATTTATGTGTTTTGGACATATTTTCAGTGTCTATTTTCATTTCTCAGATTTTCTCCATGCAAGTTGCTCATAATGCATTGAATTTGTGTGTAATGATTTTATAGTAATACGTATAATTTCAGAGATATAGAATGCAAAAATAAGTTATAGGATTTTTGTGTGAGCATTTTTAAGATTTAAGAAGAGGGTAATCAGGGGATGGATCTGTACTATTGGTGTGTAATAATAAGCTTTGATGGACTAATGTGAAACTTGCCAAGTTGGTAGGAATGAAGTGCTCAATATCCCCTACAAATGTTGCTGATTTTCAGCTAGAAAGATTGTTATATAACATTCTGATACTGTCTAAGTTTCTATTGTGCTCATTTGAACAATATAGACCCATATTTGGCCTTTTTATGGGGAGGGGGAACTTATTTTATTCAAGAGTCTTCCAAAAGAATTACGATTTATCGCAAGTTCGTTTGTAAAATGGGTATCAGTATTTTAGAAAAGGGACGCCTGCTGTAGAAGAAACCGAAAAAGCAAGAAAAAGAAAAGCCCAACACTATTAAGTGACAAACTGAAGTGTGAAATGGGAGACTCCATAGCATACTAATTATGAATAATTGTTTAATAAGAAAAAGACTATTAAAATTTCACCATTTGGCTAATTTCTAAGTTATGTAAAATCCATGATAACATTGCAAAACATAAAAGTGAATTCATATATGTATATATTCATTTTGTGTAGGCCTTAGATATTTTATGTAACACCTGTCGCTGTTGTGACCTGGGGAGAAGGTGTTGATACATAAGAAATGATTACTGTTGACATCGTATCTACAATAGATACATACACGTAAGCTCAGGTCTTCAGGTAGTAGAATAGTAAGATGACCTATTGCCTTCAGCTGTTGTGTCTTCTTCATCTGTCTTTTTTCTCATGTTAGAAGATCAAGTCATTTGTAAAGAATCACACTTACATTTGTATTGTCGACTTTATAATTCTGTTAAGAATCATTGTATTGCCCTCAGCCATTCTGTTTTTAGTCGTGGTACTATTGTTTTATTCACAATAAAGTATTGGAATTATACAATGTTCAGTGTTTCGGTTTTTGGATGTGAACTTCAGTTTGAATAGTAGAATTTTACTAGAAAGTGGACTACAATTTAAGGCAATAGAACTAAATGTGAACCCTATATCTTGGTTATCTCCGTAGCATACACAATAATACACTATCAATGTCCAGGATCGGGGAGGTGCAGCGGATGGTATCCCGTATGAAGTGTTCTTTTTATTTTACAACACAAATAAATAGATCATATGATACTTGTATGTTTCTTTTTAAGTGATATTCTATAATGTCTTTCACTGAATTTATTTTTTAAGATTGACTCTGTACCATAGTCTGTAGCAGGTTGAAAGGTCAGGGTCACTTGACACTTTTTACACGCCCGTGTGAAAAATGTGTTTATAGAACACAACACTCCCTCCCCCTTTCCACCTCCCAATGAAATTAGTACAATACAAGAAAAATATGAAATGAAGGAGAATTAAGAAATTTAGAAGGGGTTATCACTTCTGCAAACAAGTTGCTTGGATCTCGGGAAAGTGTCATCACATTTGAACTGTGACAACCTTTCCAATAAATTGATTCTTTCGATATAATGTTTGTCACTGTGCAATTGCATCAGTCAAGTTTTCTAGCAGTTTTCTTGCAAATGACACTTTTAGGGGTCATTAAAGAGCGGAGGAATAGGTCCATAGTTATATTTCCTTTATTTACACTACTGTTGTTAGAACAAATAAAATTCTTTGCTTCGTAACATTGTTTTTATCTTTTTTTCTTGTATTTTGAGTTTTCAGTAGTTTTTTTCTTTTACCAAATCTATTTTTGGTATTTCTTGTTAGCCGAATTGCAAAACTCGGCTCTTAATTTGACGTGAGGCGGGCAGGCGGCGGCGTCCTTCAACAATTGATTTCTGGACCATAAGTCCTTTATGTTAAGTGCTATTGCAATGAAACTGCATACAGTTAGTTACTCACCATAACTGGAAGAAGTGTCCTCTTGTTTTGGGGGTCAAAAGGTCAAAGGTCAAAGTCATAGGAGGGGGTGGTTATCAAAAATTGGTTTCCAGACAGCAAATCCAATACCTTTAGTGCTATTGCAGTGAAATATCATACACTCACTCCCCATGAATTGAAGATGTGCCCTATTGTTTTTGGAGTCAAAAGGTCAAAGTCATAGGAATGGAATATAAAAAATTGGTTTCCGGACCATAAATCCAATACGTTTAGTGCTATTTCATTGAGCCAAAGGCTGAAGTGAGCTAAAGTCATATTGCGCTGTCCGTTGTCCGTTGTAGTCGTCTGTCTATCCGTCGTTAACTTTTTCACATTTTCGAATATATATATATATATATATATATATATATATATATATATATATATATATATATATATATATATATATATATATATAATGTACTTAAGGTCCCCTACTAAAATTGTGTTTGGGATCAAGATTCCCTCAGGGGTGGATCCAGGGTGGGGCCAAAAGTGCCCAAAACAGTACCCCTCTTCAAAAATCTTTTTCTCCAGAACCAGTGCATAAATGAGGAAACTAATTGCATTTCAACCATCTATAACGATAAATTATCAAAAGTGTCATGTTTTTCAGTTAATTGATATTGATGATTTCTAAATGACCATTTTGATTATAATTATGGTAAGGAATATTATTGTGAAAGAATTTTGTCAATATCTCAATTTTTGGATTTTTTATGAATTTTTTAAGACTTCCAAAGAAAAAAAATAGGGGGGGGGGGGGTGTTGGCCATTTTTCACATCTTCATCTTTTTCTGCAAAACTCAAAATCACTTATGATCCCCTCCAAATCCAAATCAAATTTTAGAATTTTTTTTTTGACATTTATTTGGACTTGGTAATTTCAATGCAGAAAAGTGTCATATTTTCTAGTTAATTGATAATTATGATTTCTTATGGACTATTGTGATCATAATTATGGTAAGGAATGTTAATTTGTAAGAATTTTGTCAATATCTCAATTTTTGGATTTTCTAGGAATTTTTTAAGACTTCCAAATGAGGATGTATAAGGACAATTCTTCACATTTTTAACTACTGCTGTTATACTGCATGAAAGATTTTAATGAAACATGGTATACATGAAGTGACTGAAATCAGTCAACTAAAGGCCCAACCTAAAGAAAATGTCTTACTTGTTGCCCTGAATCACATTTTGCAGAGACAAAGCAAATGCTTAATATCAAAATCACCTGGGCTGGGGTTCGATTCCCACTCTGGTCATGCCAGTGTCCTGTCTTTCGGATGAGACAGTAAAAACCGAGGCCCCGTGTGGTGGTATGCAAGATCCCTCACTGCTTCAGGTGGGTCCGTTGCAAAGGTCAAAATTTGTATGCCCCGCATCAGGCAGATTCACCATATACATGAAATATTCGTGGTGTGACGTTAAACAAAAATCAATCACAAAGAACAATTAACTCAGTATTCACTGAGTGAATATATTGTGAATACTGAGTTAATTGTTCTTTGTTTTATGACACTTCCCTTCGGAGGACTATTAAGATGTTTGATATAGATAATGTGAATACAGAGTTAATAGTTCTTTGTTTTATGACACTTCCCTTGGGAGGACTATTAAGATGTTTGATAAAAATCAATCAGTCAATCAAAATCACCTGAATGGATGTGCAAAAAAGTACTAGTGTTGTTTTTTTTATTCTAATCTGAAATAATATTTGACATATTTTCAACATTTGTGTAATGCAAAAATAAATGAATTCTTCCTTCCTGCATGACTGGTCATCTAGGTACTCAGGTGAGCGATATAGGCCCACTTTGGCCTCTTTGTTTTTCTACCTTGACATTAACTAACCGTTGACCTACTTTAGAAAAAAACCCCCCAAAACTATAACAATAGAGGAGGTTGCTGTTCTTTTTTGCACATAAATATGTTGTTTTATTTCCTTTTCTAGATTTAAAGACACTATACGAATAAATGAATTGAAGCCGAGTTTTAAAGAATCGGAGAGGGATTATCTAAAGATACTATCCACAAAAGTGATCTTTGCTTAACGGGATGTATGTACTTGTAGATGCTAAATAACATGTACTGTAGCGTACTTTACTGAACAAAATAGATGGTACACCTGGCTTTTGAGGCTGCTTAGATCTCATTGATTTCCAAGGTGTTTCACGTGATGATCAATGACTGCTGTTATAGTTACATGTCTGACTCATTGTCACGCTGTAGGCCACTCTAATATGCAGTGTGTACAATGCAGAGTAAAACCGGGAAGAAATGAAATTAATTAAGGATTTGTGCGTTTGGAGTTGGGGTGGGATGGGGGTAATGGGCGTTAAATTCTAATGGGCGTTAGCATGGAAATTGATGTCTACAATTATAGATGGCCGGAGAAAGTTGGAAAGCATTCCCCAATTGTAAATACGAATAATGTAAGCGTAGCTAGAGGGATAAAAAGAAATGCGAATTGAAGTGGGATTAAACTAGTGATTCAAAGCATTATGAGTTAGATGTGTCGAAAGGATTTGGGAAGGTAGATAAAACAGACATAAAATCTTCTTATAACAACGAAGTCACGGTTAAAAGGCGGGTTTATATATTTTTCACACATCCATCAATTAAGGGTATAAAGTTTTTCTTCGTCGTTTTTATCTTCTTTCTTACATTTACTGTTTTCAATCTGTTAGTTTTTTTTATGTTTAGACCATGTGTTTCTTGACATGTGCATATCGGGAAACGTATATTGCGCCTTTTATGTTGAAATTGTGTGAAATTGTGCGTGTGCACACTGTGAGGCCAAAATAATATTCAATGGAACTGAGAAACAGTCGGATCATTTACGACAAGCTAGTTTTTGAGTCGCCTGCGAAGAAACGTAACGTGACGTGTAGGGAACGCTTTGTCCGGGGTCTGGCGCCATAAACTGAGAGAAAACTTAAGTCATAATTTGAAATACATCTGTTCAACAATGAGTTAATAATTGGGATTTGGATTTCATTAAGTTTTATTCTATCGATTGATAGAATTAAATCATTTTACATGACTACATGTATATATTGGAACGTTTGATTATGGAACAAGTTAGAATGAAATAATTGACTTAAGTATTTCTCATTTTATGTCGCCGGACCCGGGACTGTTTGTCAGTCTTGGAGGAATTACATTTTTGTTGTAACCTCGCAACGGTGTTGCTGGGGGTATATAGTAAGAACATCGTTCATATGTGAGTGCGTGCCTGTGTGTGTGTGCGTGCGTATGGAGGTGCGTGCGTATGTCTGTAACAAAACCTTGTAGACATAGAAGTCACAATTTTTACCCTACTGGATTCATACTTTATATATAGCTTTAGTATTTTGAGAAGAAGATCCCTTTTGATTTTGGTGTTAAAAGGTCAAAGGTAAAGTTCATTAGCGTTCATCATAGGAAGCCTTGTAGTCACTCTTAGAAGTCGCAGTTTTGGCCCTATTGGGTTCATACTACACAGCTTAAGTGGGTGAAAATGTCAAAGGTCAAGGTCAACTATGGATTTTGCAGCTGTGCGAGTCGATGCGACGTTGGTCTTGTTTTTTCATAATTTCTCAAATATTAGTAATATTAATAAACTTTTTATATTTCTCATGTGTATTCCTTGTGGAATGTTTGTAATAACTTTTATGACAATGTGATTTTTGACTTACCGGTATATAATATTGAAAAATGAATATTGCAAAAGCGGAGAAAAGAAAAAAGAGAGAAAACTTTTTCAACTAAATGTGACAAACCTTTGATTTCCTATACATATTACTTGTAGTAAGATCTTAATGATGGTATATTGTTTTGGACCTTTTGACCTTGACAAAGATCATTGTCCTATATATTATAATATGGATATTTCCTTTTAACATTTCAGTATTATGTGATACCAGTTGGACTCGTGTATCTAATGCCAGGTCTAACCTAGATTTTCCGTTTGAGTGACTTGATTAACTAGTTTGAGATAGTTCAGTATACAACAAAGTACTTTAATGCCAGAGTGACCAAACTTGAATCATTGGTTCATCTTTAGACACCAAAATGGACCCATGCATCAGATGTTGCATCTGACTTACTTTTACCTCTTTATTTTTCGAGTGACTTCGTGAAGAAGTTTGGGGCAGTTCACTGTTGTACAGAGTACTCGTGCCAATGAAATTGTGAATGAAACTGCATCAGTGGTTCATCTTTGGGTCGCTCAGTTTTGGACAAATCAGTCCCATCTAGGCATCGTATTAACAAATTCGAATTTAAAGTGACTATTTTACTACAATTTTTGAAGTAATATTTTATGCTATCGGCTTTCTGCAATTGAAAGGCAAATGCTTTCGCCGAGTTGAGCTTTGTAATCTTTGATAACCAATTTACCCTATGGTCATTGTTAGTGTGCAAGACCTTTCCTGTTTCACATTTGTATTATTATTGTCATAATATTTTTGACCTTGTCACAATGTGACATTGACATTGTTGCTTTCACAGACCATAGCTATCTTATTTTACAGTATGGCCTTTTGTCAATGTATACCGACCTACAAATTGTTTATGTCTAAACGTCTATGCTCGGTACTGACCCATTCGATGTATTCTTCTTATGAAACCCTCCCCCCCCCCAAAAAAAACCCCCCCAACCCCCCCACCCCCCCCCAAACAACAAACAACAACAACAACAACCCCCCCCCCCCCCCCCCCAAACCCCCCCCCCCCCCCCCCAAAAAAAAAAAAAAAAAAAAAAACAAAAAAAAAAAAACCACTCATGCTTATTCTTTTCAGTAACATCATACAAGTTCCAATTATTTACAACAGCTGGAGCTGTCGAGGTTTCCAACGCAGAATCCAGGTTACACCCAAGTATTGTTTTGAATCACGAATCGTTATCTTTAATCTTTACTGAGGAATGTAAAACATGTTGGCGGCATCTATGATAATGTAACACAAGTGGAACATTTCAATAGGTCTCGAATACTTCATTTAGAAAACATCCTCGGTTACAGACCTATTACAAATGTTAATTATATAACTCATCTGGACATGGATGGTTAGGCAGATATATTGTATTTAGTTAGAAGGGAAAGGATATATGTATTTGTATAATTACAACTAGTTTAGAAAATACTATACTCTAAAAAGGATTATCCATATGTATAAATCATACTTTATGTATTAAATTCTTAATTGAAAGTGCCGTTTGTTATTATTGGTATTTTGCTTTATACAGAAGGTTTAATTCATGAGTAGGTCTACAAATTCTGATAAAAAGTTTCAAAGATTTTAATTTAAGGTAATGTTTTGATTTTCCAATATATAACTTATCCACGTTTATCAGAAACGAGAGTGTGTACTACATGTATACATCTCTGTATTGAAATAATATTTTAAGTTATTCTTTTTGTATAATTATATAAGGATTTTGTGGAGAGTAATTTATGTGTAAGAAGAACTGGAAATGTATTTATGTTTGCATTTCATTGAAATATATTATTATTTACAGTTTAGAAGACACAAAAGAAGAATTTGAAGAATTCCAAATCAGTAGTAAAGAACTAGAAGCAGAATTGGAGGCTCAACTGGAACAATTAGAAAATAAAAATAAAGATCTGATATCTGTTAATAATAAGCTGAAGGATGAAAATGAAGCATATAAGGTAATGATGAAATAGGTTTGTGTTTTATGAAACACAATTGTAAGTCTAAGATAAAGTTTTTTAATTTCAAAATACGCTACATGTGCCAGTTCAATTTTAAACTTCCCATTGATCTTTTGAAAGATAGTTTCTATGCCCCTGGCCGTCAGTTTCGGCTCATTTTCTCTTTGAAGGTTCGATGGATTAAATTGATATTGGGTATACAGATGTATCAATGGAAGATGCAGGTCAAGTTTGAATATGGGTGTGGTCCAATTATTTTACACAGAGTTATCGCCCTGAACATAGTAAATTTCTTAAAAATGACAGTTTCTGCTCATTTTCTCTGTGAAGGTTTGATGGTTTAAATTGATGTTTGGTATTTAGATGTTTTAAGGGAAAATGCAGGTTAAGTTCAAATATGGGTGTGTTCCAGTAATTTCTGACAGAGTTATTTGCCCTTGAACATAGAAAATTTCTTAAAACTGACAGCTTCCTCTCATTTTCTCAGTGCAGGTTTGATAGATTAAATTGATATTGCGTTTATAGATGTATCAAGAGAAAATGCAGATCAAGTTCAAATATGGGTGTGTTCCGGTAATTTTTGACAGAGTAATTACTTCTTGAACATTAGAAATTTTTTAATTATCAAATATTAGTTCTCTGGCAATTAATTTAACTACCTTAGCTTCCGGGGGGGGGGGGGGGGCATCTGTGCTACACCAACACATTAAAATTCTAGTGTTTTCAGAATTTCCTCCTGTAGTTCAGATTTTTAATTATGTGTGATCATTTCTGAAAGTGAAATCTCTGCATAACTGCTGATAACAGAAATTAAACTTAAAGACATTTCTTTATTTAATACTGACAGTGTACTTCTCAATAAAATAAAGATATAAATGATTCCACTACAAAATTTTTAACCACAAAACTCATCCTAGGTTGAAATATTCCTAAAAACAACTTTATCTCTACTGATGCTGTTGATGACAGCTACTTATTATGAAATGAATACATATGATATCAATACAGTTTCATCGAATTCAGTTACATGGTGTTATGTATGAAATCCTTCTTTTTATAAATGAAATTAAAAAAATCCTTCTTGTAAGTGAATATTTCTTGTGGATAACTTACCCGTTAAGTGAAATTAGTATGGTCACTTGTCAGGAAGTCATTTTCAAAAGAAATCCCAAAACAATGCTTTACATGCTTAATTGGAATAAGTTTATTATTGGAAGAAATGTTCTCAACAGGAAGGGCATGTGTCCTGATCTTGACTGTTTTGATGTGAGGTCATATATTGTACTTGCAGGGCACTATCAGCTTAAGTAAATTGTGATATGCTTTAAGTAGATTGTGATATGTTTTAAGTAAATTGTGATGTGTTTTACGTAAATTGTGATGTGCTTTACGTAAATTGTGATATGCTTTACGTAAATTGTGATATGCTTTACGTAAATTGTGATATGCTTTACGTAAATTGTGATGTGCTTTAAGTAAATTGTGATGTGCTTTAAGTAAATTGTGATATGCTTAAGTAAATTGTGATGTGCTTTAAGTAAATTGTGATGTGCTTTAAGTAAATTGTGATATGCTTTAAGTAAATTGTGATATGCTTTACGTAAATTGTGATATGCTTTAAGTAAATTGTGATGTGCTTTAAGTAAATTGTGATATGCTTTAAGTAAATTGTGATGTGCTTTAAGTAAATTGTGATGTGCTTTAAGTAAATTGTGATATGCTTTAAGTAAATTGTGATATGCTTAAGTAAATTGTGATATGCTTTAAGTAAATTGTGATATGCTTTAAGTAAATTTTGATATGCTTTAAGTAAATTGTGATATGCTTAAGTAAATTGTGATATGCTTAAGTAAATTGTGATATGCTTAAGTAAATTGTGATATGCTTTAAGTAAATTGTGATATGCTTTACGTAAATTGTGATATGCTTTAAGTAAATTGTGATATGCTTTACGTAAATTGTGATGTGCTTTAAGTAAATTGTGATGTGCTTTACGTAAATTGTGATATGCTTTAAGTAAATTGTGATATGCTTTACGTAAATTGTGATGTGCTTTAAGTAAATTGTGATGTGCTTTAAGTAAATTGTGATATGCTTAAGTAAATTGTGATATGCTTAAGTAAATTGTGATGTGCTTTAAGTAAATTGTGATATGCTTTAAGTAAATTGTGATGTGCTTTAAGTAAATTGTGATATGCTTAAGTAAATTGTGATATGCTTTAAGTAGATTGTGATATGTTTTAAGTAAATTGTGATATGCTTTACGTAAATTGTGATGTGCTTTAAGTAAATTGTGATGTGCTTTAAGTAAATTGTGATATGCTTAAGTAAATTGTGATGTGCTTTAAGTAAATTGTGATGTGCTTTAAGTAAATTGTGATATGCTTTAAGTAAATTGTGATGTGCTTTAAGTAAATTGTGATATGCTTTAAGTAAATTGTGATATGCTTTAAGTAAATTTTGATATGCTTTAAGTAAATTGTGATATGCTTAAGTAAATTGTGATATGCTTAAGTAAATTGTGATATGCTTAAGTAAATTGTGATATGCTTTAAGTAAATTGTGATATGCTTTACGTAAATTGTGATATGCTTTAAGTAAATTGTGATATGCTTTACGTAAATTGTGATGTGCTTTAAGTAAATTGTGATGTGCTTTACGTAAATTGTGATATGCTTTAAGTAAATTGTGATATGCTTTACGTAAATTGTGATGTGCTTTAAGTAAATTGTGATGTGCTTTAAGTAAATTGTGATATGCTTAAGTAAATTGTGATATGCTTAAGTAAATTGTGATGTGCTTTAAGTAAATTGTGATGTGCTTTAAGTAAATTGTGATATGCTTAAGTAAATTGTGATATGCTTTACGTAAATTGTGATATGCTTTAAGTAAATTGTGATATGCTTTACGTAAATTGTGATATGCTTTAAGTAAATTGTGATATGCTTTACGTAAATTGTGATGTGCTTTAAGTAAATTGTGATGTGCTTTAAGTAAATTGTGATATGCTTAAGTAAATTGTGATATGCTTAAGTAAATTGTGATGTGCTTTAAGTAAATTGTGATGTGCTTTAAGTAAATTGTGATATGCTTAAGTAAATTGTGATATGCTTTACGTAAATTGTGATGTGCTTTAAGTAAATTGTGATATGCTTTAAGTAAATTGTGATATGCTTAAGTAAATTGTGATGTGCTTTAAGTAAATTGTGATGTGCTTTAAGTAAATTGTGATATGCTTAAGTAAATTGTGATGTGCTTTAAGTAAATTGTGATGTGCTTTAAGTAAATTGTGATATGCTTTAAGTAAATTGTGATATGCTTTACGTAAATTGTGATATGCTTTAAAGGCCGATATCGGAGTATAAATAGCGGCCAATCAAGAAAATGGTGGTAGATTTGATTTTTCGAGACACGTTCAGATTGCAGCAATAAATTTGTAAAATTATCAACAATTACGTCGATTTAACTCACGAAAATTGTTGTGCTTATTCCTCTCCGTAATATACAAGTTCGTATCAACTAATATTGTAATGAAACTTTCCCATAATTATATATTTATTCGTCAAAGTTCTGAAGCAGACCTCATTATCTAATTTCAAATTCAATTTCGTTCGTTAGTGGGCGTGTTTTCGTGTGTTTTTGTTTACACCGGATGTAGTGTGAGTAGCAGCACATGTTGACGGTCTGATAAGAAATTTAGCGCCAACTGTGATAGCAGGAGTGCCTCGTCAAAGTAATAACAAAAGATCTATAATTATATAGAATAAAAAATTGACTTTACTGGTCTGTCTCAGATTATCCAAGTACATCCACGAATATATAGAACACATAATACGTTTAAACATTGTTTGCTGTGTATTTATTCTATTGTCGGCATAACGACAATTTGTGCATTCCGATGTTGGATGGTATAAAAAACGGAAAATCAAAATTGTTTGTACTTATACTTTTTTGGTTTTAATTAGGACTGCATCATGAGTAAGTTTTATTCCCACATATGTCCCATGTACAGTTTATCCTTTGGATGGGAAGCCATGACCTCAACAAATTCACTAAACACGAAGGCCATTTCGCGTCTGTGTTCTAGTGCTCTAGATTTCTTTGATCGTTCCACACACCGCGATGCAATAACATTGTCCAAAACCTTATTTATTTGTCTTTTCTTATCTTAGAGTTCCGTTGATAAGTTACACTGGGTTCGGATTACCACCACAACTGCATGAGTATTACTTTCGTCCGTTATACAATGTCTGCATAAACAAAGCGGACACTCTTCACTGTTTGAGTCTTGCGATATTACAAATGTCTCCTCGGCATTATGTTCGTCTCCATCGCATATAATAGTATTTTCACCAAAGTCGGTCTGAGTCACTTTGTCCACTCCCTGGAATAGCGCGTACGTACGAACTCCCGCCAATTCCAGTGTGTTGTGGTGGGTCAAGGAGGTGTAAGTCCTAATTGTTAAGCATAAATAAAGTTTTCATAGCTTTTAATTTCAACTCCGTAACATTTAAAGTTAATTTCTGTTTTCCTTCCATATTTAATACCTATGATAAAAATACTGTATACTGGACACATGCCAATTTTGCTAATTGATAAAGGATGCAATTGCCAGTTTTCTATCGGATGGAAGGGGGGGGGGAGGTCTATTACATTTCTATATAACTTATTTTGAAAATATTCGAACGATTGTTATAGCATAAAACTAATCTTAGGTATTTTCAAGTACGAGGTGTAATTAATATTTATTGTTTTCTGTGATGTGTATTTAGCCTTCACTTTGTTAAGTAACCTATGTGTGAAGCACGTGTTTGTACTCGGCCGAAACACGCTGTGTGTTATTTTTATCTCTGCTACAGCGGCAAGGACCGCCCAACTCCAAATACGCTTAATTGCACTACCACCGGATTTTCATGTAGGTCAAGCTCGGCCTTTAAGTAAATTGTGATGTGCTTTAAGTAAATTGTGATATGCTTTAAGTAAATTGTGATGTGCTTTAAGTAAATTGTGATATGCTTTAAGTAAATTTTGATATGCTTTAAGTAAATTGTGATATGCTTAAGTAAATTGTGATATGCTTTAAGTAAATTGTGATGTGCTTTAAGTAAATTGTGATATGCTTTAAGTAAATTTTGATATGCTTTAAGTAAATTGTGATATGCTTAAGTAAATTGTGATATGCTTAAGTAAATTGTGATATGCTTAAGTAAATTGTGATATGCTTTAAGTAAATTGTGATATGCTTTAAGTAAATTGTGATATGCTTTAAGTAAATTGTGATATGCTTTAAGTAAATTGTGATATGCTTAAGTAAATTGTGATGTGCTTTAAGTAAATTGTGATATGCTTAAGTAAATTGTGATATGCTTTAAGTAAATTGTGATATGCTTTAAGTAAATTGTGATGTGCTTTAAGTAAATTGTGATGTGCTTTAAGTAAATTGTGATATGCTTTAAGTAAATTGTGATATGCTTTAAGTAAATTGTGATATGCTTTAAGTAAATTGTGATGTGCTTTAAGTAAATTTTGATATGCTTTAAGTAAATTGTGATGTGCTTTAAGACATTGTCCAGAATTTATAAAGATGATCTAGCACAGCCTTTTCAATGTTCTCGTTATAGGAGAAATTGGAGAATCTACAATCACAGAGTCATAAAAGACTTTCTGATTTAGAAGATGAATTAGCTCAAGTAAAAGCATTCAAAGATGAGTTACAGAAATATATTCGAGAACTGGAACAGACCAATGATGATTTAGAAAGGGCAAAAAGGTACATAATGTAACAACTATTGACAAAGAGTTGTGGGCTTATGATATATGTACCAATTAAGGATTTTTTAAAAAAATTTTTGTTCTGCACTGGTGTGTAAATGCAGTTGGTCATAGAAAAACTTTTTTCACTGCAACATCATATAAAAATCTGAAAAATTTGTTTTGATTGATATGAATTCATGAACACCTAGAATGATTTCACACTTGTTAGGGTCCAAAACTTCTATAAAGATACAGCTTTTACTTTTTAGCTTGGTGCAAGAGTAGAACAGTTACCTAAGCTTTTAACATGGAACTAACTCTTAGACTTCAAGTCTAGTGTAAGGAGCAAGGGGTTTCTTAACGAAATTAGTCTTAGACTTAAGTGTGAAATGGTCCTAACTTTAAGATTAATGGAACCAATTTTAAGTTAATCAATCCGTAACATGCACTGATTAGATCTCAATAGATACAACTTTTATCTTTAAAATGAGTATATCATTTTGAAGCATCTTACAAAATCAGACCTTTTACCGAACGGATATTTTGAAAATAATGTTATTCGGTCCAATAGGGGTAATTAAAATTTGTATTGAACCTAATGGGAATTAGTATATGTTGTTCATATTTTTTCACAAAAGACAAAATTTTGTAAAAGATCATGGTTAAAAGTTCCAAGTATTGTAATATATCAATATTCATAAACAAAAATGAAGTACACCGTGCAGTATTTCTACACTTTACATTGTTTACATTTACAACTAGAGAAGATAACTCCTTTAAGGGAATTTATATTGTACAATCCCAAACCTTACAGTCACAAACATCAAGATCATCTAACAAATTTAACAAATATCTATAACAAAAATTATTTTTGTTGATTTGTATTTTGCCCCATGGGGGGCATATGCTATGGTGGCATTGCTCTTGTTGTAGTTAATTCAACATTTTAAGGAAAACTAATTATGAGTCTGTTAACATATGGAAATATGAGAACAATGTGTATGATGCATTGTTGGTGTTGCTATCGTTTTTATTGAAATTAATGTTTCAGGTCAACAGTAGTGTCTCTAGAGGATTTCGAAACTAGACTAAACCAAGTAAGTGTCAAAAAGTATATTTATCATAAATTCAAATGGATATTCACTCATTATCATATTGTTCTAAATAATTAATCTAAATCACATCATATCCTATATTTATGAAAATATAAAGGAAATATACTCCAAAACTGAAATCGCCATATTTGCTAAGCTGGCATGGCCTAGTGGTATCGCACTGGACTCCTGATCGGGAGGCTGGGGTTCGAGTCTGACTCTGGTCATGCCAGTGTTCTGTCTTTCGGATGAGACAGTAAAAACGGAGGCCCTGTTTCGTGGTATGCATGGCATGTTAAAGATCCCTCACTGTTTCGGGTGGGTCCATTGCAAAGGTCAAAATTTGTATGCCCCGCATCAGGCAGATGCCGTCACCATATATGTGAAATATTCATGGTGTGAAGTTAAACAAAAAATCAATCAATCAATCAGTCATATTTGCTTTTCACTACTTCCATATGTTAAATTCACAAACACATCTTGTTCACGAAAATTTACAGATTTTATTTCTAATAAACTCAAGTTAAAGTTTAAAATCAGAAGTTTATAGTTATTTGAAAATTTATGCTTGATTTGCTGGTGATATCTGACAAATTCAAGTTTTAAAGAATGACTCACATTTGAGTAAAGCTGCCATTAAACAACAATATACATACTAATCTGTACATAGACATAAAACATATTAAGGTAAAAATATATGGAGAAAGGTGTAACAAGTGAAACTTCAGAGTATCTTCTTTTGTTGTTGATTCATCTAACAATATGATAAATGAATACAGTTAGCAAAATTATCATGTTAAATGGGAAAAACCTGCCTAAGTACAGGTCTTGATACTGAAATTCATGTTGCAAATTGGTATATTTCTCTAAAAATAAATAGGTAGTGATGATGTCCTTGTAGTGTGGTTTTCAGAAAATATTGCATATGATTTCATATTTATTTCAGGCTATTGAAAGAAATGCCTTCCTTGAGAGTGAATTAGATGAAAAAGAATCTTTGACTGAAACAGTTCAAAGACTGAAGGATGAAGCTAGAGGTAAGATTATTGCAATTCCAAATGGTATATTCGAGAACGACTTTTGATAGTATTTGACACAAAACATAAAGTGTAGGGATGCTAGATTTCCGATTTCTGGATTTTTAATACCCATTCCCAATCTTTCTGGAGTTTAATTACTATTCTAGTTTTTAGTATGATCTGATATCGTTCAATATCAGTAATTAGGCAGACTTTCAATATTCATTTCAGGTTTACTTGATGATGTTTGCTATCTGTATTTTCACACAGACATGCATATTCTAATATGGTCTGAATTGCAGCTGGGGTATCTTAAACTGGTGGTGGTTTTCACCTATCTTATAAGGAATATGAAATTTATAATGCATGGCAAAACCATTATCTTTAAGTCCTTTGATATACTGGTAACCAAATACACCAGTAAATATGCCAGAATCAATCTCAGAGCACCTTTATCTTCAGAGCTTAAAGTGGATGAGTTAGTAATTTCAGGAATTTTTCAGATAACCCACTAGCATTTCTAAAAGTACAATTTCAATGTTAAATATGTTTCAGAAAAGAAAAATCAGCATTTAACAAGATTTGTGATAACAACTAAACGATGTGCATGGATTGTAAATCATAATTGTTTAAATTCAGATCTGAGGTCAGAACTTGGAGTTGTCAATAGAAAAACATTAGTTAAAGAAGACTCAACAGAAAATCAGAATATGAATGCTGTTCAGAGCAAACCAGAAAATAATGGGGCATCTGTAGACTCAAATAAATTGTCTGACAGTGGATATACTTCATGTAGAACTCCACCAAACAGGGGTAAGATCATATTAACCAAAGTTTTAGTTTTGCTGGACATCTGGACCTAACTTACACATAAAAAATCTTAATGAAATATTATAAGCTTAAAGTTTCAGGTATATGTATTGTAGTGCATGTTTGAATAGCTTAACTTCATTATTTACTTATGCTCATTACATGTACTTATGTTACTTAAAAATGTGATAACTAAACATTGTATCATGTGACAAGTGTACTAGATAATAGAATTTCTTGTAAACGAGGACTAAGTAAACTACTTAGATATTGAGTAGACTTGACCTAATTTTTGATCTAGTTTTCTAGACTAAAAGATCAACATGAAGTGAATTTGTGTATTAGGCCAGATTATTGTATCTGTATGGTCCTATATGCTCTATGCTATATGCTTGGTGTAGTGGTAAAACACTTGGCTTGTGGCGGCCGTTTATCCAGGTTCAATTCCTGGATTGCACCACTCTGTTTATGAGGTTAGTTACCTGTTTCCATGTTGTAATATAACTGAAAAATTGTTATAAGTGATTTAAAAAACCAACCAATCAACCCTTTATGCCGTAATCAATTTCAGCTTTACTCTTTGCAGAGTAATACCTTGTCATATACCTTGTGATGATTTTCTTTCACAGTCTCAGGATATGTTCTTCATTATTATTGTTTACAGACTTCTGTGATGTAAATATCATTACATTCATGTACTCTTTAAGAGATATCACCATTCATTTAGTTAGTTGAAGAGGAGTTAATTTTGAAAAATTGAATAATATTAAGTGGAAGAATTAATCTTTATAGCTGAAGTTTGAATGTGCAATATTGTTTTCTCAAAATAGTGTAATTTCAATAATGCATGTATGTTTTACATATTTGAAAGGTATTTGAGAAATATATATGTAAAAAATTTATAGTATGTGATGAATCAGGTTTTTTGTGTATATGGAAGGCCATGAAACAGCCTTTGCTTATATAATGTCAGTACAATGTAGTTAAAAAGAGAGGAATGCTTACTCTGATTTGCATGATGTACTTAAAGCATGCCTGAGCATCTTCCAGGATATCTATAGAAATTATGTATAATATTATATATATATATATATGTATAAGAGTGGTGCTGGTTTTGCTTGCAGGAATTCCAACACTAAATGGTGGTGGAGGTACGCCCATGACACCATCTGCTCGTATATCTGCCCTTAACATTGTTGGAGATTTACTCAGAAAAGTTGGGGTAAGTGTGACTACTGATTTTGATTTTGTTCATGACACATATTGTATAATTTGTGTCACTGTCGTAATACAGCTGCATAGATATTCTGCACAGTATCTTGAACTTCTTCTTAGGGATTTGATATTTTCACATATACAAAACAATCAAAGAAGATTTAGATAAGCACTGTTTTAAGTGCTTGATTGATATATATTTTGATAACTTGAATGTTGAAAACCTCCAGAAAAATCAACCTCAAGAAACTCAAAGTATCCATGTGGTACCAACAACTTTTCTGTTCATTTAATTAACATGGAAAGTTCCAAATCTCAACATTCCAAAATTCAAAGATTTTGAAGTAACCTACATAAGTTAATGAAGTTCTACTGTATGTAAACAGTTATAAAACTAGGGCTAATAGAATCCAAATGATCTATTGTCTAGATTGCCTTCTTCAGTTATTGGATTCCTCAAAAATTGTCATATAAAGATTACAATACAAGTACTATTAAATCTGTCATTCAATATTAATGTCCCCGGATCAATAGATGGAGGGCACATTGTTTTTGTTCTGTCTGTTTGTTTGTTTGTCTGTCTGTTGTCAACTTCAACCTTGGCTATAACTTTTACTTTTTGAGGGATAGATACTTCATATTTGACATGTGCACTCAACTAATGAAGCCCTTTCAAATGACACCAAGGTTGATGACCTTTTGACCTTGACTGACCTTCATGCTAAAAAGTAACTTTTTGGACTTTGATGCCGTGGGTGGGCATTAGCATTTCACAAACACAGTTTGTTTGAAATTGTTTCCGTCAAGACTTCTTCAGTCTCCACATTAGTTTCAAAAAAGGAACTAAATGCAAAGTTTAAGGATGTTGGCTCCTTTCTTATTTGAATTTACTGCACAACGCGAACTGTCGTAAAGGGATCTGTTAGTCGCAAATTAAAGACAATAAAATATGGAACATATTTCAATGTCTGAAGAAAAATCCGATATTATATTTATGAACTAGTGTTGTAACGATAGTCGCTGACGTCGGCGATATCGTCGATGGAACTTCCACTTAGCCGACTATCGATATTGATTTGAGAGAATCGATTATCGCTCGAAATAAACGTGTATACGAAACGGCTTTTCAAAACAAAAGTAAAATTTAGAAAATGACATTTCTTTGTTACAATGGTGGAATCAAAACCAAAATAAATATCCACGTTTGTCTATTCTTGCTCAAAAATATTTAGCAATACCAGCTTCGATCCTCGGTTCCCATTGAAAGAGTTTTCAGTCTTGCTGGAACTTTGGTAGATAAAAAAGATCAAGAATGAAACCAACTTACCAAGTCTTGTCAACTCAATGATTTTCTTAAAATCCAACATGGCACATTATTGGTAGATTTATAGTTGTATTGAACCTACTATAAGTAGTTTATTTCAGACTCTGTTATTTTTCTTGTTTTATCTTAAGTTTACATTGTTAACAAGGAATGTTAAATTTTTAATGTTTAATGTTATCTCTTTTGTTAATTTTGTTAAAAAATTGTTGCAATAAACATTTTGATTTAATTATCTGTTATTATTTTTATGATAAGTTCATATAAAGTGGACAGTAACATGAAATGAAGGCAAAACATGCAAAGAAAAAAAGCATTAAAATTATGAAAAAATTAAAATCTCCGATTATCGCGATTATTAATCGATATCACTGGTCCCATTATTTTAGATAATCGATATTAGATTTTCTCCGATTTTACAACACTATTATGAGCACATTTATTTTTCATTTAAATTATTTATTTATTTATTTAATTTGATAAAATAGAATTGTTTACTAATAACGATTGAGATTGCATGGTTACATAGCAAGTTGCAGAGCCTCACAGATAAGTAAGTTAAGCAAAAATAGGCTTACTTTGGCCTCTTCTCTTTTTATATATTAAATTAAAAGGACTACTTGATATTACATTAAAGTATGGAATATTGTATTTGATTTAATGATGCTCTATTTCTGTGGATACATTTGCAAAAATTAAAAAGGTGAATTTTGAGGAAATCAGAGGAAATTTGGGATATTGCTCTGTTTACCTGGTTTAGGAATCATAGTTTTTTTCTTAAATGAATTTTATACTTTTGCACTATATATATATATGTAAAATATTTCAAATTTGACATTACAGGTATATTGTGATTTTTTAATTTTTTTTTTAAATCATCACTAAAATATGTCAAATTTTCCTGAAGGGGTTTTGTAAATAAAAATTTGTTATCCGATATAGAAAGCAGATAATTTCTATGAGTTCCCTCTTTATCTTTTACAACAGACATTATATTTCTTCACCATAAATATTTCTGAATGGTTTTGGATTGCTTCAGCATTTTTTATTATCATCTTATACATGGCCGCCATGCCAGCTTATTTTCCCTAAATGACAATAGAAAATATCCTTACCTCTGTAGAACCATTTTTTTTTTCAAAAGTTCAGAATTTAGCTATGATATAAAATTGATTTTTCTATATCTTTAAACTTAATATTTGTTTTCATATAAGTTTTACAAAAATGACATTACTTGGAACAAAGGAGCCAACATCCTTAAGATAAAGAATTGACAGGGTAAAAATCTCGCTATATTCTAGAAGTAAAAGGGTTAAATCACCTTTTCACATTTTGCAATTTCTAATAAAGTGATGCATGGTTCACTATAAAACTATGAGTGTAATATTTTATTACCCTTAGGGAGAGAAGATGCAGTTTTGTTCAAATGGTGGTAAATGTCATTTAGTATGGGTCATGAGGACGATTAGAGTTGTTACTTTGCTAATTCATTTTCTTCAGAACCGCTCTATGCTGAATCCATGAGGCCAACATTTATACATAGGCTTATATAGGAAATATATTCTTTTACAGAAACTCAAACCATAGTGACAAACAAATACAGCATCCTTATGAAATGTTATATCTCATTTAATCAAGGGAAGGCCCTGAGGGAATATTTGTCCTTGCTACAAGTGTCAGATGTTTTTCTAGAGGCTTATAAAGGAAAAGTATTTAAGAAGTATCTTCTTAGGAACCACACATCACAATGAATTCAAATTTGATACACTGCATCTTTACTATATATATTAGTATATTTGTTCAAGTGAAAGCCCTTCAACCAACTTTTGTCCCTGCTCCAGTGGCCAAAAGATTTTGCATAGGCTTACATAAAAAAAGTAGAAATTTGATCAAAATCCACCACACATAAGGACTTGACAAAATGTATAATCTTTTTAAAGACAAGGCCATGCCATAATTATTGGCCCTGTCCCAGGGGCCAGAGGTTTTACATACTCTTATATAACAAAGGTAATCAAGAGTTTTCTACTTAATAATCACACATCACAATGACGTTATATTTGATATACAGCATTGTTATGGTATGTAGTAACAAAATTATTGTAGGGAAAGCCCTTTGTCAGTATTTGGCCATGCTTGAGGGACCTAATTTTTTTTACACAGGTTTATTTATGCAAAATATTTTTGAAAAATTCTCCTCAGAAACCAGGAGTCACATCACAATGACTTTGTAGTTGATTTACAGCATTGTTTGTTTAAGGGCCCTTCTTGTTAAAAAAAAAGGATAGAATATTTGAAAAATATATGGATTTCTCTTTATTGGATCATTTTTGCTTAGGTGAGTGTTATGGCCCATTAGCGTCTTGTTAATAATGTCATAGTATGTAGGGCATTGAAGTCCAGTCTGAGTCCAAAAAGGCTGTGCATTGATGCAAACAACGTTATATATTGTATTAATATATAGAAATATTAAGAATATTTGTTAACAGAAGTGACTGTCTCCAGGCAATAGGTCTGTGCATGTTCAGAAATTAAACATGTATTATTTTGGGCAAAAAAGGATAATATGTAATGTAATGTTCCTACTCAGAGTAGGAATTTGAGTCAGGGATTCAACTTACTCTGTCTCATCTGAAAGGGAGACAGGGGATGATAAATCACCATAGAAAAATCCCAGCAGACAGCTGGTTTGTAATCCCAGGTGTCAAGTTAGAAGTGGAGAGGACTAACCTCAGGCTATCTGTCCCTGCCGTGATACTCATTCAAACTTGATATAACTATACAATATGATACGTAAATACATGTATTTTAGATTGTAACAAGTTATGCAGCTTTGATGTACATTTTTTGTAATTGAGGTTTAAACTTCTATCAGATATGGGCATGCTGTTGTCCTCTATTTGGAATCTTTCATTACTTACATTAACCAATCACTATAACTAATAACTATTATTAGATATATTTTTATGCATGTTTAGCTACAGATTAGTAAAGGTTGCTTCTGTTTTTACCATTGTATTGAATTGTTGTAATCTGTGCTTTTCACCCTGTACTCAAACCATGGTGTTTGTGTGATTAACTTGCAGGCTTTAGAATCAAAGCTTTCAACTTGTCGAAACTTTGTAAAAGATCCGTCTCGCACTGGCAAGCCAGCTGGAAATAGCCCCTCATCTTCTCCAAGGTAACATATTTATTTCAGTATTGTATTACTACCTTGTCTTTTTAGGGGTTTATGTCATTGTATGTATAAAAAGTGCACTTTTGTTATACATGTATTACAATATGATTATACATCATGATATATAATGAAAATAAAGAAGTGATTTTACAAGGTTCAAAACAGCATATATTCTTTTTTGACAAATATATTTAAAAAAGTTCAATAACACCATGCTCATAATAGCTGTAGAAAGTTATAGCAAATGTCAGCATCAGCCTAATAATTAACAGAGAACCAAAAGTGGCATAAGCTTCAGAGATGACAAGCAATAGAAACAAGTTTGTTGAAAATGTATCACTGAATGGTGTATAAAGAAGTATGATTAGTTTACCTGATCTTAAGGTTCATCCAAGCTGTTGTGATATCATCATGTGTCTGAGCTGAAATATTTAGCATTTGACCTCTGCTGTAGAGCCATAATGAAGTTTGATTAAACTTGGTAGGATTGAAGTGACTTCTGGTCCCCCCAAAATGTTTTTCTTTGCTTAAACTTGGTAGGATTGAAACTACTTCAAGTCCCCCCAAAATGTTTTTCTTTTAACCAGATCCATTCAAGATCTAGAGGTGGATTTAGGGAAGGCAGAATAAATTCAGAAGAGTATTCTTGAAAAACTCAAAAACCCTTCTGACTGAATGCATTGAATAAAAATCATATTATATATAACACCTTCTGAGTTGAGAGCACCTAGATTAAATGAATTACTGAATGTTTTACTGCAACATAATGGATATCCTATAATTTTAGAATTAGAATTAAGAGTACTAAAGAATTTAAGTAAGCTGAAGCAGTACTTATAAACTACAACAATACAGGTCTACTTGTCTATGAACTACAGTAATACACGTCTACTTGTCTGAACTACAGTAATACATGTCTACTTGTCTATGAACTACAGTAATACATGTCTACTGTCCGCGCCACTCACTTTGTAAACCGAAAAATCTAGATTTTAACTTAATTATCTTTAAAATATTTTTACAAAATCAATATCAATCGACAGATCTTGTTTAGTTGTAACTTTTGGTGTATGTTATATGCTTCTATGAAGAAGCATTCATATTTTAAAAGGAAAAAATCATTTTAGATAGGGCGATTTCTATGTTAATTTTGACGTGACGTCGCCGATGTTTAACATTGAGTCTATGGGAAACTTGGCGACGTCACGTCAAAATTTAACATGGAAATCTCCCTATCTAAAATTGATTTTTTCCATAAAATATCAACGCTTCTTCATACAAACATATAGCATACACCAAAAGTTATGACTAAACAAGATCTATTTAATGGTTTTGCCTTTTTGAAGTTATTCTGAAGATGAATAACTGAAAATCCAGATTTTCTAGTTTCCAGAGTGAGTAGCGCCGACAGTACTTCAACTACTTGCCTATGAACTACAGTAATACATGTCTACTTGTCTATCAACTATGTACAGTAATACATGTCTACTTGCCTATGAACTACAGTAATACACGTCTACTTGTCTATGAACTACAGTAATACATGTCTACTTGTCTATGAACTACAGTAATACATGTGTAATTGTCTATGAACTACAGTAATACATGTCTACTTGTCTATGAATTACAGTAATACATGTCTACTTGTCTATGAACTACAGTAATACATGTCTACTTGTCTATGAACTACAGTAATAAATGTCTACTTGTCTATGAATTACAGTAATACATGTCTACTTGTCTATGAACTACAGTAATACATGTAGTTATACATGTCTACTTGTCTATGAGCTACAGTAATACATGTCTACTTGTCTGAACTACAGTAATACATGTCTACTTGTCTATGAACTACAGTAATACATGTCTACTTGTCTATGAACTACAGTAATACATGTCTACTTGTCTCATCTCTATTTTGACATTTTCAGTTGTGAAGTTAGGGTTAGAAGTCCGCCCCATTAAACTGTACAATGCAGAGAGAACACCATTCATGATTAACACTAGTTTTTCTAAATTTTCATAATTACATTATTATTTAGTCATGTTAATGCTTGCCATTTCTGCAATTCTGCAATTAATCCTTTATAATGATATCTTGTATAATTCACCTTCAGTTAAAATGGCGATTTGAAATTATCCTCTTCTTTTATTTTGTGACCTGACCATGGGACTTTCCAGTTACAATGCTTACTACATTTTCCATATTTTGTATAGTGATCCTAAAATTGAAAAACAAGTGTAAGAGTTAACATGACTTGATATGTTTTAACAGAAAATAGTGATGTATTGTGAGAATTTTTAAAATTGTGTCAGACTTGAATCATGTTAGCTCTGCACTGAAGAGTTGAATGGGGCAGTCTTGTAGCCTTAACTTGACAGTTAAAAATGTCAAACTAGCGACAGTGGTGTAGGGCTACATTGTTGTAGTTAAAACAATATCAATGTCCATTTTGCACAAGTGAAAGACACAAAACATTCATTAACTTAAATAACAACATGCAGTAAATGGAATTCAAAAATTTTTACAGTAGCATTCAAAACGTGTAGAATATCTAAAAATGGACAATAAGATGAATGGAATTGTAGATGATAAAAAACATTATCATTGGGTCAGCACAATGGTTAAGGCACAGAAACAATATAATATGTTAGAAACAATATAATTTGTGACTCAGTGGATGAGGTGCTTGACTTGTGATTGAGGTTCCAGGTTTGACTCCTATTGTAGGCACACCAGTGTCCTGTCTTTCAGATGAAACAGTAAAAACTGTGGAGGTCCAGTGTCATCGTAGTCTTGACACGTAAAGGGTCCCTCATTGCTTTCGGTGGGTCCAGCTTCATGGCAGGCTTGACATGAAAGGATGTCTAAATGGTTCCGATGGGTCCAGTGTCATGGCTTGCTTGACATGTAAAGGATCCTTCACTGCTTGTGGTGATCCAGTGTCATGGCAGGCTTGGCACGTAAAGCATCCCTCACTGGTTCTGGTGGGTCCAGTGTCATGGTAGGCATGGCAGGTAATGGATCCTCACTGGTTCCAGTGTCATGGCAGGCTTGGCATGTAAAGGATTCCTCACTGGTTCTGGTGGGTCATTGTCATGGTAGGCATGGCACGTAAAGGATCCCTCACTGCTTCCAGTGGGTCCAGTGTCATGGTAGGCATGGCAGGTAATGGATCCTCACTGGTTCCAGTGTCATGGCAGGCTTGGCATGTAAAGGATTCCTCACTGGCTTTGGTGGGTCCATTGTCATGGTAGGCATGGCACGTAAAGGATCCCTCACTGCTTCCAGGGGGTCCAGTGTCATGGTAGGCATTGCAGGTAATGGATCCCTCACTGCTTCCAGTGGGTCCAGTGTCATGGTAGGCATGGCAGGTAATGGATCCCTCACTGTTTCTGGAAGGTCCAGTGTCACGGTAGGCTTGACACGTAAATGATCCCTCACTGTTTCTGGAAGGTCCAGTGTCACGGTAGGCTTGACACTGTTTCTGGAAGGTCCAGTGTCACGGTAGGCTTGACACGTAAATAATCCCTCACTGTTTCTGGAAGGTCTAGTGTCATGGCAGGCTTGACATGTAAATGATCCCTCCATGGCAAAGGTTATAAATTTCTAATCAATGTGTCTGGCACACCATATATGTGAAATAACTGGGGAGTGACATAAAGCAATAATCAATCATCAGAAAAGAGAGTTTTATTTGGATGTAAACAGTTTTATAAATGTATTCATTGCAATTTCAATATAATACCCATATACAAAGCAGACAGTGGTTCAATTTTTATATGCCTGTCATTGACATGATGTATTATAATATGGCATTGCCCTTTTGACCGAAGAAATAGTATAAGAAAAGACATTAAAGTAATGCATATTTATGTAGCATTCACAATAGCTGCTAGGGAATGTTAAAGACAGGTAACTATTAGTGATATTTGATAATAGAATAAAAGTCATGCAGAAGACACATTTGAACATAACACCCCATTCATGTTCACATGTAAATATCGGCTAAAAAAAAAATACTGGGATGTACGTTGGCATCTGCAAGAGTCAATGATGATGATAGTTGTATGTATGAATATCATTGATTAAAAACTGTAAAAGGGTTGTCGAAAAAGTATATATTTTCTAATTCTATGGAAAAGAGGAAGTGTTGTATGCTGTCAGAGATTTTGATGGTAACCTACTACAATAGCTTGTGGAAAAGCTTATATCTAGATAATATGAAGTATGCACAGGAATGCACACAATGATTAAAAAGCTGAAGCAAGAAAATTGATCAGATTGCATGCAAAATTATCGTTCTTTGTGCATTGTTTCGTTTCAAAAGTAATTGTTTTTAGTTGCTTCAACTTTGTAACAGGTAATTCATCTCATTGAAATACAAGATATATGGTTATACATTCTAAATATTCATGCAATGATATGTTTTGATACATTTCACCTTAAACAAGTATGCAAAGTAATTATTCCTGAAGTATGACTATAATAAAGACCATACATTCTTTGTACTGGCGGGAGTCAGGATGATTTTAAAATGTATCTCATAATTGATTATTGAGTTAATCCCCTTTTATCACAAATTTTTAAATAGTACATGTTTTTCATTCTTTTATATTAAAAAAGATATTGCAAACTAATGATGGCTATCTTTGAAAACAAGTTTTGGATGCACTTCGGGGTAGGAAAAACACGGTTAGAGCAAACTAATGGCTATTTGTGAAGGCTATTTTATGAAGCCTTGACAGTCCTTTTTTCCAGTACTGCTCAAATAATTTTGTAGCACCTACGATCTCTCATGAGAAAGATATAATTTTTCGACCAGTGCTTCAATTTCTTTCCAGAATTGTTGTAAGGATTTTAATGAGTATGCATATTCTGTGATAAGTTTGATAGGTTTGTGTGAATGGATGAACTATTCAAAAATGGATCCAAATGGATATAGTATGTACTTATTGGAGGAAATTCAGATACTTTCTGTTTTTGTCATTTGCTCCAAAGGTGTAGCTAGAAATGTAGGCTTCTTGTGGTCTCTTGTTGACATATATTTTCCATTAGATTACCAAAGAAAGGAGCTTTTAGTACTTTAGGTGATTAAGTCTTATTTGATGTCTAGGTATTCAGGTGACATGGAGGTAAATGTCATTCATTATATCCCTGAAATATGAGGTAATGCACGATCTTATCCCCACAGAATGATAATCTCTACATTCCTTGTTACATGGCATCTTCCTTTTACCTATATGTATGAAGCTATGGTAGGGCATGCAGGCTTTTTTCAAGAAGGTTCACTGTAAATGAAATTGTTAATGTAAATATGGCCAAGTATACCAAGGAACTGGAGACTGTTTTACTAAAGAACTTATCATAAATTGTAAGTGTTTGATGACACATTAAACATGGATAGTTTCAGAAAAAGAAAAGACTGATTTCTGCTTGAGGTTTGCTTATTTTTGCAAGATTTTCATTAAACCTGCATTTATTTTAGAGTATTCAAGCAAAACTTTTAATACTTCTGGAGTTCAAAGTTTTTGATTTCTTGTAAGTTCTTTACTAAAACATGCCTTTTCACTGTAACTTTCTGTAGTCTTTGTCCATTATCTGAGAACATGCCCTGGTTGGGATAGGTATGTGAATCTGTCAGTGGCTTGTGCTTTCTCCAGTGACTCTGGCTTCCTTTACCAAAATTATTAATTAATTTGATATGACAATTAAAAAATGCTTGAAAAGGTGCATGAAAAATGATTCTGCAGTATTTGAAAGAGGCAGTTAAGTTAAACAGATGTTGAAAGTTGAATTTCATTGCTTTAAGGGTTCATTGCAAAGGTATAAATATCTATGCGATTGCACCAGGCAGATGCCATCACTATTTGTGTGAAAGAATCATGTCATAAAACAATAATCAATCAATCATTTAATAATGATGATATGACAATATATCTCAGCAATTTTACATTATATACTTGCACTTGCTATTAATCTACATCCCACATCCACACGTTATCAAGTCACCTGGGCCCCCTATATATGTATATACACTCATACGTAAATAAGTTAACACATATTAAAAATCAATATAAAAATTGTATACATAATAAAAAGTGTATAGTTAAAGTAAGAAAAACAAAAGTTAGCTTTCCTAGTTTTGTAGTGATACATGTTCATAAGTATAATCATATCTGTCAGCAAAAAGTACCTAATATTCAAGATTCAACTGAGAATTAACTGACAACTTTCAGTTTTGCAGTTTGGGAAGAGAAGCAATAACTTAAGACAAAATTTTTTTGTTGTTAGTTTAAAGTATATATCACCTATATATTTTTCGTTGCTAATAGATTATTCACTTGAAAAAGGAATGAGAATGCTTTTATGCATTTTTAAAACTTCCCAGTTTGTATACTTGTATATGGTTTTGAACATACATGAATGAAAGTGATTACAATAAGAGCATCTTGGGCATCTTAGCAATGATTGGAAGTTGCAGTTTAGTAAAAAAAAATTTTGAATGAATGAAGTTAGATATTGCATGTTTAAACAGTTCAAAAGTAGAATGTCACTTCAAAATTCAAACTTTGTTTGTGATATGTAATTGGTACTGCATGTTTTTAGAGTGTGACATATCATACATTTGTTAAATGATGCAGAGGATGACATTAAGATACATATATGTATATTTCAGAGCAAAGAGATTAAACCGCGGAGCTTCAGTACCACCACAACAGGGCGTAAAAATCCCCGTTTGACAGGTGTCAATCATATAGTGTAATCAGTCCAAATGTTGCCATACACTCATTGAAGTAAGAAGAGTGTAAGTTTGCTGCAGATCTTTCACCACTATTTATTTCCTCACACTTGATTTGTTTTCACTGAGTGGAGAATGAATCGTCAGTTCTTCTTCACTAATAAAGGTTTCTCTCAAACATTTGTTCAGATGTTCATTTTACTGAAGTAAATGCTCATAGTATTGATGATTGTTATCTGAAAAGGTATATATAGCATAGGAATTTAGAATTGTTTAAACTTAATATAATTTCACACAGTAAAGACTTAAAAGATTTAAAATGTTTTGTATCAATTCACTAAGAACTTAACAGATATGTTTTTAATGTATTTTTTTCAATACTACATGTACCTGTTTACAAGCTTATATGCCTTCATTCAGGCCAGAGATGTAAGTTTATGGTGCTGTTGTTTTCTTTTTTTTTTGCCTGTCTGTGTTTGTACACATGCTCTTTTCTATGTTTCTCTTCTCTGTACTGTAGTATATACAGATGATTTAGTCATGATATGTGATATGGTATGATATGGGCACCTGGGATTCAAATTTAACTCTGCTATTTGGTGTGAAGGAAAAAAGTTACAATCAGAATTTTTCTTTGAGCTTTTTGGCCCCATTATTTAAACAATTTAGTGATAGCATATGATATAATGAGACCTATCATTGTGTAGGCGATTGAGTGTCAGGATATCTTTTCTATCTTTAACTCTTTCATAATTATGGATTCAAATAATGTGATGGCACCAGGGTTATGCTCGAGGGTTTCTGATTTGAAATATCAGACCTATTTCACTATTTGGAGAAAAAACAATAAATGGCAGTAGCTCATTCTGCTTAATTTTAGTTTAGTAATTTAAATGGTCTTATAGGAGCATAAAATAAGATATAGTTATGTACAACAGTTTGTATTCACTTACAGACCTTAGAATTCATGTAAGTAGTACCACATGTCTGGAAGTTGACTTGGTCATAACCCTTTTTTCTTAACAAAATTTGATGATGTTTTAGGCATATTTTGCACCCCTTTCATCTACAGTCATTATAAATTCTGTGGAAAATATCTAAACCCAGCACAATGTATTTTTTTCTTGACTTATTTAATGGATTTTAGCTGTTCCACCTTAAACTAAGTAAGTTTGATCATAAATAAGAGGTTTTTTTTGCATGTTTTGTGTTGAGATTTATTATGGATCATATCTGAATTGTAAATTTGATGTTTAAAAAAGTATATATTGCACACTCAGTCATCTAATGTATAAAATTCAAATTACTTATTTATCGTCACTAAATGTGACATCATTATTGATGCAGTCTCTTATCTCTGTCATTGTTTTGTCATCATTTTTCAATTGATATTATATACATTATTTTCATGTCAATATTATTCATGCTATGAGAGGTTGTGAAGGGCAGTGATAGGTTATGATCATACTCAACAGAATTTTAAGATATGTACAATTTATTATTTGTAAGTAGTACAAAATAGAATAGTCCTTAAAATAGTTTAAGAAGTGTATAAAGTACACTTTATAGTCAACAAAGTAGGTCATATAGTGTACAAAGTAGATATAGAGTACAAGGTAGATGAAATAGTATGCCATGTAGGTAAACAAAGTAAGAGGATGAAATGTATAGTCAGAGTCAGAATTCAAGCTACAAAGATTTACTAGATATTTGCTTAGAGATAATTGGAATAATTTTTTGTGTGGAGTTCTGAATTACAATTACGTCGTCAGAGAAAAGATTTCATGGATGAGATATACCACAATTTTGAAACCAATCATAATATGTGTTACATGTGAAATGAAATGATTTTAAAATAACATTTAATAGAAGACTACAAGAATCAAAAGTATTTAGTGGCCTTTTGCATTGAAATGTAAGCAGTACAAATAGTGTTTTATTTCTTTCTGTTAGAGAGAGCATTTAATATAAGAAAGGAGAGAAATAAAGTTTTCCATGGAATATACTGATTTTAAGCAAAGAGATTTTGCTAACAAGAACTAAGCAAAGATTTCTGTAAAGAATATAAAATTCTAGAATAGGATGATGTATTTTCACACAGCTTTTCTTGCAAATTCCAATTGGCTAAAGGCTTGGTATTGAAGAGGGATGTAGGACTTCTGTTCCTGCAAAATATTTTGTTGAAAAACCTTGGTTAACTACCTACCAAGACTTGGCTGGCTAATTTACTAACAGCAAGGTTATTCAATATTTGCTTGTTTCATACAAGTTGGATATATTTCTTTGATGTAAGAAGCTATGCAATATTTCTCGTGTATTAAATGCTGATCCCTACTTGGCCTACATGACTTGATGTGTCCGTAGATTATTTTTATAAAGTGAGTTATATGCCCTTCTTTATTTAGGTAGTCCATGGACGTGCAATGACTGGCTTATGATGTAATTTATTTGGTCAGTTGACCAAGGTGAGATATGGTCAGTCGCCTTCATATACCTCACAGTAATATGCAGACAGTAATATAGTTCTTGTTAATGGCAGACAATTCAACTCATTGGGTCCATTAGGATTTCTGGAGTTTTAACAATTCCCTTTGTAAATTGATGCCTGTCGCATGGCTTTGTAAAGCACTGTTGACATAAGCACTTGTTTTTTAGTAAAATATTGTAGAGGGTTTTAACATTTTCCTTGTTTTGCTTTGAGTTTTGGTTATTTACTGTATTTGCAGCTTTACTGTTTGTTTACATGTGTACAATACATTTGTATAAAACTATTTGTGTGTATTATTTGTAAATCATTTAGAATTCAGTATGATGTTGGGTTATTTATTTATTGTAATTTGTAGGAAATGAATCAATTATAATATCATTTGCATTGTATGTATTAAGTTCTTTTACAATGCAGTTTTTATGTACAAGTGTTAGAGGTTACAGTTTGTTTAAGTGCCCCTACCCTGTACAAAATGCATACTCCATATGTATTTGGGGAAAGGTATTATCCAAAATAAACTGACAACATTATGTAAATATTGAAACATTTCATTTCTTAAATAATGCTTCGTTGTTTTCGTTGGATTCAGTGATTTGGTGAAAGAAATACTTTGTTCATTCTTATTTAAATATATCTCTAAATAAGTATTGATTTATTCATGTAATTAAAAGTTCCATTTAGGTTGAAGGTTCATTCTACAGTGGTTTTCACAGATTTGAAATTAATTTGAGAAGGATGATATTTGGAAAATTACAACTGCAGGAATATGCATGGAATTGGTTATATTTAATTTGTGTTAATCTTTTAGGCGTTTGATTGGTACATCTTCATTACCAACAGTTTTACATTTTGATAGTTAAACATTACATAATTATATACTATTAACAGAGACATATATACATATATATATGTGTTTATATGTCTCTGCTATTAATAAGTAATATTTTGAGGGAAGAGATAATTGAGAGGGGCAAAGTTGGCTAATGTCCTGTGCTGTAACTTGCTGTAGCCTTTTATGTATATCATGTTTTTTATGATTCCATGGCAGGTCTGCTGGAATTCCTATTGTAACTCTGGTGGTTTTCTCTGGCTGCTCCTCCGCTAATCAGAGATAAAGTAAGGTTCATATTGCACAACCAACACAAACAAAAGTGATTTTTGAAATTGTTATATAAAGAATTTTTATGAATTTCTTCATTGTGGACAAAGTTAGAATAAACTTCTCTGTTGTCTAGTAGATTACATTTTTGTTTGATTGCTTTTTCATTTTTTTTAATTTTTAATCAGGTTTGATTTTTGAACAGCAGATTGTGATGGTTTCTGTTGGTAGAGAATTCCCTCTCACCTGTGCAATAATACTCTAAGTAGTAAGAAGAATTATTAACAATAGACAGGGTACACAACATTGGCCAGATACTACTGTACAGTGTATAATTGGTAGATTGTCAATGTTGTGTGTTATCATAAAGACAAACTGTTGGAAGTCAAAGGTTGTATGGACACTACATAGTGAAATTAAACCAATGTTTTACATTATTTCTGAATAATGATATGATCTAATAAAGTTACCTCTGAACACAGCACAATTTTATAGTAATTTATCTTTTCAATGGGGAAGCTAGTGTGGCCTAGTGGATAAGATGCTTGGCTCGTGATCGAGAGGTTCCGGATTCGACTCCCGCCCTGGGCACATTGGTGTTCTGTCTTTCGGATAAGACAGTGAAAACCGAGGTCCCGTGTCATGGTAGGCGTGGCACGTAAAAGATTCCTCATTGCTTCGGGTGGGTCCGTTGTAAAGGTCTAAATTTGTATGCAAATGCCGTCACCATATACGTGAAATAATGGTGGAGTGACGTAAAACAATAATCAATCAATCATTCAGTCAATCAATCTATTCAATGGGTATTGGTAACAATGCTGGTAACAACAAAGGCTTAGTAGCAATATTTCCTAAACAAGCAAAGTGTAAGTATGTGTGTGTAGTTTATTATCCACTTGCTTATCATGTTCCCTTGCAATATACTGTAGGAATGTGTGTCTTTATGAACACTTCGCTGTACATCCATTTGCTCACGTTCTGGATGCACTGAACACAATTTGTTGAGGAAGGTCATCAGACTTTGTGTACGTATAAAACCGTATGAAAAAGGTCATACTGTCTGTCTATCAGAGCTTGTTTGATTTATAAGACATTGCCAAACTTTGTATTGGGAAGGAAAGTGTCCGATGAAAAAAGTGTCAAAGTGTCATGAAACTTTGTATAGCACTTAAACACACTGTAGACAAAGTTTGGTGGGATAATAAAGAATCGTTCTGTCTGTCTTTCACAGCTTGTGGAATTTCTAACATCTTCACAGCAAAAATTTGTGTTGAGGCCCATAAAACGTCAGCAGTAAAATGAATCTGATTTGGAAAAATTGATCATCCCTCCTTGGTCAAGGTGAAGGTGAACTAACAACCGAAATTGGTATATGAAACCCAGGTGCTTCGTACCTCGCAGAAATTATATACATGACATGGAGTATACCATGGCCTTGACTCGAGATAATACCTCTTAGATCAAGGTAGCGGTGATCCTGTGACAAAGATAGTGTTTTATCATAAAAGAACAGTAGTATTAAGGAATCTTCTAGCCACGCCCTATTTTAATGTATTTCTTATAATGTTCAACAGTAAAATTGATCTTCTTTATGCTGTGTAAGTTGTTATCAAAGAGATATGAGTGTATCAAAACCACGAAGAAAGGTTACTCTGCTAAAATCAACATGACAGTGAACCTATGACAAAGATTTATTTGTGGTCCATTATATATTCTCGCAGTAGCGGCGACCGTATGAAAACATGAATGTACATTTCTTTACAGAGAAGAACTGAACCACATCACTCCTGTTGGGGGCATTTGTTCCTTTAGGATGTTCTTTATGGTGTGAAGAAGAACTCGGTTGATTTTCAAGGTTAAAGGACAAAATCAGAATAATGTCAGATCTCCAGAGAAACTGGCATAATAGAAGACTTCTATATATAACGGGAAAATGGAAGGACATCTGACTGAGCTGTAGGGCAGAAGCAACCAAGGAGATGTAAAATAAGGCTTGGTAACAAGTAATGAAATAATGCAATGACATTACAAAAATATTGATTGTACGACAGATGCGATACTTACCTAGGACGGTCAATTAAATAACCGGTACTCAATTGGTGTGGTTAATCGGTTTACGGGTCCACCTTCACACTGATCGAAAATGCAGTACAATAAAAGAACATACATTTAAAAATTTATAAATAATGCTTCCATACAGAGAACAAGGATCAACGAGTATCTAAAGTTGAGAGGTCATGAAAATATAAACGCATATAGTATTGTGGAGTAAGATTATGATATCATAAAATAGAGCGACATCAACGTGAAGTAACTGCTCTGCCGGTCTGGAATCGAGCTCAGACCCTTGATCTGTAGGAGTCCCGAATAACAGTCAGAGGGGACGAGGTTCGGGACCATGTCTCCTCTTATATATGATTTAAACAAGGCCGGTCATGGAGTCCCAACCGCCATGTTAGTCAGTGTGTACCGCTCAAAGAGAAGTCTGCAATGGCCCAATGCAAGACAAATAGTTTTAGCGATGATCTTAGAGTCATACTGTCGATGTAGAAAACGTTTGACAATTTTAGATCCGGACAAAATAAAGTTATCAAAATATCCGATCCTCCTTAATTTGTAAAACTAGATCACCGTAGATAATGGGATGAGAGATACGGTAACAGTAACAGTATCATCATTTTCTCTTAGATTTCCAGTTCATTTTAGCTTTATTTTTTAAATTCACCGTGTATACATGTCAACAAAGGCAAGCAGTGTGGCATCCGAGGCGATGTAGACTATGTAGAGAATGACCAACATCCTGCAAAGAAGGATTCAACAGACAGTGTTAGAGGAAAAGATAGAAGTAACAACTAGAGTGGTCAAAGCTTTGTGGCTTTATAAGCTTCTGCTTTCCCCAGCTCGACGATTTCCCTGAGCTATCAATGTCCACTGACCAGTTAGGTTTGTTGAACAAAATGATACATGGTATAGTACATGCCGCCATTTTCGGGCAATATCTGGAAAACTTACAACAGTAGCAGTTCAATCCTAATAAATGCATGGTGTTGGGAGTCGTAGCTAAAGATAACCCTAAATTTAATAGTCAAAACATCAGTAGGGCAATATGTCACAGGCGCCAGCAAAGTACACCAAGCATGAAGGACTCACAATTACCTATAAATGCCCTGACCACTTACATTTCCCTGAAAAGTGACATGGACCCCCCTAAAAAAAAAGAGAAAAAGACAAAGCCTCATTGCAACACAAAGGAATAGAAAGTTAAAGGTTTTAGTAAATTGTTATTTTAAACTGGATCGTCTTAAAGGTATATTATATTTCAGCCGCGCGTCTCTATATACCTTTATTTAGAGAGTTAACCATCATTCCCGTGCATTTTACGGAATCCAAAAGAATTATTGTTTCGTCTTGGCAACAGCAAAGTTGGCAGATAATATATCTAAGGATATTGTCATATAGATGGATATTACTTCGAAGTGACACACACACATTCACAAACCCATACACAAACACACACACACAACACACACACACAGAGAGAGAGAGAGAGAGGGAGAGAGAGAGTACAGTGTTGTTTAGAATGTGTGTTTGTTACATGCCCGTCATACAGTTTAATAATCTGTGATAATGAACTACTGAATCTATGGCCACAAATTAATCTGGGGGAAATTTAGAATTTTCTGATGGTGATAAAAGGCATGGCTGTCTATACTTCATAAATTCTGCGGACATACACTGAAGGCATACACTAAAACCTTTTTCGTCTTAAATATACATATATACGACTTTGCTATCAACGAGGCGTCTAGAAGTATGAGTACGGTGTTGGACATCATGTCTTACAGTAACTGCACTGGAAATATTTCTGATACGAACAACACGAGTTGTATCAAGGGTTGACTGGCGGCATTGCCAACATACTGTAGAAACTAGCAGTGTACTCTAGAAAAGTGGATGAAAAGAATTTGTCATGCTCTATCAGATGATAGGATCAAATGACAGTCTGATCTCCTATCAGATAATAGGATCAAATGACAGCCCGATCTCCTATCAGATAATAGGATCAAATGACAGCCTGATCTCTTATCAGATGATAGGATCAAATGACAGCCTGATCTCTTATCAGATAATAGGATCAAATGACAGCCTGATCTCCTATCAGATAATAGAAAAAAGAGGAGTTACTGGCTCAGTTATGTGGCAGAAGTCACCATAGAGCTATACAATACATGAATATAAATAATATACTAGAACATATATCACATTACAAAAATATTTGATTGTAGTGCAATTACGATACCGACTTAGGACGGTCATTTAATTTGACAAAAGCCAAACAAATGGTGT
This sequence comes from Pteria penguin, assembly GCA_035048485.1. Taxonomy (NCBI): domain Eukaryota; kingdom Metazoa; phylum Mollusca; class Bivalvia; order Pterioida; family Pteriidae; genus Pteria; species Pteria penguin. The sequence continues at coordinate 51,115,519 of CM068580.1, read as the reverse complement.
GGTTAACCGGTTTACGGGCCCATCTTCCCACTCAATAGGATCAAATAACAGCCTGATCTCCTATCAGATGATAGGATCAAATGACAGCATGATCTCCTATCAGATAATGGGATCAAATTACAGCCTGATCTCCTATCAGATGCTAGGATCAAATGACAGCCTGATCTCTTATCAGATAATAGGATCAAATGACAGCCTGATCTCCTATCATATAATAGGATCAAATAACAGCCTGATCTCCTATCAGATGCTAGGATTAAATGACAGCCTGATCTCCTATCAGATGATTAGGTGATATGGATACATGTATACAATACTTACTAATTTAATCCTTTGCGCAGAAATAATTTTTATTGGTTTGCAAAATTAAGGAACAAAATAAGCACGTAACTTTTAGAAATCAGACGAAGAACGTACAAGAAGAGAGGTGTGTCATCTACTGGTTACATTACAAAAAAACAAAAACAGAACAAAACAAAAAAACAACAAAACAAAACAAAAAACAACTTATGCACAGTTATTATGATGATGTACTATAATGCTCGCATGATCACAATTACAGAATAAAATCCTCCTTTAATGTATAACTACATGGATGTAACTACGATAGAAACTAAGAACAGAACTAACGATGTGGTGAACATACTGGTTGTAAGAAATAAATCCTGGCATAATGCAGAAAGAAACACACACACATATATATATATAGCAAATTAAGTTTTTTTTTATTTATTTAAAGATTGTTCATGTCATTTAATACAATTATGTATAACTGTCTAATGTAAAATTATATGCCGTTGAAATTGGAAATGCATTTTGGTTAATGTAACATAGCACTTGCAATCGCACCTAGTATATCATTGATCTTGACTGTACATACGTTTGCGATAGTGTGTCATGGATAATGCTATGTTGTTCATGTATATATAACTGGAAAGGTTATAGAGACTTCAGATGCAATTTATTGATAGTCACATAAATTAATAACTTTCATTAAACAGTTTCTCATGGTGTTAGACGCAAAGTGTCACAGAACGCAAAAAGCATCAGTAGTTTAAACTTCTGTCTTCTACAATTAGTGTTTGATTGAGCAGCGGACATTAACTTAACTATCGGTTGCCTTTCTTGGCACATGTAGGCGATTTACCGTGACAGTGTGGTAGAAGATCGATATATTAACACGTAGACTGACTGCCACTTGGATTTGATTCTTCAGATAATATCTATTAGGATAGACAGCTATTAAACATCATGGCATATTGATGGAACAGAAACAAAAAACCTTGATCTCCTTCTACATATTCTGTTACATTTCACATAATATTTTGCACAGTTACAAATACAAAGCACCTTCCGGAATATACAATGTATCGTGAATCCCCGGAAACATGCATGGTAAGTACATCACGATATCATAAAACTACGGTACCAAGCACAGAAGTGCGTGCACCTAGCATTTAACGTACTTCAACTTGGGTGTATCACCTTGTTTGTAAAACATATGCCCCCTTTGTAGGCTTATTTGGCAGCAGCAATAAAGCTTTTCCTAATTAACGTTTTAATTATAAGTTGAGCCGGCGTGGCCTAGTGGTATCGCGCTGGACTCCTGATCTTGAGGCCGGGGTTCGATTCCCGCTCTGGTCATGCCGGTGTCCTGTCTTTCGGATGAGACAGTAAAAACCGAGGCCCCGTGTCGTGGTATGCATGGCACGTTAAAGATCCCTCACTGCTTCGGGTGGGTCCGTTGCAAAGGTCAAAATTTGTATGCCCCGCATCAGGCAGATGCCGTCACCATATACGTGAAATATTCGTGGTGTGACGTTAAACAAAAATCAATCAATCAATCATCAATCAATTATAAGTTTTTTGGACCTTAACTCCTATAAATATTACCAGTATTGACTTTTGACATATTGACCCTCACATCTATAGGCATCCTTCCCTTTTGATAAGATTTAAAATTACCTCTGTTTAAAAGAATTTGTTAAATATGTGGAATATGATAATTTTCTCATGAAGAATTAATGAAATTTTATAATATATAAAAATCACATGGAAACTAATAAAATTTCAGTCTTTTGTATCAACTCTGAGCTTAACCTTTGACGTTATTAAAACAATAGGATTTTTCTCTCTTAATAGGTAAGCATTTACCCATATTTGGGTTGAATATGATGAAAGGTATTTAAGTGATCATCCGGAAATTAGTAATGACAGTCTACTTCAACAGTCGTGACTTTGACCTTCGACCTTTTGATCCCAAAATCAATAGGGTGTTTAATTTCTTAATAGTATAGTATAGTTTATTAATCAAATGCCACATAACATTTCAAATTTTCATACATTTTTTCTTATTGAGAAGTAAGCATATTTTCAAATTTGATTCGAATATATGAATGGTACTAAAGTTACCATCCGGAACAACAACAACAATGGTGATAATGGTGAACACCAACGCAAATGTACATATGGTAGATGGCATTGGACAACAGGTATGCTATTCACAAAGAAACTTAAGACCATCCCTTAAACTTAAGACTAACTTCAGTAGTAAGGAGTTATTCACAAAAAATCTTAAGCTTAGATTTAAGTGTGAAATTGGTCGTAACTTTCAGACAAACAAGGATCCTTTGTATGTGGACCCAAGATATCCCTCAGCGTCCCTAATGGCTCCACTGTATATGTACGCAGCACATCCCTCATCGTCCCAGATGGCTCTGCTGTATATGTACCCAAGATATACCTCAATGTTCCTCATGGCTCTGCTGTATATGTTCACAAGATATCCCTCATCGTCTTTGATGGCTCTGCTGTTACGTACGTAAGATATCCCTCATCTTTCCTTATGACTCTGCTGTATATGTACCCAAAATATCCCTCATCGTCCCTGATGGCTCTGCTGTATATGTGTGCAAGATATCCTTCAGCGTTCCTGATGGCTCTGCTGTATATGTACGCAAGATATCCCTCATCGTCCCTGATGGCTCTGCTGTATATGTACGCAAGAAATCCCTCATCGTCCCTGACGGATCTGCTGTATATGTACGCAAGATATCCCTCATCGTTCCTGATGGCTCTGCTGTATATGTACCCAAGATATTCCTCATCATTGTCCTTGATGGCTCTGCTGTATATGTACCCAAGATATCCCCATCGTCTCTGATGGCTCTGCTGTATGTGTACTCAAGAAATCCCTCATCGTCCCTGATGGCTCTGCTGTATATGTACCCAAGATATCCCTCATTGTTCCTGATGGCTTTGCTGTATATGTACTCAAGATCTCCCTTATCATTCCTGATGACTCTGCTGTATATGTACGCCAGATATCCCTCATCGTCTTTGATGGCTCTGCTGTTACGTACTTAAGATATCCCTCATCGTTCCTGATGACTCTGCTGTATACGTACGCAAGATATCCTTCATCGTTCCTGATGGCTCTGCTGTATATGTACGCAAGATCTCCCTCATCGTCCCTGATGGCTCTGCTGTATATGTACGCAAGATATCCCTAATCGTTCCTGATGGCTCTGCTGTATATGTACCCAAGTTATTCCTCATCATTGTCCCTGATGGCTCTTCTGTATAATTACTCAAAAAATCCCTCATCGTCCCTGATGGCTCTGCTGTATATGTACCCAAGATATCCCTCATCGTCCCTCATGGCTTTGCTGTATATGTTCACAAGATATCCCTCATCGTTCCTGATGGCTCGGCTGTATATGTACGCAAGATATCCCTCATCGTCTCTGATGGCTCTGCTGTATGTGTACTCAAGAAATCCCTCATCGTCCCTGATGGCTCTGCTGTATATGTACCCAAGATATCCCTCATTGTCCCTGATGGCTTTGCTGTATATGTACTCAAGATCTCCCTCATCATTCCTGATGGCTCTGCTGTATATGTACGCCAGATATCCCTCATCGTCTTTGATGGCTCTGCTGTTACGTATGTAAGATATCCCTGATCGTTCCTGATGACTCTGCTGTATATGTACCCAAGATATCCCTAATCGTCCATCATGGCTCTGCTGTATATGTTCACAAGATATTCCTCATTGTTCCTGATGGCTCTGCTGTATATGTACGCAAGATATCCTTCATCGTTTCTGATGGCTCTGCTGTATATGTACGCAAGATCTCCCTCATCGTCCCTGATGGCTCTGCTGTATATGTACGCAAGATATCCCTAATCGTTCCTGATGGCTCTGCTGTATATGTACGCAAGATATCCCTAATCGTTCCTGATGGCTCTGCTGTACATGTACCCAAGATATTCCTCATCATTGTCCCTGATGGCTCTGCTGTATATATACCCAAGATATCCCCATCGTCTCTGCTATATATGTACCCAAGATATCCCTCATTCTCCCTGATGGCTTTGCTGTATATGTACGAAAGACCTCCCTCATCGTTCCTGATGGCTCTGTTGTATATGTTCTCAAGATATCTCACATCATCCTTGATGGCGCCGCTGTATATATACGCAAGATACCCCTCATCGTCTCTGATGGCTCTGCTGTATATATACCCAAGATATACCTCAAAGTTCCTCATGGCTCTGCTGTATATGTACGCCAGATATCCCTCATCGTCTTTAATGGCTCTGCCGTATATGTACGTAAGTTATCCCTCATCGTTCCTGATGGCTCTGCTGTATATGTACCCAAGATATTCCTCATTGTTCCTGATGGCTCTGTTGTATATGTACGCAAGATCTCCCTCATCGTCCCTGATGGCTCTGCTGTATATGTACGCAAGATATCCCTAATCGTTCCTGATGGCTCTGCTGTATATGTACCCAAGATATTCCTCATCATTGTCCCTGATGGCTCTGCTGTATATATATCCAAGATATCCCCATCGTCTCTGCTGTATATGTACTCAAGAAATCCCTCATCGTCCCTGATGGCTCTGCTGTATATGTTCACAAGATATCTCTTATCTACCTTGATGGCGCCGCTGTATATGTACGCAAGATACCCCTCATCGTCTCTGATGGCTCTGCTGTATATGTACCCAAGATATACCTCAATGTTCCTGATGGCTCTGTTGTATATGTACGCCAGATATCCCTCATCGTCTTTTATGGCTCTGCTGTATATGTGTGCAAGATATCCCTCATCGTTCCTGATGGCTCTGCTGTATATGTACGCAAGATATCCCTCATCGTCCCTGATGGCTCTGCTGTATATGTACCTAAGATATCCCACATCATTTCTGATGGCTCTGCTGTATCTGTACCTAAGATATCCCTCATCATTCCTGATGGCTCTGCTGTATATGTACCCAAGATATCCCTCATTGTCCCTGATGGCTTTGCTGTATATGTAAGCAAGATCTCCCTCATCATTCCTGATGGCTCTGCTGATATGTCTGCTGATATGTACCCAAGATATCCCACATCATTCCTGATGGCTCTGCTGTATATGTACGCAAGATCTCCCTCATCATTCCTGATGGCTCTGCTGATATGTACCAAAGATATCCCACGTCATTCCTGATGGATTTGCTGTATATGTACCCAAGATATCCTTAATCGTCCCAGATGGGTCTGCTGTATATGTTCACAAGATATTCCTCATCATTGTCCCTGATCGCTCTGCTGTATATATACCCAAGATATCCCCATCGTCTCTGATGGCTCTGCTGTATGTGTACTCAAGAAATCCCTCATCGTCCCTGATGGCTCTGCTGTATATGTACAATATATCCCTCGTTGTTCCTGATGGCTTTGCTGTATATGTACTCAAGATCTCCCTCATCATTCCTGATGGCTCTGCTGTATATGTACGCCAGATATCCCTCATCGTCTTTGATGGCTCTGCTGTTACGTACGTAAGATATCCCTGATCGTTCCTGATGACTCTGCTGTATATGTACCCAAGATATCGCTCATCGTCCCTGATGGCTCTGCTGTATATGTTCACAAGATATTCCTCATTGTTCCTGATGGCTCTGCTGTATATGTACGCAAGATATCCTTCATCGTTTCTGATGGCTCTGCTGTATATGTACGCAAGATCTCCCTCATCGTCCCTGATGGCTCTGCTGTATATGTACGCAAGATATCCCTCATCGTCCCTGATGGCTCTGCTGTATATGTACGCAAGATATCCCTAATCGTTCCTGATGGCTCTGCTGTATATGTACGCAAGATATCCCTAATCGTTCCTGATGGCTCTGCTGTACATGTACCCAAGATATTCCTCATCATTGTCCCTGATGGCTCTGCTGTATATATACCCAAGATATCCCCATCGTCTCTGCTATATATGTACCCAAGATATCCCTCATTGTCCCTGATGGCTTTGCTGTATATGTACGAAAGACCTCCCTCATCGTTCCTGATGGCTCTGTTGTATATGGTCACAAGATATCTCACATCATCCTTGATGGCGCCGCTGTATATATACGCAACATACCCCTCATCGTCTCTGATGGCTCTGCTGTATATATACCCAAGATATACCTCAATGTTCCTCATGGCTCTGCTGTATATGTACGCCAGATATCCCTCATCGTCTTTGATGGCTCTGCCGTATATGTACGTAAGTTATCCCTCATCGTTCCTGATGGCTCTGCTGTATATGTACCCAAGATATTCCTCATTGTTCCTGATGGCTCTGTTGTATATGTACGCAAGATCTCCCTCATCGTCCCTGATGGCTCTGCTGTATATGTACGCAAGATATCCCTAATCGTTCCTGATGGCTCTGCTGTATATGTACCCAAGATATTCCTCATCATTGTCCCTGATGGCTCTGCTGTATATATATCCAAGATATCCCCATCGTCTCTGCTGTATATGTACTCAAGAAATCCCTCATCGTCCCTGATGGCTCTGCTGTATATGTACCCAAGATATCCCTTATCGTCCCTCATGGCTCTGCTGTATATGTTCACAAGATATCTCTTATCTACCTTGATGGCGCCGCTGTATATGTACGCAAGATACCCCTCATCGTCTCTGATGGCTCTGCTGTATATGTACCCAAGATATACCTCAATGTTCCTGATGGCTCTGTTGTATATGTACGCCAGATATCCCTCATCGTCTTTTATGGCTCTGCTGTATATGTGTGCAAGATATCCCTCATCGTTCCTGATGGCTCTGCTGTATATGTACGCAAGATATCCCTCATCGTCCCTGATGGCTCTGCTGTATATGTACCTAAGATATCCCACATCATTCCTGATGGATCTGCTGTATATGTACCGAAGATATCCCTCATCATTCCTGATGGCTCTGCTGTATATGTACCCAAGATATCCCTCATTGTCCCTGATGGCTTTGCTGTATATGTAAGCAAGATCCCCCTCATCATTCCTGATGGCTCTGCTGATATGTACCCAAGATATCCCACATCATTCCTGATGGCTCTGCTGTATATGTACGCAAGATCTCCCTCATCATTCCTGATGGCTCTGCTGATATGTACCAAAGATATCCCACGTCATTCCTGATGGATTTGCTGTATATGTACCCAAGATATCCTTAATCGTCCCAGATGGGTCTGCTGTATATGTTCACAAGATATTCCTCATCATTGTCCCTGATCGCTCTGCTGTATATATACCCAAGATATCCCCATCGTCTCTGATGGCTCTGCTGTATGTGTACTCAAGAAATCCCTCATCGTCCCTGATGGCTCTGCTGTATATGTACAATATATCCCTCGTTGTTCCTGATGGCTTTGCTGTATATGTACTCAAGATCTCCCTCATCATTCCTGATGGCTCTGCTGTATATGTACGCCAGATATCCCTCATCGTCTTTGATGGCTCTGCTGTTACGTACGTAAGATATCCCTCATCGTTCCTGATGGCTCTGCTGTATATGTTCGCAAGATATCCTTCATCGTCCCTGATGGCTCTGCTGTATATGTACGCAAGATATCCTTCATCGTTCCTGATGGCTCTGTTGTATATGTACGCAAGATCTCCCTCATCGTCCCTGATGGCTCTGCTGTATATGTACGCAAGATATCCCTAATCGTTCCTGATGGCTCTGCTGTATATGTACCCAAGATATTCCTCATTGTTCCTGATGGCTCTGTTGTATATGTACGCAAGATCTCCCTCATCGTCCCTGATGGCTCTGCTGTATATGTACGCAAGATATCCCTAATCGTTCCTGATGGCTCTGCTGTATATGTACCCAAGATATTCCTCATCATTGTCCCTGATGGCTCTGCTGTATATATACCCAAGATATCCCCATCGTCTCTGCTGTATATGTACTCAAGAAATCCCTCAACGTCCCTGATGACTCTGCTGTATAATTACTCAAGAAATCCCTCATCGTCCCTGATGGCTCTGCTGTATATGTACCCAAGATATCCCTCATGGCTCTGCTGTATATGTTCACAAGATATCTCTTATCTACCTTGATGGCGCCGCTGTTATATATACGCAAGATACCCCTCATCGTCTCTGATGGCTCTACTGTATATGTACCCAAGATATACCTCAATGTTCCTCATGGCTCTGCTGTATATGTACGCCAGATATCCCTCATCGTCTTTGATGGCTCTGCTGTTACGTACGTAAGTTATCCCTCATCTTTCCTTATGACTCTGCTGTATATGTACCCAAGATATCCCTCATCGTCCCTGATGGCTCTGCTGTATATGTGTGCAAGATATCCCTCATCGTTCCTGATGGCTCTGCTGTATATGTACCCAAGATATTCCTCATCATTGTCCCTGATGGCTCTGCTGTATATATACCCAAGATATTCCCATCGTCTTTGATGGCTCTGCTGTATATGTACTCAAGAAATCCCTCATCGTCCCTGATGGCTCTGCTGTATATGTACCCAAGATATTCCTCATTGTTCCTGATGGCTCTGTTGTATATGTACGCAAGATCTCCCTCATCGTCCCTGATGGCTCTGTTGTATATGTACGCAAGATATCCCTAATCGTTCCTGATGGCTCTGCTGTATATGTACCCAAGATATTCCTCATCATTGTCCCTGATGGGTCTGCTGTATATATACCCAAGATATCCCCATCGTCTCTGCTGTATATGTACTCAAGAAATCCCTCAACGTCCCTGATGACTCTGCTGTATAATTACGCAAGAAATCCCTCATCGTCCCTGATGGCTCTGCTGTATATGTACCCAAGATATCCCTGATGGCTCTGCTGTATATGTACCCAAGATATCTCTCATTGTCCCTGATGGATTTGCTGTATATGTACGCAAGATATCCCTCATCGTTCCTGATGGGTCTGCTGTATATGTACGCAAGATATCCCTCATCGTCCCTGATGGCTCTGCTGTATATGTACGCAAGATATCCCTCATCGTCCCTGATGACTCTGCTGTATATGTTTGCAAGATATACCTCATCGTTCCTGATGGCTCTGCTGTATTTGTACGCAAGAAATCCCTCATCGTCCCTGATGGCTCTGCTGTATATCTACGCAAGATATCCCGCATTGTTCCTGATGGCTCTGCTGTATATGTACGCAAGATATCCCTCATCGTCCCTGATGACTCTGCTGTATATGTTTGCAAGATATACCTCATCGTTCCTGATGGCTCTGCTGTATTTGTACGCAAGAAATCCCTCATGGTCCCTGATGGCTCTGCTGTATATCTACGCAAGATATCCCTCATCGCTCCTGACGGCTTTTTTGTATAATTACTATGGCTCTGCTGTTACGTACGTAAGATATCCCTCATCGTTCCTGATGGCTCTGCTGTATATGTTCGCAAGATATCCTTCATCGTCCCTGATGGCTCTGCTGTATATGTACGCAAGATATCCTTCATCGTTCCTGATGGCTCTGCTGTATATGTACGCAAGATCTCCCTCATCGTCCCTGATGGCTCTGCTGTATATGTACGCAAGATATCCCTAATCGTTCCTGATGGCTCTGCTGTATATGTACCCAAGATATTCCTCATTGTTCCTGATGGCTCTGTTGTATATGTACGCAAGATCTCCCTCATCGTCCCTGATGGCTCTGCTGTATATGTACGCAAGATATCCCTAATCGTTCCTGATGGCTCTGCTGTATATGTATCAAGATATTCCTCATCATTGTCCCTGATGGCTCTGCTGTATATATACCCAAGATATCCCCATCGTCTCTGCTGTATATGTACTCAAGAAATCCCTCAACGTCCCTGATGACTCTGCTGTATAATTACTCAAGAAATCCCTCATCGTCCCTGATGGCTCTGCTGTATATGTACCCAAGATATCCCTCATGGCTCTGCTGTATATGTTCACAAGATATCTCTTATCTACCTTGATGGCGCCGCTGTATATATACGCAAGATACCCCTCATCGTCTCTGATGGCTCTACTGTATATGTACCCAAGATATACCTCAATGTTCCTCATGGCTCTGCTGTATATGTACGCCAGATATCCCTCATCGTCTTTGATGGCTCTGCTGTTACGTACGTAAGTTATCCCTCATCTTTCCTTATGACTCTGCTGTATATGTACCCAAGATATCCCTCATCGTCCCTGATGGCTCTGCTGTATATGTGTGCAAGATATCCCTCATCGTTCCTGATGGCTCTGCTGTATATGTACCCAAGATATTCCTCATCATTGTCCCTGATGGCTCTGCTGTATATATACCCAAGATATTCCCATCGTCTTTGATGGCTCTGCTGTATATGTACTCAGGAAATCCCTCATCGTCCCTGATGGCTCTGCTGTATATGTACCCAAGATATCCCTCATTGTCCCTGATGGCTCTGCTGTATATGTACTCAAGATCTCCCTCATCGTTCCTGATGGCTCTGCTGTATATGTACCCAAGATATTCCTCATTGTTCCTGATGGCTCTGTTGTATATGTACGCAAGATCTCCCTCATCGTCCCTGATGGCTCTGTTGTATATGTACCCAAGATATTCCTCATCATTGTCCCTGATGGGTCTGCTGTATATATACCCAAGATCTCCCTCATCGTCTCTGCTGTATATGTACTCAAGAAATCCCTCAACGTCCCTGATGACTCTGCTGTATAATTACTCAAGAAATCCCTCATCGTCCCTGATGGCTCTGCTGTATATGTACCCAAGATATCCCTCATGGCTCTGCTGTATATGTTCACAAGATATCTCTTATCTACCTTGATGGCGCCGCTGTATATATACGCAAGATACCCCTCATCGTCTCTGATGGCTCTACTGTATATGTACCCAAGATATACCTCATCGTCCCTGATGGCTCTGCTGTATATGTACCCAAGATATCCCTCATTGTCCCTGATGGCTCTGCTGTATATGTACTCAAGATCTCCCTCATCGTTCCTGATGGCTCTGCTGTATATGTACCCAAGATATTCCTCATTGTTCCTGATGGCTCTGTTGTATATGTACGCAAGATCTCCCTCATCGTCCCTGATGGCTCTGTTGTATATGTACGCAAGATATCCCTAATCGTCCCTGATGACTCTGCTGTATAATTACGCAAGAAATCCCTCATCGTCCCTGATGGCTCTGCTGTATATGTACCCAAGATATCCCTGATGGCTCTGCTGTATATGTACCCAAGATATCTCTCATTGTCCCTGATGGATTTGCTGTATATGTACGCAAGATATCCCTCATCGTCTCTGATGGGTCTGCTGTATATGTACGCAAGATATCCCTCATCGTCCCTGATGGCTCTGCTGTATATGTACGCAAGATATCCCTCATCGTCCCTGATGACTCTGCTGTATATGTTTGCAAGATATCCCTAATCGTTCCTGATGGCTCTGCTGTATTTGTACGCAAGAAATCCCTCATCGTCCTTGATGGCTCTGCTGTATATCTACGCAAGATATCCCTCATTGTTCCTGATGGCTCTGCTGTATATGTACGCAAGATATCCCTCATCGTCCCTGATGACTCTGCTGTATATTTTTGCAAGATATACCTCATCGTTCCTGATGGCTCTGCTGTATTTGTACGCAAGAAATCCCTCATCGTCCCTGATGGCTCTGCTGTATATGTACGCAAGATATCCCTCATTGCTCCTGACGGCTTTTTTGTATAATTACTCAAAATATCCCTCACAAAATAACTAATTAGTGTGAAAGACTTATAATTAGCAAATTTGAGGTAGGAACACCGGACAACGGACACTTTGTTCATATCTCTGGTTTTATGAGGTCCTTGAAAATGCACAGTGTGATATCCACAGGAATCACTCCCCCAAAAGAAACAACAACAACAACAGCGACAACGAAACAAAGAGACTTGTCTCTCCATAACTTAGTTTATATCTAAAATACGATTTGAATCTGATGTATGTTATTTGAGTAATCGTCTGAAAATCATGCTTTACATATTTTCACTCTAAATTAAGATTTTTAACTTGACCTTTCTCTAAAATCAAGCGGCATTTTCCAATTCTCTTGATTAAGTTTATATACAAATTAGGTTTAATTGAATGTATGGCCCATTAATAATTATAATTCAGAAACCATATCTAACTAATTTTCACTTTATGCTCTGACCTTGACTTTTGATCGAAAATCAATAGGTATCTACCTCTCGTCGTAAAGAAGTATATTTTGTTTTGACCTTGACGTTTGACCACAAAGACAAACAGAAAAGAACAAATCTATAGTCACCCACATCGAGCAGGTGGGTACTAGAAGCAATTGAGATGGAACAACTTGGTAGGATCTGGACACTAATAATAATATATAGCTTATACCTCAGATACATTCACCACAGAAACCCTAACCTTCCACAGGGTAACATGCCTTCGGACTACTTTATAGTACAGTGTACTTTCTTACACCGAGTGGTATTTTCTTGTTACTTCAATCAGACGTAGAGAATGTCTAAAGTGTATATCATTTCTTATATTGAAAATGATATGACTTCAAGGGGCAAAATGTACCAGTGTGTGGGAAAACATGTGGTTTATTCTGGTCATCAACATATGTATTGAAAATGTAGAATAACTTTAAAAACATTTCTGTTCCGAGAAGCATATCAGAAATAATTGGTCAAAATATTCATTTTTGGACGCAGTACCCCATTTCCGCGGCACCAATAATCAACACTTCTCACTGGTATAAATGATATCAACTTAAGCTAAAAGCAGCTGTATTAAATATAATAATTGCACACCATCTAACCATCTAAGATTATTTGTTTATGAAAAGATTAGAGCGTTCAAATATTTTTTATTTTATTATAAATGGAGATATGCTGTTGTCAATTTAGTATCACTAACAAGACAAAAAGCTACACCGTGACTAATAAGGTCAAAGTCATTTACATCTGTATTGTAAAATATGATCGTGAAATACACATAATGAGAAACGATTGTAATAATGTGTCGTAGGGCATACATACACACACACCTACATACATACACACACACATACAGACAATACTATATCGCTGAAAGTAACAATAGGTATATCAATACGTATATCTCAAGGTATAACATGAATCACATTGTCTGAAATCTTACGTTGCATTAATATGTTATGTATCTATCTGTGAGAAAATTTTCTCTTCATAGAATATATCACAGGTGATTATATCGCCTGGGTTCGCCTCTTTCCTGTCTACAGGGTTACACAGGAAAGAGGCGAACCGTCTACAGGGTTACACAGGAAAGAGGCGAACCCAGACGATATAATCGTCTGTGGAATATATACATAAGTAGTCACCAGTTCAATGTATTAAACATACTACTATTGTTTCGTTGAAATGTTATAAAAGTCTCCACATTCAATTGCATAGTTTATAAAAATAATTAAAACATTTTCATTATTGAACTGACTCTATTTTACAAAGGTATGTTAAGAGTTACGGTGTTATTCCTCCTTGAATACGATGCCCCCAGATTGTAAATATGCTTGAAAAATGATAATATTAAAAGGGCGAGATATATGGGATGTAGCTTATAAGATGACATGTCGAAATATTATACCCGACATTGGAGGATTTAGAGGGGGTTGCAGGTTCTCAACCCTCATCCCTTTAGTCGGAAAATTTTACCATTGAAAGGTAATTTTCCGACCATTTTTAGGGTTCAAGACCGAATAGTGCAAAACTAGTCATTGGAGGCTCCAACCCCCCCCCCCCCCACCTTTTCAAAAATTTCTAGATCCACCTATGTCGGAGATAAGACAATCTATCTGCATGTCGCAGTTAGATATAACTCGCGTCAATGTGTCCCCCCGTGCACACACACACACCCCCTCCCCTTCCAAACCTACACAAATACACACATAACAAACATATTTTATTCTCTACCTGTATTGATCTTGCATTTTTATTTATTTCTAGTTAAATTTTGAACAGAAAGTATTGCGTATTAGTGTATTATTGATTGTACTCTGTGCCCTCAAACATCATATAATCGTAAACAATATGGCGGGTAAAGAGCACTGACAGGAGATATTTACAATGCCATTTATATGAAGTATGCTTTGTAGAATTTTGGTTATCCACAGGACAAAATACATTTTATTCTAAAGTTGGGTTTTCATTTATTGATTAAAATGTTACTTTCAATCCCTAAGGAAAAGAATATCAGCAGAAAAAAAAATACATACATGTTCCTTTTTATTTGTAAGCACAAATGTTGTATTAATCCCACAAGGATGAAAATTAAGAAGAAAAGATAGCATAAACATTGGTTCTTTGCTAAGAATTATGACAAATAAATAAATAAATAAAACGTTAAAAGTGTTTTGTCGTATTATACGATAACCAATCAGTTCTCACATACGAAGATATAATCTGAATGACATACGTAAATATAATCTGAATGAGATATCATAGATATTATCTGAATGACATACGTAGATATAATCTGAATGACATATCATAGATATTATCTGAATGACATACGTAGATATAATCTGAATGACATATCCTAGATATAATCTGAATGACATACGTAGATATAATCTGAATGACAAACATAATTTAGATATAAACTAAGTGACATACGTAGATATAATCTGAATGACATTCGTTATATGTATGACACCGATTGTTTGATTTATTTCGTTTAATACTAGGCATGGGAATGATAAAGTTGATCCCTGTAAACCATAAATTCGATGACTCTGGTCTTGACCACAGTATCGACATTACAACAGTAAACGACGATGACTGTGGTCATGACCACAGTATCGACATCACGACAGTAAATGACACCATAATAGAAATAAGGTAAATGATAAAAAATATTCTATCAAAAACTAATGCCAGAGTGCGCCATTCCTTGGCTATTTTGTCTTTTCTGTCTTTCTCCTCCAGTCTCTCTTTGTACAATTTTATGAAATTCCTGACTTCGTTTACCTTCGTATGGATTTGAACAAGTTCTGCGTTATTTTCCTTTTGTACCGAGGTCACTAACAGTTCATTCGATCCTTTCCAATCATTGGCAAATTTGCTTCCGTCTCCATTAACGCCTACGTAACGATGTGACGACGACGGGCATGTCATTCGTACGTCATCAAGAAACGGTGCCACAAAACTATTCATACACAGCACCTTTGCCACATAGTTGAACATGATCTGCAAAACATATATAAGTATCTAAAATTGTACATTTTATTTTGTTTCTACTCAATGTTCAACTACAGATTACTTTTATCTTTTAGACAATTTATTTACCGTAGGTTCTATTAAAAACTTTTCCTTTGCAAATTCATGCTTCTGCTACTATAGTTTTATCTTCATGTAATATGTTGAAATCAAAGACAACTGGATCGTTCATATACTATGATCATATCAGATCAGTTATTCTATGATTAAGATCCAATTTTATTGTAAGTGTATAGACCTTACATAGTTGAATCATGGGGTAAACAGAGTAAATCTTACCATTGATTTGACTGATAATAGGCAAGTTGCGGGTTTTGGTCAATTTGGTGTCTTATCTCACGAAATTCCTATGTTAATCGAAGCCTTTGTCAACCTTATACACTTTCTCTATCCACTATTATACAAAAGGCCCAAGTGGGCCTATAATATCGCTCACCTAAACACAATTTGCTTATTCAACTGACAGCTTGAATAATTTGCAGACTCTTAAGTATATAATATTTTATAGAAAATGAATGCTCAAAAATCTGTATGCAGATCTGGATGAAAAACGTCAACACTTGCAAGAGACCATGAGTATTTTATTCCCACAAATATCAAAATCCTTCCAGTGGTTTTGCAGTAGATGTTGAAATTGTTGTTGAAATACCACCTCTACCCCTACCCCTTTTTGACAGTTTTAAAAAATTAATAAAAAGTCCAAGAATTGACATTTTTACCATAATTATAACTGAAAGAAAGCAAATTAAAGCATCATTATCACCTAAAGGAGAAAAAAATGCACTTTTCCGCATAAAAAATCATTAAGTCCTAAAATTTGTCGAAAATAGATCAAAAATTTGATTTGGAATAGAGTAAAGAACAACAACACTTCTGAACACATCACCCTAGATCATTCCTATGCATTAATTTATTTTGTCTCTGTAAGCATCTGTTCTGAAAAAGTTAGTAGAAGGAAGGTACCCTCTATGACCTATTTTTATTTGTGCTGGCACCACCTGTTGATGAATCTGGCCAAAAAATTCACAGTTACATTTCTTATGATTATGATTAATAGAAACCAAATTAAAGCAACATTGTCTACTCAAGGAGAAAAATTGCACCTTTACTGCGTTAAATTCACTAAGTCAAAAAAAAATAATAATAAATAGATAAATAAATAAAATAATTAAATAAAAAAAAAAAATAGAAAAAAAAAAATAATAAAAAGATTTGATTTCGGAATAGAACGTATTACTAAAACAACAACAACGCTTTTTCAGTCATCCCTCCAGATCATTCCTTTGCAATCGATTTGTCTCTCTATTCAGTTGGTAGTAAGAAGTTTGTCAAAGGAGGGTACCCTCTGTGGCCTACTTTTGTCTGTGGTGGTGCCACCAGTTGAGAGGTCTGGATGAAAACATGAATACTTCACTCCTAACAAGTTTCATAAATATCATTCAAGAGATTCCGAAGAAGTTGAAAATGAGGAAAAATGTCTCCCCATTTTTTTTTACAGTCTAAAACAATTCATAAAAAATCCGAAAATTACCATACTGACATTATTCTTCCACAGTATCAGTCTCTATCATATCTAAGATTAAAAGAAACCAAATTAAAGCATCATTATCACCCGATGGAGAAAAATTGCACTATTCTGCATTGAAATCACCAAGTTCTAAAAAAATGTCCAAAATTTGATTTCGAAATAGAACCAAAAACAACAACGTTTCTTAACACATCCTTCTTGATTATTCCTGTATATTCATCAAACATCTTAATAGTCCTCCGAAGGGAAGTGTCATAAAACAAAGAACAATTAACTCAGTATTCACAATATTTCGGTCTCTTGACCTTCTTCTAGTGAATTTTATTGGTATTTATTTTAATACCAATAAAATTCACTAGAAGAAGGTCAAGAGACCGAAATATTGTGAATATTGAGTTAATTGTTCACTGTATATTCAGTTTGTCTATGTAAGCACCTGGTCTGAAGAAGTTTGTCAAAGGAGGGTTCCCTCTGTGACCTACTTTTGTCTGCGGTAGCGCCACCTGTTGATGAATCCGGACCATGAGAACTACATGCCTACAAAGTTTCATCGAAATCCTTCCACTGGTTCTGAAGAAGTCTAAAACGTGAAACGTTTACGACGACAGACGACGAACGGACGGACGGACGAACGACACGCTATGACAGCTAAAATAACTGCTCAGTAGGATGACAAAATTTGAACAAAACTACGTATAGCGACAATAAATTCTCTATCCGACCCGTTGCTATTTAGATGAACATTATTGTATTTATATCCTAAATATTATCTATTATTTTTTATTATACACACCTATATCAATTTAAACTCGTAGCAGACAAGTTCTCACGGACGCCATAACGTCAATTATTTTATGAAGAAAGGAGTCCCTTTACATGCCATTTATAGATCCATTACATGCCATTGATGGACCCGTTACATGACAGTAGTGGACCCGTTACATACCACTGGTGGACCTGTTACATGGCAATAGTGGACCAGTTTCAAGCTAGTAGTAGACCTGTTACATACCTGTAGTGGACCTGTTAGATACTGGTAGTGGACCTGTTTACATGCTAGTAGTGGACCCGTTACATGGCAATAGTGGACCTGTTACACGGCAGCAGTGGACCCGTTGCATGCTAGTAGTGGATCCGTTACATACCCGTAATGGACCCGATACATGCCAGTAGTGGACCCATTTCATACCAATAGTGTTAATGACGGCAGTGGATCTGTAATAGGCCGGCAGTGGACCCGGTATATTCTGGTTGTGGACTAGTCACATGGGAACAGTGAACCCATTACATGGCAGTAGTGAACTCATTTCATGCCAGTAGTGGACCCGTTACATGACATTAGTGGACTTGTTACATGCTATTAGTGGTCCCATGAGCTGCTGGTAGCGGACTCCTTACATATCAGTATTGCACCTATTTTATGCCAGTATTGGCCCCGTTACACATCAGTAGTGGACCCCTACATGCCAGTACTGGACCTGTTACGTGTCAGTAATTGTCACATTATTTACAAACAATGACAACGTTACATACCAGTAGCGGACCCATACATGCCAACAGTGGACCTAATACATGACAGTAGTTGATCCGTTACATGCCAGTAGTGGGCCTGTTACATGTCAATATCGGACCTGTTACATACAAGTAGCTGACCCATTTCATGCCAGTAGTGGACCCTTTACATGCCAATAGTGGACCTGTTACTTGGCAGTAGTGGACCCATGACATGCCAGTAGTGGACTCGTTAAATCCCAGAAGCGGACCTGTTACATGACAGTAGTGGACCCGTTACATGCCAGTAGCGGATCGTGGTCGGAGGGGAGACTAACACCTTGGAATATATCATAAAACTGGCGCAATAAATGCATACATGTACCTTGTTGGTAAATAACGCATTCTCTGCAATACTGGCTATTTTATACTTACCTTGCGTAATGTATATGGTACATGGACTGGAACTCGTGTCCCGAAGAAAGTCAGATTGACTACAATCACGCACAGAAATGAAGACAGGGTGATTAAAATCATATTCAAACAGTAGTATGTACCTGTTGAAAAAATACATGGTCTATTACACAATTCGACAAAATAAAACCACTACGTACAGAACAGAACAAAACTACTATGTGCCAGTGCTATCTTTTACTTACCTGAGACATGACAATTAATGTCTAATATGTAAAATGCAGTTAACAAAATCATGAAGTATATTAAACTGATTTATTAAAATGATAAAATATAAGACAAGTAAATTAACTGAAACTGCATAATAACACTTCGTGTAACTAAAATCATCGCTTTTATAAGAAAACGGAAATTAAGAAATTTATTATATGTAAATAATTTATTGCAAAATAGGCAGGCTATCAATACACACGTTAGTCCAATGACACAGTGTCAAGATTTCCAGAGCACACTGAAACAGCAGTTTATTAGTACAAAAAGTATTTAAAGTGAAATTATAAAATGTACAAATGTATTTTGAAGAAATAATACAACAATTTCTTTTTCAAATTAACTTTATTTTTAATTTTTAACATGCATAAAGGAGTAAGTTATATGTAAATATAAATACTTTAAGAAAGAACACACGACACACAAAGATAGAAGAAGATAGAAAAAGATGGCTCGAGCATTTGACATGTGATGAGTAATTTGACATTGAAATTATTCCTCCTGTGATCCTTCGCGGAAAGGTGAAGGTCAGAAACCCGTGCTGTTTCTGATTATCTGCAAGTGAAGCTAAAATGGTTAAAAAGAAAGAAATGTGAATTAAAAGCGCCATCGTCAATGGTACTGCAATGAAATATGAGGGAAGATGTACTACTCAACTCCAAGGGGGAGGGTATTTCTTTTATGTAATTTAAAAATCTCTGCCCAAAGGACTACAACCATTTGAATATCGAAAAAAGCGTCAGTCAGGGTAAGAAAAATGGTCATCGTTACTATGTCCATACTTAGTACATACACACCGAATTTAAACAAGGTATAAGTCATATTCTCGAAGTAGAAAGTATCCTTAATATTTACAGTTTGTAAAAACCTCTTTAGAGAGTTCATCAAGTCCAAAAGAAAATTGGTTTCCATAGCAAATACATTTGAACCAGACGTGCAAGTCCATTTATGGACAAATCATGCATCACGTGAAATTCTCAGCGACTTTTTGCCAACTACGGCCAGAGTGACAGAAGAATAACTAGATGACAATGTGGAAATGGAAATATAAAAATCTGAGAAAGTCTACTACTTTACTCCCCTTTTCACGGATATCATTCAAGGTGGGGCTACTGCAAACGGGACTTGCTACAGTCTAACAAGTTACTAACAACAGCGCATCTTACCTAGAAGAGGGGTTGTCGAGGCGGGTGGTATGTTACCATTAAACATCAACAACAAGACGAAGTAGGCCATGAATATACTCATTCCTGCAGATAGAAGATAGAGAATTTTATACAAAGAAGACGACCACAATCTTACCTAAGATCGGATAAGAAGTAGCTGCCGGTGGAAGATTACTCTCAAACAAAAGGAGTAACACAAAGTACGCCATGAAAATGCTCATTCCTAGAAGTAGAGGATGAAAATAGAGTTAGATGAAAGTTCTTCGCTGCATCATATTACTTGTTCTTTATTTCTTCATGAAGATAAGATTTTAATATCAAATATACATGTATAATGCCGAACGAATTGTGAATCATTGTTAATAGTGTACACACATATTAAATATAAATATGATGCAATGAAAAAGATAAAAATCTGAACGTAGCATGAAAGTTAAACATTATTACCAAAGAAATGCATTAAATAGGGTTAATAATTGTTCAGTTAATTTTCACTTGATGCTGAGAGTAAATCATTGTCAAAAATATTTCGTATTGCTAATATCAAATCACAATTCATAACCGACGACAAAGTTCGACCATTCTTTTCTATATTAAATGAAATTTATATACTAACCTAGAGTCATTTTAGCGGGAGACTCTGGTGGAATCCAAAACAAAACCAGTGTCAACGAAGTTAATAGCACACATGGTAAAATCAGCGTATATGCATAAAAGGTTGCTTTTCGACGAATTACTAAAGAGAAATTCAAATCAACAAAGGGTTCTTCCGGGCAACACTCATATATCATGCTATTTCTTTTGGCGGGAACTTCTATCACATCCCATATATTACTCTCCTGATAATCAGAAAGACTCATTTTAGAAAAATGTTTGCCGTTTGAGAAAAGGAGATCAACTTTTGATCCATCGTGAGCCCATGTGCCAAATTTAAGAAAACAAGTTTGAACATCAAATGGGAATGCTTTAACATTGATATCACAAGAACTTTTGAATACAGCTTGCGGAATCCATGTGACTATTCCAGTGTATTCCACTATACATAATGCATCCCGGTTCTCCGATAAACGCTCGTCTGCACTGTAATAAAAGACAGATTATCTTACAAAACACATATATTTAAATATTTGTGACCTTGACATATGAAATTCAATATTATCAGGTCACAATGACATGGCTAAAGAAACAAAAGTAGTTGTCCAACTCCAGACTATTAGATCTAAAGTAGAGACTAACAAATAAGGATTCCTACAACTCCAGACTCTCAGATCTAAAGTATAGACTAACAAATCAGGATTCCTACAACTCCAGACTCTCAGATCTAAAGTACAGACTAACAAATCAGGATTCCTACAACTCCAGACTCTCAGATCTAAAGTACAGACTAACAAATCAGGATTCCTACAACTCCAGACTCTCAGATCTAAAGTACAGACTAACAAATCAGGATTCCTACAACTCCAGACTCTCAGATCTAAAGTACAGACTAACAAATGTGAAATGAAATTTGTTTGCATCCCTTGGTACCATCTATTCCTGCTTATTTCATTGTGTATAATTTGAACGACGCGACTTAATACTCGGCACAAGTTAGGTTTTTCTGTTATGACTTTTTATTATATTTTGGAAGAAAAATAAGTTATCCATGATATGGAATACAGTACATTTGCTTTGATCGATGAAGAAAACATTAAAAGGGTAGAGTAATTCCTTTTTATGATGTTATAATGCTTCGTACTAATTACTGGCATAAAAGAGAGCCGTGCCTACCTCCTTTTATTCTGCATTCAGCATCATTTACTTTAGTGGTAATAAAGATCCACCTTTAATTATGTAACAAGCATTAACAGTCTAGGAAGCAAAACATAATTCGAGGAACAAAAATAGAACATGATCAGTTAGGAGAATTTAATACCATTAGTTACAGGAACTAAACATCAATTTCCACTGCATTTCAAAGTCATAGGACAGAGAGAGTTCGCATCCATCATGTAATGTTACAAAATTAAATTTATTTCAAAGGACCATTTCGAAATTGAATAATTAAGGTCAATTATATAACGTATTTATATCATGTTATTACCAAGACCGTACACAAATGCTCGTGGATAGCCATAATTTTTATAATTACTCCTGCACAAGAATAAATGGTACCTGACATTGAATATAATAAAGACAGACCTGCAACTATGAATTCTGTATGCTGGGCACGATTTTACATGGACAGAATATATGCAGAGATTAAACGCACGGTGTGTAATTGAATCCAGCGGGGATATCGTTATTTTACAACTTGAAAATCTGTAGTTGTTCTGGCGGCGCATCAGAAGACCAAGAAATATACTGTTTCCAACCATATACGATATTACCAATATACACCATTATTTATATATATATAATAATTTTTCGAAACAAACCACTGAACGTTGAAATCGACTAATCTCTCCTCGTTCCTCGTCGCTTTGATTATGAACACAAGATAGCGAAAGTTATTACAAACTGATGTAATGAAATGGATAAACAACCAGGAACTAATGATCGAATTGATGCGGACGATCTCCAATTATAAATCAAGGATGTAAATAAGGTTAGCTTCTCCTATGAAAATGCCATAATATTTATTCTGGATTCCACATGCTTCTTCTACAAAATCAGTAAGTCCGAAATGTCAGACTTAATTATTGAACTTGGGTCTGAAATCTTGCTATGGAGAGAATCGACGAGAAATAAAAAGTGAAACTGCTATTACTCATATTTCATTTAGTCTCTGATTGACTTCCAGTACAGTTAGTGCGATAAAGGGCAGTTCTCTGATTGACTTCCAGTACAGTTAGTGCGATAAAGGGCAGTACTCGATTTAAAACATTCTGACGCCTTTCCATTTTTATTTGAAATCTGTGGCACGTGGCTTGATTCCGTGGTTGGGATATCACATCCTCTGTATCAGCTGGTGTATACACATGTATGAAGTATACAGTGTGTATAAATCGCATATAACGTCACGCCACGTTTACCTTTGTAAGCTAGCCGAAACCGCCGTACGGTTTATACAGACTTTCTGTTTATAGATTACGGTAAATTTCAGTCTTAGAGAAAAAGGAAGTAATTCGGAGAAAGAAGTACTAAAAGGAAATTGCTGCATGGATTTTATTGAGTTTATTGATATAGAATTTTAGTTAGGAAGTAAACAAGTGAATGACAACATTAAAATATGAGAAATAAAAAAAAAATCACTTTTTACAATTTCCGTTGATTTTCTACGAAATGAGATTCTCATATTCACGCTCGCATTAGGGTTCAATGTTTGAAACTACAAATTAATAGATTCGAAAAATGATATTGAAACAAGAATATCAGTAAAACTGATGTATGCTCCGCGAACGGCATTTATGATGCAGAAAATTGACGACTCAGTTCATATACAAAAAATCAGTAAAACTGGTGGATGCTCCAAGAAATACAGCAATAATGAAGGAAATGAATGACTCCGATAATATAGAAAATCATTGTATTAATTGATGACGATTTCAGATCTCAATGAATCATATGGATATCCAATTCAGTCAACTGTAGAACAAGTGATCATATTATTTTAAACTTAAATGAGTAAGCTTGACCTTGATTAGTTATGAAATAAAACTTTTTATCGTGAACATGACCGTTCAGAAATGACCTTGAATGATCTTTGTCCAAAAGCCCTTAACCTTAATAATATTTTGTTGAAGTATGATCAAATTCTGATGAAAGGTGTAGGAGATTTAAGTACTTCATGTTACTTTCAGTCATAATTAATAAATAACATCGACCTATCAGAAATGACCTTGAGTGACCTTTGTCCAAAAGTCCTTAACCTAAAGAACATTTTGATGAAGTATGATAAAATTTGATGAAAGGTATTGGAGATATAAGTACTTCATGTTACTTTAAGTCATAGTTAATAAGTGACCTTGACCTTTCAAAATGACCTTGAGTGACCTTTGTCCAAAACTTTTAAGCTCTTGGCCTATGAGATATACGTACTTCATGGTATTTTAAATCATTGCTGATATGTGTCCCTGACCTTTCGGAAATGACCTTGAGTGACCTTTGTCCCAAAGCCCTTAACCTAAATAATAATTTGGTGAAGTATGATCAAATTCTGAGGAAAGGTATTGGAGATATGAGCTCGGACGGACGGGCGGACAGACGG
The DNA here is from genome assembly GCA_035048485.1 of Pteria penguin. Lineage (NCBI taxonomy): Eukaryota > Metazoa > Mollusca > Bivalvia > Pterioida > Pteriidae > Pteria > Pteria penguin. The sequence continues at coordinate 51,090,914 of CM068580.1, read as the reverse complement.
ACGGACTGACACACGGACACAACAGCGACTATATACTCTTCCAAAAGTTTTCGGGGACCATAAAAATTTAGGGAAGAAAAAGAATTTTGAAAACGTGTAGGTAATTTACAGAAGCCTATACGTGCCACAAAATAATTTTGTCGTTATAAAGACATGTATGTTGTTATTTCGACTTAATATCTCGTTATTACGACATACGACGGATGTCGTTATTATGACATATTATCTCGTTATAACGACATATTATCTCGTTATAACGACATATCATCTCGTTATAACGACATATTAACTCGTAATTACGACATATAAAGGATATCATTATTACGACTTTATATTTCGTTATTACGACATACGACAGATGTCGTTATTACGACTTAAGATCTCGTTATAACGACATATTATATCATTATAATGACATATTATCTCGTTATTTCGACTTATATCCCGTTATTACGAAATACTACGAAAACTACGTAAACGTTTTGGTGCCCGGTGTTGTTGTGTTGTAAGTAAGTATCATGACAAAAATAAAATTGACTTGCCGAGATTCATAAAACTTGATGACATAATGAAGTCGAAAAGTTGCCGTAAACTGTCCTTAAACGAGTTCTTTTGGGCAACTTGTTATTTATGAAATACTTAGTTGATTTTCTTTAAATCAAGATAAATTTATACGTTTTCCTTTATGTCAATTTTAAAATAAATCGTCGTAATAAAGTTTCATTGCCATGAAATTCAAGAATTATTGACATCATTTTTGTTGATATGTTGCATTAAACATGCTACTAACGAGAATTTTATGTCGAGTTATTGTTGTTAAAATACCATTTAAGTCAATTTCTCTTCGAAATCGACTTATCAAACTCGCATTTGTATGAAAATATCGAAATATTGACTTTGTAGAAGTCAACATGATGCGAAAAAGTCATACTTAATACTGATATTCTTTTTGACGACCTTATTTACATGCTGCATATTTTGTATAGATGTATTTCCAAAATAGATATGTTTTCCAGAAACAATTATTTATTTCTTCCTAATTTCTTACATTAACAGTACTTTATTTCATCATAATTTCTTACATTAACAGTACTTTATTTCAAGCAGTTTCAGGAGTTCCGAAAAAGGGGAGAGAGACACATGCGATAGTCAAGTGAAAGCCAAATCACTTAGCCATTCTGGTGCAAAGTCTGGAGTTTTACTCTTATTATTCGAGTGTTTTTAATTTTATCATCTGTATAAGCCTTGCAAATCTGTAACGAAAAAGGGAGCCCACTCTAAATCCGCCGCTCTATATGCTCACTTCCAGTGTGGTGTTTTTTTTTCTTTGTTTTTTGCTTTTGTTTTTGTTTGGTATTTTTGCTGTTTTTGTTATATTTTCAAAAATTAAGTCCGTATTAAGGATCCGTTCCAATGAAAATTTTATTGTCGACGTTGATTTTTCCCCAAAATTTGTCAAGCGAAGTCAATTTTTGGGGAAGAATTTAGACAAATTTTGGGGAAAAAATCAACGTCAACAATAAAATTTCATTGGGAAGGGTCCTAATAACGGACTTGATGTGAAGAAAAAAAAAACTCCACTGGATACTTAGCAAATACAGTGGTGGATTTAGAGGTGGGACTCCCTTTTTCGTTACAGATTTGCAAGGCTTGTACAGATAATAAGATTGAAAACATTCAAATAATAAGAATAAAACTTCAGACTTTGCAACAAAATGGCCAAGTAATTTGGCTACTTCTTGACTGTCACATGTGCCCCCCCTTTTTTTTACTGTTAATATAAGAAATTATGAAGAAATAAATAATTCTTTATGGAAAACATATCTATTTTGGAAATACATTTATACAAGGTATTCAGCACATAAATAATGGTCGTCAAAAAGAATATCAGTAACTATTACTTTATCGCATCATGACGACTTCAACAAAGTCAATATTTCGAAATTTTCATATAAATGCGAGTTTGATAAGTCGATTTCGAAGAGAAATTGACTTACTTAATCTCAAGATCGTATTTTTAAAACAATAACTCGACATATAATTCTCGTTAGTAGCATGTTTATTGCATCATGCCAACAAAAATGATGTCAATAGTTCTTGGTTTTCATGGCAAAAAAGGTCTGAATCAGTTGTATGAAAAGTAGTATTGCTAATATTTTTTATTTTGGAAAATTTACTATATCTCTGAATTTCTCATTTAAAAAAATTAATCAATGATAATAACTTCTAACGCAGTTAAAAATGAGCTAGAGGCTCGAATGAGTCCATACTTTTCACATGAGTATAACTTGTTCATTAAGAATTTGATAAACGATTCAAATACATATCCTGTAACAACACCGTACATGGTATTACTTTAATACTTAGAAATTTAAATTTAGTCAACTGGTCTGAAAATACTCTCAACGGAGGTACCCTTCCCAGTATTTACTGCTCCACGCTGTGCAGCTTCGATCTAAAACAAGACCACTTGTAGGAGGCCATGAATATTTCATTCCCATACGGTCTCATCAAAATCCTTATTACAGTTCCAAAATAGAAGCTTAAAAATGAGAAAGTGAATAGAAGACAGACGCCGAAGAGTCATGAAGACTATAAACAAAACCATGATTCATTATGAAAATTAATCAAGGATGTATTTCGCTTCACGGTCTTTTGAACATTTTGTTTGATTTGGATACTTGTTTGTCAAAAAAGGAGGAAAGTTAAAGCTATAGGGCATGATCTGCATGATAATATATCACATATGTTCTAGACAGCACGTCCAGATAAGATAAACATGCAGTTGATATTGTTATCAGTTTAAATGTCCTATTCTTCAACTTACTGTCCGAAGGAATCAACAAATATGAGATACCACGATAAGTAAGCTATGTAATTACGTTAATGTTTACAATAAATGTAGGACGAAAGTGGAACTTGCAAACCGTGGACGCAGAATTCATGATTCAGTAATAGATAACATAATGAATCACGAAAATCACACAAAAGAGTAAATTCACTGGTAAATATCACAATGTATGATGATACCAAAGTACATTGTAACCCGCAGTGAATTCACAGGTAAATATTACAATGCATTACGATACCGACATAATTCGCATTGAATTAACTGGTAAATATTCAAATGTAGTACGATACCGATATAATACACAGTGAATTCACCGGATAATATTACAATGTATTACGATACCGACATAATTCGCAGTGAATTCACTGGTAAATATTACAATGCACTACGATACCGACATAATACACAGTGAATTCACTGGAAAATATTACAATGTATTACGATACCGACATAATTCGCAGTGAATTCACTGGTAAATATTACAATGCATTACGATACCGACATAATACACAGTGAATTCACTGGAAAATATTACAATGTATTACGATACCGACATAATTCGCAGTGGATTCACTGGTAAATATTACAATTTATTACGTAATATCGACATAATTCGCAGTGAATTCACTGGTAAATATTACAATGTATTACGATACCGACATAATATACAGTGAATTCACTGATATACATGTATTACAATGTATTATGACATGAACGTAACCCGCCGTGCATCTACTGGTAAATATGGAGAGTATTTTGTATTACTCATTACTACGTACTAATTATAAAGCCTTATATCTGGCGTCCATATCTTCGTGCATGGGATTCGAATTTTATTGGCTCCAAAAAACTCGGTCTTGTTCCATACCAGGAAAATATCAGTCCAGTTCTGAAAGATATGAACAAATATACTATTTCGCATGATTTAGACTGTGTGTTAAGGAAATAAGAATGTAAATAAAAAGAAAAGATGTAAATTAGATTAAGTCGATTAGAAATACAATCTCTATGTCTTTCCATTTACAGATATAATTATATCAGGTAAGTGTTAAGAAATTTGTATCACACGCTTGTTGAATACACGGTCAGCCTATCTCAAAGTCAAAAGGTCATGACATGTGTTACCTATGGGTTAACCAAGGCTTTTACTCAACTTCCAGATTTATCTGGTTTAATGATATATATAAAAATATATTTTTTTTTTATAAATTATATGTTTAACATTATCTTCCTCAATAGCATTTATTCAAAATGCTGTCACTTTCTTCAATGAATTTTAATATCTTAAACACGACCTTGAAAATTGATACAAGGAATGAAATAAGATTAAGAGCAGACTAAATGCATTGGTCAAGAGATTTAGAGCAAATATAATCCAGTGGTCAGGAGATTTAGAGCAGACATAATACAGTGGTCAGGAGATTTAGAGCAAATATAATGCAGTGGTCAGGAGATTTAGAGCAAATATAATGCAGTGGTCAGGAGATTTAGAGCAAATATAATACAGTGGTCAGAAGATTTAGAGCAGACATAATACAGTGGTCAGGAGATTTAGAGCAAATATAATGCAGTGGTCAGGAGATTTAGAGCAAATATAATACAGTGGTCAGGAGATTTAGAGCAGACTGAATGCAGTGGTCAGGAGATTTACAGCAAACTGAATACAGTGGTCAGGAGATTTAGAGCAGACATAATATAGTGGTCAGGAGATTTAGAGTAGACTTAATACAGTGGTCAGGAGATTCAGAGCAGACATAATGCAGTGGTCAGGAGATTTAGAGCAGATATAATACAGTGGTCAGGAGATTTAGAGCAGACATAATGCAGTGGTTAGGAGATTTAGAGCAGAATTAATACAGTGGTCAGGAATTTAGAGCAGACGTAATACAGTGGTCATGAGATTTAGAGCAGACTTAATACAGTGGTCAGGAGATTTAGAGCAGATATAATACAGTGGTCAGAAGATTCAAAGCAGACTTAATACAGTGGTCAGGAGGTTCAGAGCAGACTTAATGCAGTGGTCAGGAGATTTAGAGCAAATATAATGCAGTGGTCAGGAGATTCAGAGCAGACATAATACAGTGGTCAGGAGATTTAGAGCAGACTAAATACAGTGGTCAGGAGAGTTAGAGCAGACATAATGCAGTGGTCAGGAGATTCAGAGCAGACATAATGCAGTGGTCAGGAGATTTAGAGCAGACTAAATACAGTGGTCAGGAGAGTTAGAGCAGACATAATACAGTGGTCAGGAGATTTAGAGCAGATTTAATAAAGTGGTCAGGAGGTTTAGAGCAGACATAATGCAGTGGTCAGGAGATTTAAAGCAAACATAATACAATGGTCAGGAGATTTAAAACAAACATAATACAGTGGTCAGGAGATTCAGAGCAGACATAATACAGTGGTCAGGAGATTTACAGCAGACATAATACAGTGGTCAGGAGATTTACAGCAGACATAATACAGTGGTCAGGAGATTTACAGCAGATTTAATACAGTGGTCAGGAGATTTGCTTTTGGTGCAAGGAGTCTGGACCTCAACTTAGATTGAGTAGCTATTTTCAAGAGTTTGATATCCTCCAGTTTTCTCATGTCGTGATATTTTTTCGATAGTGATAGTAATACTCAAAACACCAGACAAAAAAAAAATGGGCCAATTAGAGGTGCTCTGGCACTCTACATAGTGTTGTTATGAGTAACACGGTATAAAATATGTGCAAATTCGTTATTCAGTGGTTAAATTATGATACATCAAAACATTTCAATTTTCGTGTTTATATTATACATAGATATATTCAAGTAAACAATGTGTAAGCGTATCTATTTTTTTGACAATAATAAGATACGTTAAAATATGTGTATTACGACAAATATGTATCAAATGTTGCATATTAAAAATGCAACACCGAATCACATTATTGCAATCACATTATTGTGCAAACTCCATTAGCGTGGCATGTTGGGTAATAATGTAGTACTAAGAAACAATCTTAGCACATAATTCTGCTGTAAATATTGAGATTTCTAGAAATAAATCTTATGAAATATTCACAATTTTTTAAAGAAAAGATTTGCTCATTATAAAAACCAACTTATTTCCGAATATTAACGATAACATCCGAGAGACTTTCCTAAAAAGGCAAAAAAGCGCGGCTACTGATAAGGAAAAGTGAGGCGTGGCTTCAGAAATTTTAGCGGGAAAATTCACAACTGCGCATAAAAAGATGGTTGCGAAAGCAAGTATATGTAATTCCTATTAACATAAAGTTATTTGACTTTGTGACCAACAGCTTGAAGATTTAATGCTTTTCCGATTGCATCCTAAGCTTTTTAAAAAGGTACGCTTGTATACATTATATCAAATTTATGATAAGCGGAACAGGACATTTCTTATTAGTTTTAGCTTATAATGTATTTCAATTTGAGTGTATAAGAAACAACGTTGTTTTATTGCATACATGTTTTGTAATTTATTTTTCTTACACCAAAATAGTGCATATAGATGGTGACGGAATTTATCTAATACAATGCACGGAAATTTACATCTATAAACCGTACCCCCTGCCCCGAAGCAACGAGGGATTTTTTACGAACCATGTTAATACATGACCTTGTTCATCTGAAAGACAGGATACAGACAAGCCAGCGGCGGGACTCGGACCCGGGACCTCTTGGTCATAAACTGAGCACATAATTTACAGATCTATGTCTTCTCTTAAATATAGGAAAATAAGGACAATTTATATAATTTAACTTTAACCACTGGTGAAGCTATTAAAGCTATTAAATTAAATGTTTTGTACAGGAATTTTATAAATTCATGTAATCGTAACTTAATCAGTGGTTAAAGTTTCGAGCAACTGGCCCCAGCTGACCGATAAGCTACTTGGTCATGGTTATGTTACAGAACGCCAGAAATTGTCACCGAGGAAGTTCTTCGGTCGCTGCGGTGATCTCTTAAAAGAAGTTGAGGTCCAGCTTTGCAGAATGATTCATGATGCTCTGGAGTGCGACTGAATGCCTGTTATTATGACGTTACATTCACCGTTTATGTGCATTCCTGTGTGCATTGGGACTTTCACCAAATTTGACATGTTTCTATAGAAGTGTTGCGACGGGTGTTGCATACAAACACATGTCTCGCCCCGGAATGTTGTACTTTCCGGGGTTTGCAATGGTTTGTATGGGACAATTTCATACTTTAGTCTCTATTTTAGACTTCGACACTGGACAAGTGATCGGTACTTCTTTGTTCTTTATATATACAAATTAAAGTATAAATGGAATAAGTTAAAACAGATCAAGTGAAACATTCGTTTCACACTTTTACATTAAGTAATAAACAACGCTTTTGAAAGTACGAGTTATTCATATGTAATAGCGCTGATATACGAGGACATCAATAGAGATGAAGCTTTACAAGCCTGGTAAGACGGTCTTCCTACAACATGATACGTTATTTATTATTCGTAGCTTCCTTACAAAATAAATTTGAAAGGTGTAGGAGACACTGTTTATACACACTAATATCATATATCGTATTTAATATAGTAAAAGACATTACAATATTTCCTTAATGTTTTTGATGAAGCATGCACTATTTTGAAACAGAACTACTAAATATGATATATGATAGTATTTCGAAAATTCCACCAAAAGTATTCAACAAAACTTATTATGCTTATATATATATGTATATATATATATATATATATATATATATATATATATATATATATATATATATATATATATATATATATATATATATATATACAAGTTGGGTGGATGAGATAAATATTTATACCAAGGGGAAGTATTTCTCACACTCAACTATTAATATGCCATCGAGGTAACTTGAGGTGTCATTGAACATATCAATAAGGTTGAATCGTTTAGGTTTTTGAGCCAAAGCATGGAATCATTCTCATAACAATACAAAAACTGTTCTGCTACGAGGAGAGCACATTTGCCCATTGGAATTCCACTAATTCGTTAATAAATCTTTTCTTCCATTGCATACAAATATTGTTCATCAGCTAACAGAGGCAGCAAACCTGTCCATCAAAATCGCAGACAGAGAGAGAGAGAGAGAGAGAGAGAGAGAGAGAAAGAGATGTGCATGTCTTGGAAATAACAGCAAGAAATAACACCCTCTCCTTTCCAATAAAAAGAAATCTCCTCATCAAATGGCCAATGATTGATACGGCTGAAATCAAATCGAACCTCTTGAATTGAAATATAATTTATATGATACATTTTATTAAGGAGGTTTATCCAGTATGGGCTATAGAAACTGATTGACTACTCACAGTCGGCGCCCATTAAAACATGGTGGCATGAAACTCAAAGGAAAATAACTCGATGTGAAGATTATATATATATATACGTGCTTGAGGGTCTCCATGATTTTGCTGTTAAACGATCGGATTAAAGAACGCAAGGTTTGTCCGGCACGAAAGCTTGTATACGCCATCCTTCCCAGGAGTCGACGTTGTCACATTCTTGTCATCTAGACTACGCTATCCTTCGCAGGAGTCGACGTTGTCATATTCTCGTCATCTAGACCCGGGAGTCGACCTTGTCACATTCTCGTCATCTAGACTACGTTAATATTTCTTCTGTGGAGTCTCCATTTGTAAAAGCGAAAGTCTGGAGGATCAAGACTGTAGAAAAAAGGATCGATTCTGTGATCTGAAGGAAGAGGTTTTACATCCGGATATCGTTTGCGGCCAAACCGATGTCGATGTTCCCCACAGTATACTATGGTCATTACATCGATCAAATATCTATTAGTCTGTACAGGACAAACGTCTTGTATGCCTTTATATATAGTTATGGCACTAAAACATAAAAAGATCAAGGTGATCTCTTGGTGAAATTGAGTAACACATAAGTGTATTATATAAACAGAGACTGATACACGAGTCTAATCAATACCGATATGGTTATCTTACTTCATATTTCATATCGTTATTGACGCACACTGGATAAAAATCAAAATTAGAGGTGTCAAAACAGGCTCCCAAAAGATCGGCGTCTTCTCACTTCCCGAAGATAGATTTTGGCATATTACCATTGAGATGGTAGTGTAACACTTTCATCTAATAAGAAAGAGCTCTTAACCTCCCAAGGGTGACATGAGGTTTTCAAATCCATTCCTATGCAATAAAGATAGCATGTATTATTCATGCATACCGCCATTGATTGCAATGACACAAGTTGGAATGAATCCGAGTACAATTTTCGAACACGAAGATATGATAAGATCATTATCAGCGTGATAAATTCGGTCATTATGGCGTGCAAAGGTAGATGATGATACCTGAAAAGTGCAAAGAAGGAGTGTACAATACAACTTTTCTACAGATATAAATACATTTTATATACCCCAACGAACACACAATTATTCCGAATCCGGGTATCGGTCACTCATACTTCTTACCTACAAACTGCAGATAACACGGGGACTATATACATTTTGCGAACAAAGACCTCGATAAATCTGAAGCTCTATGGGTTATATTGTTTTCTTTGTTTAGTACATTTCACTTCGAAGTCTGTCCAGATGTAACTGATGTATTGAATAGCATATCTACAACTTATTCCCTCAGACACATAAAATGTTATCATCATAACTGAGCTGCTTCAAAACGAAAGAGAAAAATACATGTTTAAGATTTGCTGGATGTTTATTATGACGGTCATAATGGAGTAAGTAACACCATTTCTTTGTCGGGATCAGAAACAGGTATTTCTTTGTCGGGATCAGAAACAGGTATTTCTTTGAAATCGTTGGTAATCAGAACACTGTCTTTCTAATCGGGCATTTCTTTGTATCTGACGGGATCAGAGGTAGACAGCTATGGTACTTCATCAATTATATAACATTTCTTCCTTGGGAATTGGGGAGAATTATTCCAGCAAAGGTACAAAACATTCCTAATATGAGGAGAAAACACAGCTTGAAAAACTTCAAGATAGTTGCTATGATGAGCATAGTGATTTATATATATATATATATATATATATATATATATATATATATATATATATATATATATATATATATATATATATTTACTTTCTTTTGTTTTTAACTTACTAAGGGAAAGTAATCAGATTCTCATTTCCTAGTCTCAGAGTTTAGAACCTGAACTAAATTGTCTCCTAGCGTGGATGTGATTGGTCATGAAATCCTTTCTCCTCTCAGACACCGTATTTCACTTGTAGTTTTTATTGTCCACGAATTTCGAACGTATAACGTTGTGGAGAGTCACACAAGAACTTGCAAAAGTTACATTGGTACATGTATATACATTATATTAATCATACAAAATTCAGAGAACTTTTGTAAATTTACATGCATAAACGTTTAACAAATTAAAGCTATACATAACTCTCTGTGGTGAATAGTCTCGGTAAGGGAAAGCTTTTAAATCATTTTTCATGGTTGGATGGATGCTGGTATACACCGTGAATTTGTATTGACCAAGAAAGCCAAATTCAGCACATTGCCAACAATGCATTGGTACTAGTTATTACCAAGAAACATCATTACAAAAAGCAATTGAAATTTGCCTCTAGACAAGTGTTTCTAGACAAGCGGATCGGATTTATACACCTCTTCTTAGTTAAAATCCCATTCGGACTAAGATTTATGATTGGGAGTGTGTTGTGATTGTAGAGTTGGTAGAATTCGGTGACCTGTTATAAGTCACATTGTCACTAGTTGGAGCTCCGAAATACTATGACAGCTGGCAATGTATAACTCACCGAAAACTGCACGATTTTAGATGGTGATATTTATTCGACTCCTGCTCAAGTTCTTTTGAACATTACTCGAGTTTTCTTCTTCAGTTATACCCGAGTAATACTATAATCCTTTCTTAAAATGGGGTCAGAGGCCATAAACAGAAAATACTTAAGTTAACCATTTTCTTTTATAGCATTTCATTGTCAAACGTTCGAATTGTGGGTAATAGCTTAATTCTATCTATGAATAAAACTTAGTAAGATAAAAATTCATTAATTAATGAATTGTACCATAGACAAATTTGAAAATAGCACTTAAGTATTTTCTCAGTTTAAGGGTTTGGACCCGAATTCAGTGACTGTTATCATTCAGCCAGGTTAAATTATGGTAAATAAAACCAGACTTTAAGGCTTTGAACTGAAGGCTTTTGACAAATTACGTCGACAATCAAATAATTAAATAATTAATCAAAATGAAGACCGACAATCAAGGAGTTAATCAAAATGGAGACTGACAATCAAGGAGTTAATCAAAATGAGGACCGACAATCAAGGAGTTAATCAAAATGAAAACCGACAATCAAGGAGTTAATCAAAATGAAAACCGACAATCAAGGAGTTAATTAAAATGAAGACTGACAATCAAGGAGTTAATCAAAATGAAGACCGACAATCAAGGAGTTAGTCAAAATGGAGACCGACAATCAAGGAGTTAATCAAAATGAAGATCGACAATCAAGGAGTTAATCAAAATGAAAACCGACAATCAAGGAGTTAATCAAAATGAAAACCGACAATCAAGGAGTTAATTAAAATGAAGACTGACAATCAAGGAGTTAATCAAAATGAAGACCGACAATCAAGGAGTTAGTCAAAATGGAGACCGACAATCAAGGAGTTAATCAAAATGAAGATCGACAATCAAGGAGTTAATCAAAATGAAAACCGACAATCCAGGAGTTAATCAAAATGATATACGACAATCAAGGAGTTAATCAAAATGAAGACCGTTGTTTTTATTGTAGTTTTCATGAAACTGAGCTCCTGTAAGTTGCTCGTGAAATATGCATATGCTTTAGGACAGATTTTCAACACTATGTAGCAAAGTGATGAATACGTATCTAATGTACTCCAGCAAAGCATTATACAAGTCAACAGCATTGTAATATTCAGTTTTGTTTCCAAGTGTCATACATCATACATTATTCATCATGATTCTTCTTCCTTTCTTCCAATATCAAGTTTATTAAAACAAACTGGGCCTTGTTCATGAACAACGTATTTCATAATTAATGGGAATATGGTAGTTTACTATATTTTGGTATGTAGTAAATGTACTTCAGCATTTGACAGTATTACGAAACGCATAAGATAGATATGCTCATTATTTGTGGAAAAAATCCTGTTTTGTTGCTTGCTTTCTGTACGATACCAGATGCTTTCCGAGACATACCAGTGTATAGCTATTTGAAGTACAGCTGATTTATGGAGTATTATGCACTTATGTACATTGTATATGTTTCTTGTTGAGAATCACCATCAGCTGCACTGATAATACAACGGAACAAAGTCGAACCAAATAGTCGATTTAATCACGATGTATACTCTGAATTATTCACATGTTTGATTTGTGGGCAGAGGCATATCTAAATGAAAAAAACCCCCACAAAACAACAACAACAACAACCCCCCCAAACAACAAACCCCCCCCCCCAAAAAAAAAAACCTGCCGATGGATACTAAATAAAAATATGTGTAGTACCTGTCATAACCAATTTTAGGTAAGACATTTCTGTATAGTGCCCGTGATGGCAGATTGGGGATAAGGCATTATTGAGTAGTGCCCGTCATGACAGATTAGGGGTGAGGCATTTCTGTGCAGTACCCGTCATGGCAGATTGGGGGTGAGGCATTTCTGTGCAGTGCCCGTCATGGTAGATTGGGGGTAAGGTACATGTATTTCTGTGTAGTGCCCGTCATGGCAGATTGGGGGTAAGGTATTTCTGTGTAGTGCCCGTCATGGCGAATTGGGGGTAAGGCATTTCTGTGTACTGCTCCTCATGGCAGATTGGGGGTAAGGTATCTCCGTATAGTGCCCGTCATGGCAAATTCGGGGTAAGGCATTTCTGTGTAGTGTCCATCATGGCAAATTGGGAGTAAGGCATTTCTGTGTACTGCTCCTCATGGCAGATTGGGGGTAAGGTATTCCTGTGTAGTGCCCGTCACGGCAGATTAGGGGTAAGGCAATTCTGTGTTGTGCCCTTCATGTAGTGACCGTCATGGCAGATTGGGGTTAAAGCATTTCTGTGTATGCACGTCATGCCCGACATGACAGACTGGGGGTAAGGTATTTCCGTATAGTGCCCGTCATGGCAGATTGGGAGTAAGGTATTTCCATAAAATGCCCGACATGACAGATTGGGGGTAAAGATTTTTTACGTATAGTGCCCGTCATGGCAGACTGGGAGTAAGGTATTTCCATATAGTGCCCGACATGACAGATTGGGGGTAATGTATTTCCATATAGTGCCCGACATGACAGACTGGGGGTAAGGTATTTCCATATAGTGCCCGACATGACAGACTGGGGGTAAGGTATTTTCATATAGTGCTCGTCATGACAGATTGGGAGTAAGGAATTTCCATATAGTGCCCGTCATGACAGATTGGGGGTAAGGTATTTCCGTATAGTGCGCATCATGGAAGAATGCGGACAACGTATTTTTGTGTAATGCCCGTCATGGCATTTTGGGGTAATGTAGTGTATGTCATGGCAATATGTTTTGAAGGTATCTCTGTGTAGTTTCTACTACAGACATATTGAGTGAGAGTAACAAACTCTCTATTGAGTTTATATGTTAAGCTCTGATATTCTGAACTATGTAGAACATAAACTAACATATACACTTAGCACATAGAAATATTTCACACTTGTTTTATTGAAATCAAATTGTTTCATGTCGTATGGTGAAGAGTTTTATTGAGTTATAGAGAAAAGCTATCAGTTTTTCTAGTTTCAATTATACAAATGTAATAATAAGAATAAATTGGGATCCACAAACGAATTCCTCGGAGAATAAACAAACGTCACTAACATGATCATAACCTTGAAAAACTTACAGTAAGTGATAGCTGATTTCTATGTAGAATCAGAATCTTGGCTAGACCGCGGTCATGTCATCCGCTGGGAACATTCCATTTCTGTACAATATCAGGTTCTTATAAAGCATTTATTATTTCACGCTTGTATGCAGACGTTTTCATAGCAAAGACGAAAAGTTTGCCGTTCAGAGACCATAACATGATTAAATAATAATCATCGTCAACGAAAGCTAAAGACGTACTGTGTATATATGTCTCTGCTCTGTTCATAAGGGCGACAAGCGTAATTAAGAGTTATAATTTGTTTTGTCTATATGCGTAACAACTACAATGGCGACTCAACACTATGTTTTTCAATAATGTTGTAGAGTGGTAGTGAAGAAGGACATTACTATATCATACATGTTGTAGCATGGTAGTGAAATAGGACATTTTTATATCGTACATATTGTAGAGTGGAAATGAAGTGGGTCATTTCTATATCATACATGTTGTAAAGTGGTAGTGAAGTGGGGCATTTCTATATCACATATGTTGTAGAATGGTAGTGAAGTGGGGCATTTCTATATCATACATGTTGCAGAGTGGTAGTGAAGTGGGATATTTCTATATCATACATGTTGTAGAGTGGTAGTGAAGTGGGGCATTTCTATATCGCATATGTTGTAGAATGGTAGTGAAGTGGGGCATTTCTATATCATACATGTTGTAGAGTGGTATTGAAGTGGGGCATTTCTATATCATACATGTTGTAGAGTGGTAGTGAAGTGGGACATTTCTATATCATACACGTTGTAGATTGTAGTGAAGTGGGGCATTTCTTTATCATACATCTAGTAGAGTGGTAGTGAAGTGGGACATTTCTTTATCATATATGTTGTAGAGTGGTAGTGAAGTGGGGCATTTCTATAACATACATGTTAAAGAGTGTATTGAAGTGGGACATTTCTATATCATACATCTAGTAGAGTGGTATTGAAGTGGGACATTTCTATATCATATATGCTGTAGAGTGGTAGTGAAATGGGACATTTCTATATCATACATATTGTAGAGTGGAAGTGAAGTGGGACATTTTTATAACATACATGTTGTAGAGTGGTAGTGAAGTGGGACATTTCTATATCATACATGTTGTAGAGTGGTAGTGAATTGGGACATTTCTATATCATATATGTTGTAGAATGGTAGTGAAGTGGGACATTTCTATATCATACATGCTGTAGAGTGGTAGTGAATTGGGACATTTCTATATCATACATGTTGTAGAGTGGTAGTGAAGTGGGGCATTTCTATATCATACATGTTCTAAAGTGGTAGTGAAGTGGGACATTTCTATATCATACATCTAGTAGAGTGGAAGTGAAGTGGGACATTTCTATATCATATATGCTGTAGAGTAGTAGTGAATTGGGACATTTCTATATCTCTGTATCATACACGTTGTAGAGTGTATTGAAGTGGGGCATTTCTATATCATACATGTTGTAGAGTGGTAGTGAAGTGGGACATTTCTATATCATACATGTTGTAGAGTGGTAGTGAAGTGGGACATTTCTATATCATACATGTTGTAAAGTGGTAGTGAAATGGGGCATTTCTATATCATACATGTTGTAAAGTGGTAGTGAAGTGGGACATTTCTATATCATACATGTTGTAAAGTGGTAGTGAAGTGGGACATTTCTATATCATACATGTTGTAAAGTGTAGTGAAGTAGGACATTTCTATATCATGCATGTTGTAGAGTGGTAGTGAAGTGGGACATTTCTATATTACATATGTTGTAGATTGTTGTGAAGTGGGAAATTTCTATATCATATATGTTGTAGAGTGGCAGTAAAGTGGGACATTTCTATATCATATTTGTTGTAGAGTGGTATTGAAGTGGAACATTTCTATATCATATATGTTGTAGAGTGGAAGTGAAGAGGGACATTTCTTTATCATACATGGAGTCTGGTTCTTAATAAAACTCCGAGATCCTCAAGATATTTGTCTTTTTTCTGCACATAATGATTGCTTTTATTATCAGACAAAGATTACTGAAGAATGTCTCCTTCTTATTTACGATGAATAATGAGTAAACATCGGTCTCTTTTCCACAGTCTTTTAAAAGCATTATTCTAAGACTAATTACAGGACCGTTTTTGACTAGAAAATATGACAACAGCTTGTGTTTTTGACGTAAAAAGTCCCTGAGACGACTTAACAGGAAATATTCGCTATGATGCGGATAGATATGGTATATAACTAATGCGTTGATGTCCAATCCAGATTTCTCAAAGGAATAATGTTTAATTGACAGCTTCGTATTAACTGAAGTAAATCGCAGTTATCGTTTGCGTACTAAGCTATTAAAAGTCAACAACAAAAAATACGGGAATCAAAGAAAACAATTAAGATGCTTTTGGTATAGTTCAACAGAGACATTGGCCTTTCTAGCCTTTCATACTTACATTGGCATTGATGCATAGACGAAAATAGGGCACCGCTAAACGGCTTGCACGATACGTCCGCATGATGACGTGATTCCCTGGGCTCCTGGGTCCAGACCATAGTTTAAAACTCAGGATTACAACTTCAAGTTACACTATTTCATACACAACCACCAAATTATCTGCTAAAGTTATGTACCTTTCTAAAACGAAGAGGCCCAGACAAGGTTTTTTTTTTTATTTTACCCCGTGCATTTTCCCTACCCCAGGGGACAGAATAAAGTTTAAAACCCAGACGCACAACTTCAAAGCAGACTCTTTCATATACCACAACCAAATCATTTGCATCTGTCTTGGTTAAGGGAAAGAGCGCAATTTTTAGATCTCACCCATTTTCCCTACTCCAGTGGCAAAACCAAAGTATAAACCCCCAGATGCACAACTTTGTATCAGACCCTTCATATATTGCTCCAAATCATCTGCATGTGCCCTGGATAAGGAGAAAACACGGACAGGTTTGTTTCAACCCGCCAACTTTCCCTATCCTAGGGGCTAGACCTCAGTTTAAAACCCAGGTGTACCACAAGATTTGTACCTGTCATAGTTAAGAAGAAGAAGAAGAAGCACCGACAAGATTGTGGGGATAGACGGACAGATGGACGGATGACAGCGGTATAGCATAATACGCTCACATTTTAATGCAAAATGTATTATTAAACCTACTTCTGTAATATTTCTTTGTGCCATCTCTCATTCATGCACATGGACAAGACCTTACAAGCGATATTAGCATTCAAAAGTTGACAGTTCTTAGTACCGCCGTACTTGTCAAATGTTTGGCTCTGTTCTCTACCATCCATTGGCAAAGGTCGGACACGGTCTGATTCACAGTAAATTGATCAATATTGTTTTAAATGATTAAAAAAGTAAGGAAAATGACAATAAATAAAGAATAATCAAATGATGTTTTTTTCAACACACAGACGGTTTGGGAAGGTGATATTTGAAAAATATCAGCTTTCTATCCCACTAATTTAAAACTGAAAAAATGCCTCTTTTCCCAGATGAGTGCTACACTTGATTTAAGAGCTGCAAAATATAGTCCCTAGTGAATCGTGTAATAGAAAAATCAAGATCAGCTAAATGAATTTATGGAGAACTAATTAGTGTATGATGTATTAATATCCTGTTAATATTCATAATAAATTCCTGTTACTCAGGCAATTTCGTTCAGATAAGGTATCCTGTCAAATATTCCTACGCACCATGCTATTATTACACAGAATTTGAAAAGCATTATCTTTTACCAATCTAGCTAGCGGTTATATATGGCGCAGGAGTGATGCTCACCTTAGGGATTTTGCAGCAGTCTTACCTAGATCATCCTTGTGCTTATTACGATGGTAACTCCCGTTGTATTTCGTACAACGCGAATGAAATAAGCATTTTACAACCGTCATATAGGATTTCAAATGGTAGAGAGATATTAAAACGGGATCAGCAAGTGTTCCATACATATCAAAGTACCTGATTATAAATACTCTAAAAATAAGTTTGCTGAATATCGAAAACAGGGGGCGGGACAGGGGTATGGCCGGGTTATCCTTTGTACTCTCCAATAAAATATTATATTCCAGAATGTCTTAAAGAAAAATGCTATGTGTATAACTTGGTTTTATCATACGATCTGCCATATTGTTCTCTCATTTTAACGACTAAGATAACAAACTTTAAATTTACTTACATCTAAAACACTCAGATATCACTCATTTTTAAGTATATGCATCACTTCTGAGGAAGAAGATGTCATAGAAAGTACTCTCTTATGCATACTTTTTGTCCATGGTGATATCACCAGTTGACAGATCCAAATAAACACAAACAAGTTCATTAAAATCTGTCTGGTGGTTTAGGAAAAGAAGTCAGAAATGTGAAAAGCTAACAGATGGACGGTCTTTGGCTCAAGTGAGCTAAAAGAGATAATATATAATGGAGAAACCAATATAAAGCAAAACAAAATTTAAGAAAAAGAAAACTCGTCAATCGAAAACAAATTGATGAAGATTGAACTATGATAGTGGCTTTTCCCCAGTACATGTAAGTAATATTGAAACATTAATTGTAATGCAAGCAACCTACACAACAACCGTCAAATCTGCCAGTGTGTCTGTACCATAAAGCAAAGAATTTTGTGATTTCAAACATTATGCTCTTTACTTCTATTATTCCTTTGAAAATTTTTTTTGGGGGGGGGGGGGGTTATTTGTGCTGTATTTTATTTTCTTAACGTTTGACTTGACTGAAACACTTTTAGACAATACTAGTCAATACTATATCATTTGCTATGATTAATAATTAAAATAATTATGTTTATTGTTATGATCCCAATCAATTATATTTTAAATGTATTATATTGTTTTGTGTCATTTATCTTCATAGAAAATTACATAACCACTTATAATATTGGTCTCATGTATATGGCAATGTTGGTCGGCAATCGGTCTCCAGCATGAAGCTATGATATTACACTATAAATAGTGCTGCTGGTTTGCCAACATGGGCTATATTAGGTCAGATCCGTGGATCCAACCAAAACCCAATCTATGGTTAACATTTGTAAATATTAGAAAGCATGGCTTTCAAATGCTCATTAAATGATATTACACGGCTACTCTTCTAACGGCCAAGGACTGTTGATGATGTACAAAGCCACATAATATTTGGTAGATATAGTCATGATGCATGGATCCCACGTCACCAGAAGGTGGCTTGATGTAGTGATTAAGGACTTGGCTTGCAGTGTAGACGATCCGAGTTCGATTCCTGAATCGTGCCACTATGTTGGAGTATATGGTTACTTCCTGGTTCTATGTCACGATATAACTGAGAGAGTTGAAAGCAAAGAAAAACATAAACCAACCACATGTAGCAGATTTTCCGGCTTTGAACTTAGGATATAACATCGTTTAACAATAAATGCCTAGCGCATAGAGCCATAAACACTTTTTTATTGTGGAAATTTTACAGTTTATTTTAAATTCATGATTCGTCAACATCCGAGATAAAATCTGTATGAAATGTCCAAAGGGTGTTGAGTTACGTGGTAATCAGGCGTAGCCTCAACGGTTAAGGAATATACAGATAGTTTTGTTTTTGATCATAAAACATGATATTGAAATGCAATGGGATAAATGATTAAGTGTATGCGTAAAAGAAGAAACAGGAAACAGTGACCAATTTAGAATTCTTTACTCAATATACACGGTTTATGGTACTGCTTGATACTAGTATTGAGAAAACTGTTTACAAAGCATTATTTTACTTGAAATAACATCATAAACCATTCACAGGATGAAAGTTTATAGATTTTGACCAATATGATGAACAAGGGCAAATAAAGATTTTTTTTCAAATAGTATTAGAAACTATGAAAGTGCAAACACACATTTCTCTGCAATTTCCTTCCCACTGAACACGACTACAGTTCACAATCTAATCATCTACATGTTGAAGAAATAGACAAACGTTCTGATGCATTAGGACACAGAAAACAATCTGGTATTGGAATTTTTCATGTGTGGAATTGGAGAAGAAATTATATATATATATATATATATATATACTTTGGCTGTTTAGTTTAGTTTGGTTTAAGACTTTGGCTGAATCCTGATCACATTCATATTATATAACCGTCTTGAAAATATAATGTTTTGTCCGAGAATTATTCAATAAGTATTATAACAATAAATCCATTATGTGTTTCGCTATAGGAGTTTCATTTGGTAACTGACATTTATTATTTAAAAGGGATGAATCTCAAACCAGAATCAATTATGACGTAACAGATAGACAGCATCCAATAGATTATAGTAAATTACAATCAGTGTTAGTATGTAAAGATTTCTGCAGCTTTTTATCTAGAATTACATAAAATGCGTCATCTTCACCTTGAGCTGATGTATTTACGACTTAACACTTTTTCAGAAAATAAATGTAAGAGTATATGTCAAATGTCATCATCACTTCGTTGATGTTCATGCTTGCCTTTTCGAATTTTCAAACTTTATTAGATAATATTCATTTGAAGTTGTTTAAACAGTACAAGGTATAGCATTGACTCTGTTAAGATATTGGATACCATTTGATTATATGCATATCTCAGTACAAGTAATTGTCTTGTGTTTAAGATTTTCAAATATTTTCAGTTTTCCATCTACTTGCTGTGAATTTGAGAAAAAAAGCTTGATCATTTAACCGTTTGCGTTTAGCATACAGATTTATCTACAACTTTATTGGTTCAAATTGTCTTTAAACAACAAACACTAGGACACAAAATGAAAGTAGAGATGGCTACATTGTTAATAAATATCAGTGCGCCCAACATAGCATTATTTTTCTGTGTAGTCTGTGAATGATTACTATTTCCATCAATACAAGTTAATATTGTTTTAACTACATGTATACACAAGTTTTAATACTGTAATTTTATGACATGTTTTACAATGTCATACAACTTACTTATTTTTGCTGTTCTCGAGATTTTAAGCTTGTACAACTGGGTCATGGATTTTATAAGTACTCTTTCTCTTGTTACAACCAATACTGAAATCAATATATCTATTTCTCGCTTTATGAATACTTACGTAATGTGTCCAAACATTTAAGGTTAGAATCTGATTCCTTTCATCTAAATCCATAATTTGAATAAGCTGCAAACCAAACCGGACTGTGATTGTAGAATTGTAGCTCGGGACAGGTCGACTGTATATACTGCGATGCTGAATCTTTCGGAAAATATGACGCAATAACCGATCTTCCTCGGAGAGTCTGTTAAAGCCATGTACTGAAAATATAAAAGGACTGGTTTGAAAAATTAAATATGGGTCAGAATCAAATGCAGGAGAATATTTCTACTCACCTGAGTCAAAGACTCAAGTGAGGTATTGATATAGCACCAATACATCCATCAATCGTTGTCCGTAGACTTCTCAATTATTCAACTTCTTCAGAACCACGCACGAGAATTTAATGAAACTTAGTAGGGATCAAGTATTAAATGTCCCCCACAAGTGTTGTTATTTATTGGTAAGATCAGTGAAGGAATGGATCAAAAGGGAGTGGGGCGACATAGACCCCAGAGGATACCCTTCTTTTACAAACTTCTTATTCAGACCGGTTGCATAAATCCACAAACCGGGACAGGTTTGGTGTAGTGGTTAAGCGCTTGGCCTGCGGCGCCGACGATCCGTGTTCGATTCCCTGGTTGCGCCACTATGTTTAAGAGGTTGGTTATCTCCTGCTTCCATGTCGCGATAATGCCGATCTAGCTGAAAAATTGTTGAAAGCGATGTAAAACCCCAATCAACCAACAACAAATAAATCAACAAACCAATGCATCGGGTTGTTTTGAAGTGTGCCTTTAGAAACGTTGTTGTTGTTTTGTTCCATTCCGAAATTAAATATATCAATGCTTCTTATATCGACATTTCTTCGGATTTTAATCAGTTTTGCCTATTTTCATGTAATTTTTAAAGATTTTCTCATAGTAGTGTTGCGTACCATATATTTGTTTTTGTGTTTGCTATCTGATTAAATTGTAACAAACGTAATTGAAAAAGAAAAGAATAGAAAATAATTTAAGGAGGTTTTGCATTTTTGTAAGATTAAAATAAAAAAAAAAGAGGAGGGGGAGTTATAATATAAGTATAAGCTTTGATGGGCTTTTTGACTTTTTTCTTCAGAACTGATCATAAGATTTTCATAAAACTTAGACGATACCAAGTACTCAAAGTCTCCTCCAAATTTTGCTGTATTTGGCCGGATCCTTCAAGGCCGAGTGGCATAGGTCTTAAAAGATTCTTTTATTTCACAAACTTTAGACTGGCTGCATAGTTCAAAGCGTATTCATCCCAGTGACGTAGAAAGATGTCTAAAGATTATTACATTCCGAATCAAATGTGTGGGAGTGTTTTGTGTCATTTCTGACATAGATATTTTCAATGAGTGAGCTGTTTTTGAATGAGCAAATTGAGTACAGATGAGTGATACAGGCCCATTGGGCCTCTTATATTTCTTAAACAAGAATTATATATTATGCATATCTTTGAACACATTAATTAAAGTAAGTATAAGAGACATGTCTACGCATTATACTATTACATTGATTAGATCGAATTTCAGATCCAGATAACCGGCATCGGTTTCTTTGCAAATCAGAACCGAACGTGAAAACACGTCTTGCGGACATACGATCGGATCTTGTCATTATCCATACAGTGATAAAATCCATTGTTTATGATGATTATACATATGGTATTCTTAACTAATCTACAAAATGAAATTATAACCTGTTAAAATATCCAATGACTGCAGAATGAAATACTCATTTTTAAATATTTGACCATATGAATTCCACATGCTAGGTTTCATTTTCTATGCTGTAAGAATTATCCCCCTTTGAAATTATGTAAATTATGTGCCACACTGTCGATGAGTTTGTTTAAAGGTATACAATTCTAGTAAATAGTGAACGCTGCTGAACGAACAAACTTATGCTAATACTAAAACAGTACACAACCCTTGTAAATAGTGAACACTGCTAAACGAACAAACTTATGCTAATACTAAAACAATACACGACCCTTGTAAATAGTGAACTCTGCTAAACGAACAAACTTATGCTAATGCTAAAAACAGTACACAACCCTTGTAAATAGTGAACACTGCTAAACGAACAAACTTATGCTAATACTAAAAACAGTACACAACCCTTGTAAATAGTGAACACTGCTAAACGAACAAACTTATGCTAATACTAAAACAATACACGACCCTTGTAAATAGTGAACTCTGCTAAACGAACAAACTTATGCTAATGCTAAAAACAGTACACAACCCTTGTAAATAGTGAACACTGCTAAACGAACAAACTTATGCTAGTACTAAAAACAGTACACGACCCTTGTAAATAGTGAACACTGCTAAACGAACAAACTTATGCTAATACTAAAACAATACACGACCCTTGTAAATAGTGAACTCTGCTAAACGAACAAACTTATGCTAATACTAAAACAATACACGACCCTTGTAAATAGTGAACTCTGCTAAACGAACAAACTTATGCTAATACTAAAAACAGTACACAACCCTTGTAAATAGTGAACACTGCTAAACGAACAAACTTATGCTAATACTAAAACAATACACGACCCTTGTAAATAGTGAACTCTGCTAAACGAACAAACTTATGCTAATACTAAAACAATACACGACCCTTGTAAATAGTGAACTCTGCTAAACGAACAAACTTATGCTAATACTAAAACAATACACGACCCTTGTATACTTGTGCTAATATTAAAAAGAGATTAAAGAGGGCCTGTATCACCTGAGCACAATTTCCTCATTTACAAACAACAGTTTGCTTGTACAAAATACTTAGATTCATATATTCTCTTACGTATCGAGTTTTGACAACTGACAATAGACTATAAACTTGCTTCTCGTAGTCAGTAATTATTTTTTTCTGATATGACTTTCTGATGGCTGCAAAACACTTAGAATTTGTGTTGGTGTAAATTGAAATGAAATCTTATTGCTTTTAGCGGGGTTTGAATCGCTTATCTTCAGATTGTCAGAACTGGCATATATAAAAATGATCATAATAAATCCAGAAGACATTCTTATAGCTCATTCAGGAAGTCTTTGGAATAACTTTTCAAAGAATTATTCTGTGTAAAAAGAAAGAAAAGAACCACAAATCAAAGGACTGAAGGTCCTGAGTGCCACTCATATGAAGCTGATTGATTGATTGATTTTTGTTTAACGTCACACCACAAATATTTCACGTACATGGTGACAGCATCTGCCTGATGCGGGGCATACAAATTTTGAGGGATCTTTAACGTGCCATGCATACCACAACACGGGGCCTCGATTTTTACTGTCTCATCCGAAAGACAGGACACCGGCATGACCAGAGCGGGACTCGAATCCAGGCCTCCAGATCAGGAGGAGAGCGCGATACCACTAGGCCACGCCAGCTTCATATGAAGATGGAGAGGAATTAGTGTTATCAATAGTTTTAATTCTGGACTAGTTTCATTCTTAGAATTAACGGCACAAATTCAAGATGATTCTTGAATCACTATTGAGCTATTTAGATAAATTTTCTTTTAATGAAACAAAATTGAAGTGGGAATAGTTGTACGAAGCATGCATTCAAGTCTGCATCCCAAGATTAACCATTAGCGCAAGTTTTGGAATCTTTACATACTGTTTACTCGAGATGATTTGGCATACGGCCGAGTCAGAAGTCTTTTATTTTTACTAGTTTTTCGCAAACTGAGGTACCCCCAACAGTGGAAAAAATGTCACATGAAGCAACCGAACGAGGTACTTTAGCATGCATCCCATAGATGAATCATTGGTACAAGTTTGGTACTTATACTGTCCACAACTGAGATACTCTTGCCCCAAACAGGTTACCAAAATGACCCAAACGGAACAAGCAAATTCAGAGAATTTCAGGGATCTATCAGTAAGGGTGCAGTGATCTGTGACATTATCATGATTGTGCATGTCTACAGACACAAATGCCAGATATGAATACACTACGTCTTAGGGTTAAAAAGTTAAATTGAAGTATGTCAAAGGTCACGGTCAAGGTCACATGATAAAAATTTTGTACCAACGGAAAGGTATTGCAATTAGGCACAGACATGCCAAATATAAAGGCCCTACGTTTTACGATTAAAAAGTTATGACCAAGGTTAAAGTTTTTGTGACAAACGGACAGACAGACGGATGGGCAGACGAATGAGATTTAATGTCCCCACGCTTTCGCAAAAAGCGGGGGACAAATAGTATGTCAGGTACAGCTTGAAACATGTTTTCCATTCTGCATCCCAAGATGAATATTTAGTTAGTGTAAGTTTGGTACTTGTACCTTGTCCAGAATGAGGTACCCCAAAAGGCTAACTATGTCACTCAAGCAGAAAAATTATGTAACATGCAGCATCCAAATCATGCAATCAAGTCTATATCCCAAAAATTTGCTACTTGTAGCATTTGTAATTTGTCCAGAAATGAGTTTTCCAAACAAGTTAAACGGTTGCGGATGTCAGCCCTATAGCACAAGATCATCTAAACTATGTCAAGGTAATCTAAAACTGTCCTTGCTCTGAGCATTTGTTGTGGATTTGATTGTACAAAGACAGAGAAGACATGGTGAATCTGTTTTCAATTAGGAGGGTGTTGTAATCAGATGAGGGTGTTCCCGAGGATACATAAATGTCAAGCTTATTTCAAAGTCGTATCCTACTGGATCAAAAGTTAGGAAACAACTATTTGATTTTAATGCGGGGGGGGGGGGGCAGGAAAACTTTCAGAGGCCTGAAATTTTTTTTTTCTGAGCCGAATTTTTCACCCAAAATTTGTGTCAGACTTTTATTTTTTGGCAAAGTGTTCCTGCCCCCCCCCCCCACCCCCTGAAAATCAAATGGTTGCTCCCTTATAGCCCAGGTTGAAGTTTCTGAGACAGACAGAAGAATGAGATTTAATGTCCCCCCGCTTTCACAATAGCGGGGGACAAAAAGTGATGTTAAAAAGACATTATATTTCATTTGTTCTGTTTTGACAATTCTCATTGGTCCACACATTAGCGTTCAGAAATATATAACCACGGTATACCGTCCTTAAATGTGTTACTACATTGTACGTACTCTTTGTCCACATTGCCTCTGACTCCAACTATCAAAAATACTGTCAGTAACAACTTCGTTTAGTGCTTTTAACGCCCATCTTAAGTCTCTTATCAAGGACGATTTGCAAGTTCTACCATTCACGTGCACAATCATTACAATCAACCTGAACCAACAAAACTGACAACGCGACGTACATGACATGATGACGTACATGCTTTCCAGCATGTTAATTCATCTTGTTGCGCCGCAGCAAAACTGCCTGTTCAGCTGTTTACGATGCGCTGTCAAGTCACTCATGTATGAATCAATTTGTGATTAATAATTTAATCATAAATTTTAAGAATATGAAAATGAAGAAACTACTATGTCGGTGCATGAATTATCAATTCGTTTCTCGGAAGAATTTTAAACATGACGCTATTCGTCTCCTAGCAACAAGGAATTTGGGGGCAATTTCAAAGAGAAAAAACCCCGATGTTTGTGTTACTGTGAATTAGAATGGGGAAAAACGTACTATGTTTGATTGTTTCCGACAGGTACACCGTGGTTATACCGGTTGAAACAGAGTTTTCCTTGCAACGCTGGCAACGCTTGCGCCCAGAACGGCGATGATAACAGAGTACCACAAAAACAAAAACAAAACAAAGCAAAAGGAAAAGAAATTCAGAGGGGAAAACACTTTTTTGAGACACCATTTTTGATCACTCTAATACATTTGATGAGATATGCATCAAGTCTGAAGAAATATCTTGTCAAAGAAGGCGGAGTCTTCATCCCTACCAAGTTTTTAAAAAAATATTCCATTAATTTCATTAGATATGAAGCAGACGTTTATCAAATCTCATCATAATGATGATAGTAGTATACCCCTCCATTTTTAATTAAAAAAAAAAAAGAAGAAGAAGTAAAGAAGGAAATAAAAAGAAAGGAAAAAACCTGCTAAACTCATAGAAAATATTTATGTATTTCATTTCCTTCTAATTACATTAATTACATTAAAATCATGAAAAAACCCCGTCAAAAATTTGATTTCATAATGAAGCTAAAACCACCAACACTTTTAAAGACACCCTTCTAGATCACTCTGATGCATTCTGTTTGATAATCTATGCAGCCGGTTTTAACATGTCAAAAGCCGGCATCATCGTGGGCTGTGTTGCCCTACCCAGGATCCATCCCTCTGACAGATCTGATCGAAAACAGCAAAATTTGTAGGGAACCTTGAGAACTTCTTCCCTACTAAGTTTTATGAAAATCTGTCCATTAGCTCATAAGAAGAGGTACATTAAAGCTATTTATTACAAACTAGTGGTATAGATCTAGCCAACACCCCCTCCCTTTCCCTTAATATTAATGCAGTTAATTTCTTCCTAGTTACATTTATTAAAATAAAATCAGTTAAATCAGACACAATTAATTCAAATCAGCAACCTACAAGGGGAAAATCTGAGAAAAGAGAATTCCCAAAAAGACGTCAAAAACGTAAAAACAAAATATTTTCACTTTATAAGACACACTTCTAAATCATTAAGATATATTCAGTCTGATGATCTATGCGGTCGGTCTGAAGAACATGCTTGTCGAAGGAGGGTACCTACTGGGGCTTATAGTGCCCCGCCCTGGATCAAACCCTTGGCGGACCTGGTCGAAAAACAGCAACATTTGTGAGGAACCTTGAATAGTTCAAACCTACTAAGTTCTATAAATATTTTTCTATATGTTCTGAAGGAGAAGTCATGACAAACTAAAAATATATCACCGTTTTTGAATCGTTAACATTTGCAATTTTTCCTGTATTCCATTTATTTCCAATTACATTTATTACCATAAAGTTAATTAATAATACACAAAATCAATTCATAACAAGCAACCTACTAGGAGAAAATTTAAGTAAACACCCCAAAATAGGCAACCCCCCCACTGGATTTATACTAGTAAGATAATGTAAGGCAAACAGTCTATATATTGCTCGTTGTTTTGCTTTACCGACTTCTAATTTTATTTTAATGTACATCTTTTTTTTTATTAAGTTAGAAAATATATACACATCGATGATTTGTCAAAATGGGAATCCAGCTTGTATCTGCGGCAAATTTAAGTTATCATTACAAGAAGTAAAATGACCAAGTCACAAAATACAAACAAATTATGTAGCTTGTCACGTGATGTACTGTATCTCCACAGTGTCTTTAATTACGACAATAATATACACCAGGGAAAACTTTACTAAGAAAGGCGTATACACTTACTACAGTTGCTATTCATATTGCAAATGCGATCTTTGGAAAATGGACAATAACGAAACTAATTGGTATTTCTATAAAAGAATCCTTAGGGCTTTAGTTTTTTGGATAAGCATAATTTTTCATTTCTGTATCAAGTAATTTATAAAAAGAATATGAATAACATGCTATATAGTACATGACATTGCATGTCTATTATTGAAAAAGATCTCAGATGTCGGTAATTTGTTGTATACATAAGGAGCAAGATAGTTTGATGGTAATATAATACTTCATAAAATCATAGAAATTATAAATGTTTGACAGAATGATAAATCGTGGTCAAAATGTAGTATACGAACTGTTATTTGGCCGGTTGTCATTTTAGAAAAGAATTCCAGTAAGTAGTATTATTTAATTAATTTATTTATTTATTTATTTATTTGCATTTTTTATTTTTGAAATGAACATACTCGTATGAAAAGTCAGATAATGATTTGTACATTATTTCATATAGCTGTTCGTATAATACTGAAACTGAAAAATTTTAAAACATTTTTAATGCATTCAAATATTTAAAAATTTTGATTTAATTATCTAAACAAGTTTTCTATTTAATCAGAATGTATACTTTTTCATAGATTAATGTGCAGTATCTTCGAGGATTTACTCTGGTCGAAAAACAGGTGTCCCATGTACACATTTAAGATGGCACTTGTTACTTTCGCATCTTCCTATGACTCAAATGTATGTATCTATTTTGTGTGCTTGTTTCTGCATTGTTAAATGTCACATCACACAATTTCTCGGTTTCTATTGTCACATTTGTTATAACTAGGAACAGGAGGATGTAAACCAGCCTAGAAAATGTCTCATACTGACAGCCGATGTTTTGCTCGTTTGTTGTCAGAAAAGAAGCCGTTCTTGTGCTCTTAAAATTCACACAACTGGAACAACTCTCTCCCTTTGTTTATTGACAAAATGTATTATAATTCGATAAATATTATTTATACATCTAGTTAACATCCTGTGTACATGTGGAACTTGCAGTGGAACTGGTTATATTGAAAGGTATAACCGTAATAGTGGCGGTGGTCAAGAAGAACGTTTGACGATAAGAATGTCGTATTTTATGTCTTTAACAATTTTCAAAAGATTTAGATAATTGTATATTTAGAAGGCTCCTGAAATGGACGTATCGACCGAGGCTGAGCGTTGTAATAGGTGCCCTTAGTCACCTCTGGTCCACCAACAACAATAAATAAGACCTGTTAAGTGATATTTTACATGTTGTTAACATTCATTAGTGTAATTCCACAGTACTATATAATGTTCAAACACTAATTTGTACGCAATGCTAATATAATATTTTGGTCTATTAGCGCTATCATTTTGGCCATTTATATCGTGCATTGAAGTGTAATTCTCTCTCGCTGGTATGATACACTGGGCCGAATCTTCTGACGAATAGTTATATCAAGAGGTTTGCTACCCATACATTGTCTTTTTTTAACAAAAGAGTAATGGGGTCTCAAAATTCTCATTCCAGAAAGCTTTGCAGTCCTATTGGATTTCTGGGATGGACTAAAAGAGCAAATGTCAAGATAAACGTATTACTGCTTTTTACCACAGTTTGACAGCTGTTATTTTTTTCTGAAAAAAAAAATCATTTATAGATGAAGGAACAGTTGTATCGCAATGACGACCAGCTCGGCTGTCAGAACACTGTCTTTTGAAAGCTACAATGGTAGAGGAACGGACCTCACTGGACGGTACTTCATAATAGAAACATCAAAATTTGATAATTTAACACTGCATGGATAACGGAAACGGAAGTCTAAAACATCTGTAACTGGTGAACAGACGCCCATTTTCCGGTTCGACTAATTAACACTCTAGCATGATTTCAATGATTTCATCTAAATTTGCGAATACAATCATGTGATAACATTATAAATCCTTTTATCATTCATACAGTTGGATAAGTTTTGATACTTTAGTGGACATTTCTATACTCACGAAGTTATTGATGTTGACGAAAAAGCCAAACGCTTTCGTATGCATTGAAAATGACTACAAAACTGTTTTTAAAAATCTAATGAGAGTCCATGTGCTCTGGGATAATAATTAAATTGTATAACAGAACAGCCAGTGGTTTGTTTTTGGTTTTGTTTTTGTTTTTGTTATTAAACTGGTTGAAACTAGAGGCGACTGGACTAGATCAAATAAGACGCGTAGAAAATGTCCGAAAAGTGATTTCCGAAATAAAGGCCTCCATGAAACATTAAAAGCGAAGACCTTTATGAGAGAAAGACCGTAGTAATTATGAGTAACAATAGCGCGTTAAGTGGCTAGAATGGAGACACGAAATATCTGTGATCTATCAGCGTAATTTAATAAAGTCGTGTCGATGTCGGCCAAGATTATAGTAGACATTTGTAGTCTGAGGCTTGATAATCCAGGGTCGCGATCTGGACAACGATAGCAACGCTAACAAAAAGACCAACATGGAGAAGATCGATTCCGGCAATGTAATCAAGCCTCTGTTATGTAACAAAACCTCATCTCCTATTGTAATGATATGACCAAAATTTTATATATTTACACATAGTTTTATAGTAAAAGTTTGCCACAATAATTTATATTCCACTGTAATTTTTCTGGAAAAATAAAAATAATCGGTAATATTTTCATATATGTATATATCAGTATACAATGGGCCCTAAACTAAGGTATGCTTTAGACGACAAATGTATACAATTAAAGAAGAAAATATCACTGCAATTAACAAAGTTCTAAATAACGCCAAATAAAATGCTTCCCAGTCTGGGGCGCAAATTCACATCTACATGTGCATTCAACTGTTTGTGGAAAAAGTGAAGCATTTATAAAGTAACTCTTTTGTTTTTCTTCTTTGTTTAAGTCAAATGGTAAAACAATTATCATATATTTGCTGTTCATTTGTTTTGTTGATTTTGGCGAGCTCAATCTTATCTCATGGTATTGAATGAGCAATTAGGATAAGCACATATAAAACCTAGGAATGGAAACCGATGATGCTATAAAAAGATACGAAGCGCCCTAAGTCACTTGAGTAAACAGAGTTGAGTTAAATTCGTGTAAAATCACTCACTGTGTCTGTTTATTTAACTATTGGTATAGGATAGAAAGGTCTATTGATTTATAGCGGGCTTTAATAACTTTTACAGCAATTGATTTGATAGCTAGTTGTAGCTATATTACCTCTTCGCCAACACATCATCAATAACAGTTGAAATGCAGTTTTGTTTACATCCAAAAAGGCTTATTGAAAGGTTTCTGCATTCCCGATCCCAAATTTTATACACAATGCCAGATCAGAAATAATTCCAAACTAAATCCCAGAATGAAGTTAATTATAGCCCGTGAGACTATACTTCTGTATGGTAAACCTCAACAGTGGCCCAGACTTCTGACATAAATTTGGCTCGATGTCGGGGGAAAGAATAATATTGAAAATAAATCTAGATTCTGAATTATTTTGCAGTGAAGATTTATCTGGATGTGTCTCTTTAATGTCTTGTCGCTAACTTCGATGAATGTACACGGGTATACGACTAACACAGTCTCGTACTACATCCATAGTATGAACGTAAAAACCAGAGATTCGCATGTACCATTCTTTACAGCGTTTTAACAGGACTTGATATTAATGTATATGTAGAAGATATATTCTCAACCAGGAATATAACAGTCAATGATATTTGTGTTTTTCATAATTTGGTTGACGATATTTTTCAGCTAACTTAATTAAACTAGTAACTTATATTAAGTCTAAACTAATTTGTAAATGTCCATCGAATTTCAAAATTTAGTAAATAAATAAAAAAAAACTCCCAAAACCCCAAAAACACCCCCCCCCCAAAAACCCCAAAACACCCCCCCCCCCAAAAAAAACAAAACAAAACAAAACAAAACAACCCCCCCCCAAAAAAAACAAAAAAAAAACCCCAAAAAAACCAAACAAATACCCCACCCCCCAAAAAACCCCAAATAATAATAATAAAATAAATATAAATAATTATTTTAAATCCCGCACATCAAAAAACATTTTGTCATTCTGAATTATCTGGACGTTTGTCTTTTTCATCAAATGTGTACATTACATTTAAACATTTAGATGAACAGAATGCTGTAATCGTGGTCAGAGGAACATCGGCAAGTGAGGGAAATTGAAAAAAAAAATACGATTGCAATTAGTTTCAAAATGCAAAAGGTACTTATATAGTCCCTTATAGTCCCTTACATAAGTGACAAAATTTAGGGATGATTTTTTTTATTTTTGCTTTTTGTTTGCTTTTGTTCGCGATGTTGATAAAAGATCTATTGAAGAGATGATAGGTTTATATTAATCAGGTTTGTGAACAGTTTTCTCAATATATATATATATATATATATATATATATATATATATATATATATATATATATATATATATATATATATATATATATATATATATATATATACCTCATCCCTACCTCATCCCTTGAAGTAAGTATGGACTGTACAGATGTTGAAAGTTAGATTTAAATTATAGATGTTAAGATCACATAGATAGTCTAACTACACATAATTTGAGGTATTTGATAATATTAAATTCTGACAAATTTAACAGTTAATAAAAAGTAATTTTCAAATCGTCATAGTAAATAAGTTTTCACACTTTATGACTGTATCAATCAGGAAATAAATGACCTTATTCCTGAAGTCGATATACTGTCAGTGACTTATCACTGCTTTGTGCGATATCCCCTGTGCCTTCGTAATAAATCACCTTATAGATCTCATACAGCATGCCCAGTAGGACTGTACTCAAATTTACAAATATGCAACAACCATATTTATGAGGTTCATCTTAAACAGTTCTTGGACACATGAAGAAATCTCTGTGTGATACCATTTTATGAGCATGAAACCGTATTTTTACATTAGCTGTTCACTTGTGTATTCACTATTTGTAGAATCTAAATGAAGGCATTTTTTTCACTCACTCTTTGTATTTTTAATGTAATAATCTGAAGATCAAGAAACAAATTTGGTGTGACCCAGCCAAACTGTAAATGACCGAAATGAATATGTACAGACAAGAGACAAAACAACTAGACAGGCCAGCATAGTAAGACAGAAATTGTAAAATCAAGTACAGTAAGTGGTAATCCGGAAAAACAATGAGATATGAAGGATGAGTAAGGGAGTTTCTCCTTGGCAACTTAACACCCATCATGTATACTAGTCATTCCACAGTAAAACAAGGATTAAAACTCCAGTGTTTACATGAAGTCACTACTGTAATAATATGCGAAGTATGCATTGGTGTATGAGCATCTTCATCCGATTGACACGATATAATAACATACACAGCGCAGAGGTTGATCTTGCAATTCTCTCCTCCCGAATTCAACACACTGCAGACAAAATGGGAGATATATAACATCTACATCAGTTTTCAGCAATTTTCCTTCTTCCCGATGAGGGATGATTGAATGAATCTGAAATTATTCTACATTTATCTAAAATCGTTTTGATCAACATATACATTGAATACACTACTTCGATTTGTAATTACTTTTGTTCGCATTGACAAGGATTGCTCTAACAACTCCTGAACCGATAGGAATCAAACAGTTATTACTGGAAGGCCAGATCACTGCATTCTGTCTGAATTACCCGGAGGCTTCATTCCATTCTGTTTGGGATAATATTATTACCAAGCGGGATAACTCCATTCTGTTTGTAATGTTTTCATTACTAGAAAGGATCGTTGTATTCTGTGTGGGATGACATCTTTACCAGAAGGGATCGTCTCATTCAGCGTGGGATGATATCATTATTAGGAAGGATCGTTGTATTCTGCGTGGGATGATATCGTTATCAGGAGGGATCGTTGTATTCTGTGTGGGATGATATCATTATCAAGAAGGATCGTTGTATTCTGTGTGGGATGATATCGTTATCAGGAGGGATCGTTGTATTCTGTGTGGGATGATATCGTTATCAGGAGGGATCGTTGTATTCTGTGTGGGATGATATCATTATTAGGAAGGATCGTTGTATTCTGCGTGGGATGATATCGTTATCAGGAGGGATCGTTGTATTCTGTGTGGGATGATATCATTATCAGGAAGGATCGTTGTATTCTGTGTGGGATGATATCTTTACCAGGAGGGATCGTCCCATTCAGCGTGGGATGATATCATTATTAGGAAGGATCGTTGTATTCTGTGTGGGATGATATCGTTATCAGGAGGGATCGTTGTATTCTGTGTGGGATGATATCATTATTAGGAAGGATCGTTGTATTCTGTGTGGAATGATATCATTATCAGGAGGGATCGTTGTATTCTGTGTGGGATGATATCATTATTAGGAAGGATCGTTGTATTCTGTGTGGAATGATATCATTATCAGGAGGGATCGTTGTATTCTGTGTGGGATGATATCATTATCAGGAAGGATCGTTGTATTCTGTGTGGGATGATATCATTATCAGGAAAGATCGTTGTATTCTGTGTGGGATGATAACATTATCAAGAAGGATCGTTGTATTCTGTGTGGAATGATATCGTTACCAGGAGGGATCGTTGTATTCTGTGTGGGATGATATCGTTATCAAGAGGGATCGTTGTATTCTGTGTGGGATGATATCATTACCAGGAGGGATCATTCCATACAGCATGGGATGGTATCATTATCAGGAAGGATCGTTGTATTCTGTATGGGATGGTACCGTTACCAGGAGGGATCGTAGTATTTTGTGTGGGATGATATCATTATCAGGAGGGATCATTCCATTCAGCGTGGGATGGTATCATTATCAGGAGTGATCATTCTATTCAGCGTGGGATGGTATCATTATCAGGAAGGATCGTTGTATTCTGTATGGGATGGTATCGTTACCAGGAGGGATCGTAGTATTTTGTGTGGGATGATATCATTATCAGGAGGGATCATTCTATTCAGCGTGGGATGGTATCATTATCAGGAGGGATCGTTGTATTCTGTGTGGGATGATATCATTATCAGGAAGGATCGTTGTATTCTGTGTGGGATGATATCATTATCAGGAAGGATCGTTGTATAATGTGTGGGATGATATCATTATCAGGAAGGATCGTTGTATTCTGTGTGGGATGATATCATTATCAGGAGGGATCGTTGTATTCTGTGTGGGATGATATCATTATCAGGAGGGATCGTTGTATTCTGTGTGGGATGATATCATTATCAGGAAGGATCGTTGTATTCTGTGTGAGATGATATCATTATCAGGAGGGATCGTTGTATTCTGTGTGGGATGATATCGTTATCAGGAGGGATCGTTGTATTCTGTGTGGGATGATATCATTATCAAGAAGGATCGTTGTATTCTGTGTGGGATGATATCATTATCAGGAAGGATCGTTGTATTCTGTGTGGGATGATATCATTATTAGGAAGGATCGTTGTATTCTGTGTGGGATGATATCATTATCAGAAGGGATAGTTGTATTCTGTGTGGGATGATATCATTATCAAGAAGGATCGCTGTATTCTGTGTGGGATGATAATATTACCTGGAGAGATCGTTCAATTCAGCATGACATGATATCATTATTAGGAAGAATTGTTGTATTCTGTATGGGATGATACCGTTACCACGAGGGATCGTTTCATTCGTCGGAGTTAATAATATTAAGAGGAGGTATCGTTGTATTCTGTGTGGCATGATATTGTTATGAGGAAGGATCGTCCCATTCGTCCACATTGTTACCAGGACCGATCATTCTATTCAGCGTGGGATGATATTACCAGGAGGTATCGTTGTATTCTGTGTGGCATGATATTGTTATGAGGAAGGATCGTCCCATTCGTCCACATTGTTACCAGGACCGATCATTCTATTCAGCGTGGGAGGGACTTTCCATTCTGCGAGGGATGAAATCATTTACAGGAGAGATCTTTCCATTTATCTGTGGGGTTCTATCATGAACAAGAGAGATTTCAGCTCTCTGATAGGGGTGTTACTACTTTAGCTTTCAGGCAAGATGATGCTGTGTAAGTTGTTAACACTCTCGGGTAGAATTACTGTGTGGAATATTGTTAATTTCCGGAGGGATTTCTGCATTATTTGTGGGATGTTGTCACTCTAGGGAAATTTACGGCATTCTGAGTGGGATGCTATTGCTTTCAGGTAGGATCACTGCATTTTGTTTGGGATGTTACCTCTATCTTATGGGATTACTGCAATATGTGTAAGATGCTATCACAATCAAGTGGGATTACTGCATTTAATGAAGGGTGTGATTACTTTCAGGCATGTTGGAAAATATAACTCCAAGTAGTAATCACTTTATACTGTGTGGGCATTTATAAATCTCAGGAGTAGTAAGTGTATTTTGTGTGAGGTTTTATCAATCTCAGGAGTAATAAGTGCATTTTGTGTGCAGTTTTGTTAATCTCAGGAGTATTAAGTGCATTTTGTGTGGATCTTTGTTAATCTCAGGAGTAGTAGTGCATTTTGTGTAGGTTTTATCAATCTCCGGAGTAATAAGTACATTTTTGTGGGATCTTTGTATTTTCAGGTCGGACCTTTGCATGTAACAGCATTCTGTTTTCACTTTCAGGGGAGATGTTGCCACTATCATTTAGCATATCTATTGAGATGTTGCCACTATAATTTAGCATATCTATAGAGATGTTATCACTGTCATTTAGCATATCTATTGAGATGTTGCCTTTATCATTTAGCATATCTATTGAGATGTTGTCACTATCATTTAGCATATCTATTGAGATGTTGTCACTATCAGGCAGCATATCGATTGAAATGTTGCCACTATCAGGCAGCATATCTATTGAGATGTTGACTGCACCCGTCGATTCTGTGGTTTTGTGATGCTGTTAATATTACGAAGCGGGATTTGTGTTCGATGTTATCATTATCAGGCGAGATTTTTGTGTTTGATTTATCATAAATAGGATAAAAAATATCCAACATAGAAACCCCGCCGGGAGATGATAACATCCCAACAGACACCGTACCTGAAAAAGATAACATATCCCACAAAGAATGCAGGCGCAGTTACACTATAATGTGTGATGTTTTCACTATTAGGAGGTTTTAATGCATTCTGTGTGTTAAGTTAACAAAGTCAGTCGGGATCACTACATTCTGTGTGATGTTTTGATTCTCCAGTGGCATTATTGCATTCTGTGTAAAATGTTATCACAGTCAGTCGGAATGACTGCAATCTGTGTGATGTTATCACTCCCCGATGGGATTATTGCATTCTGTGTGGAATGTTATCACAATCTGGCGGAATCACCGCACTGTGTGTGGATTGTTATCAAAATATGGCGGTATCACCGCATTGTGTGTGGATTGTTATCACTATCAGGCGAGATTACCACATTTTGTGTCGAATGTTATCAAAATCTGGCGAACTAACCACATTTTGTGTGGAATGTTTTCACAACCTGGTGGAATCACCACATTTTGTGTTGAATGTTATCACAATCTGGCGGAATCACCGCATTTTGTGTGGAATGTTTTCACAATCAAGCGGGATTAGCGCATTTTCAGTGTAATATCAAAATCAGACGGAATCACCGCACTGTGTGTGGAATGTTATCACTATCAGGCGGGATCACCGCATTTGTAAGAAATGCTATCACAATGAGGCAGAATCACCGCACTGTGTGTGGGATGTTATCACCATCAGGTGAAATCACCGCACTGTGTATGGAATGTTATCATAGTCAGGTGGAATCACCGCACTGTGTATGGAATGTTATCATAGTCAGGTGGAATCACCGCACTGTGTGTGGGATGTAAGCACAGTCAGGTGGAATCACCGTACTGTGTATGGAATGTTATCACCATCAGGTGGAATCACCGCACTGTGTGTGGGATGTAATCACAGTCAGATGGAATCACCGTACTGTGTATGGGATGTAAGCACAGTCAGGTGGAATCACCGTACTGTGTATGGAATGTTATCACCATCAGGTGGAATCACCGCACTGTGTGTGGGATGTAATCAGTCAGATGGAATCACCGTACTGTGTATGGAATATTATCACCATCAGGTGGAATCACCGCACTGTGTATGGAATGTTATCACCATTAGGAGAGATTACTGCACCCTCTGTTGGATGCTTTAAATGCTTAGATCAAGACAGTCACCCTTAGTGCCAGTATTTAGTTCTGTTTTATCAATGATAACGTGTTTGTGTTACATAAACTTTTCTTCCCAATCTTATTCTTTGTATTTAAGAGACTCCAATATCAAAATGTCCATTTATTCCTCTGTTGATTGATTGATTAATTGATTATTGTTTTACGTCATTCAACGGTTATTTCACGTATATGGTGACGGCATCTGCCTGATGCATTGCATAGAAATTTCTACCTTTGCAATGGACCCACCCGAAGCAGTACCAAAAGTTTTGACGTAATGACGTCCTACACGACCTTTGGCCAACATTTATGGAAACTTTAACAATGGCCATAACTCATATTTCACATGCGTATTCCCTATGATGCGCCTAATCGGTTTCGTTTGGCCCATTGGTGACGTGTTATTCAATGACGAGTCTTGCTTCACGCTCGGTCAGATTCTATAGACGTCGTGGTGAGCGATATTCTGACGCTTGCATAGTGGAATAATGGAAAGCGACATATTCCGGGTTGGGGGGGGGGGGGGGGGGTCTTTTAAGGTATGGGT
Source organism: Pteria penguin (assembly GCA_035048485.1). NCBI lineage: Eukaryota > Metazoa > Mollusca > Bivalvia > Pterioida > Pteriidae > Pteria > Pteria penguin. The sequence goes on along the minus strand of CM068580.1, from coordinate 51,052,090 downwards.
CGGGATATCTCACGGTGTGGAACACCTCTTGTGGTTATCCATGACAATCTTACAACAATAACATATCGCAATCAGTCTTGATACCACACGTCCTTCTCTTATCCATCAATGTAACATGGGTGCAGCAGAACAACGCTAGGCCCCGTGTTGTCGTGTCTTTCTGACTCACAACAACGCCCCAGTTCTTGATTGGCCATACAGTCCAGACTTGTCGCCAATCATTCCATGAGGCGGATTCAAAGGAGAAGTGAAAATCAGAGTCATTGGCGGTCATATTTGTTGAGGGATCGGATCGAAAATTACAAATCTGGTAGAATTAACATGTCATGAATGACATGTATACGCAGATAAACGACAGTTTTTATAATGAAATAATCTGAGAAAATACCACACTATAGGAAATATATAAAAAGAAAGACTTGTATATATTTACAACAAGATATACTTAAAAGTATATAGAAACCCCTTAACCATAATGTCATCGGTTTGATCCACACTTATATTTCAAATGTTATCTAATCTATACAATAAGAACGCGTATAATTTCCAAAACCGTTACGTAAAGGGGGAAAACTACTAGGGGGAAAGACAACTATATAGCAGTTTTTCCGCCATTGGGGAAAACTACTATATAGTCATTTTCCCGGAGGGAAAAACTACTATGGGGGAAAAACTACTATATAACACCGACCTTATTCCCCTGTAAAACTATCACAACATTCTAAAAGAGATTAGGCAAAGGCAATAAACAATTTTCTTCACTTTTCAGTCTATAATATATGATACTGATTTCAAGTTTTAATCAAGGATTTAATTATTTCAAAAAAATATATAAAATATTCTGAATTACCATGATTGGAATCTATAAATATCGTGTTCGTATTCTGAAATATAGTTTTCGTATTTTGGAATATAATGTTCGTACTTTGGAATATCGTGTTCGTATATTGTGTTTGTTTATTGTATTACTTCACATTAAAATCATTTTACGAAAAAGTGATGACATCCACTGAATACATGAATTAGTGATTACAGACCTGTGCCACTGAATACATGAATTAGTGATTGTAGACCTGTGCCACTGAATACATGAATTAGTGATTACAGACCTGTGCCACTGAATACATGAATTAGTGATTGTAGACCTGTGCCACTGAATACATGAATTAGTGATTGTAGACCTGTGCCACTGAATACATGAATTAGTGATTGTAGACCTGTGCCACTGAATACATGAATTAGTGATTACAGACCTGTGCCACTGAATACATGAATTAGTGATTGTAGACCTGTGCCACTGAATACATGAATTAGTGATTGTTTTTTAAAGAATAAATAAAATGTTTACCACTTCACGGATACTCGGTTTTTGTCATCCCCAAAGTCAGGACATCTATGAATCACCGGTGAGGCGCAAACCTGGGCCACTATGCCCCGAGGTAGTCATTACTGACTGAAGTACGCCAGTATGCCCCGAGTCATTCACTACTGACTGAAGTACGTCGCTATGCCCCTAGTCAGTCACTATTGATTAAATACGCCAATATGCCCCGAGTCAGTCACTACTGACTTAAGTATACCGCCTATGCCCTGAGTCAGTCACTACTGACTGAAGTACGTCAATATAACCCGAGTCAATCATTAATGACTGAAGTACGCCACTATGCCCCGTGTCAGTCTCTACTGACAGAAGTACGCCGCCATGCACCGAGTCAGTCACTACTGATTAAATACGCCACTATGCCCCGAATCAGTCACTACTGACTTAAGTACACCGTCTATGCCTTGATCCAATCACTACTGACTGAAGTACGTCGCCTAAGCCCTGAGCCAGTCACTACTGACTGAAGTTTTCCGCTATACCCCGAGTGAGTCACTACTGACTGAAGTACTTCGCCTATGCCATGAGTAAGTCACTACTGACTGAAGTACGCCGCTATACCCTGAGTCAGTCATTACTGACTGAAGTACGTTACCTATACCCCGAGCCAGTCATTACTGACTGAAGTACGTTACCTATACCCCGAGCCAGTCATTACTGACTGAAGTACGTTACCTATACCCCGAGCCAGTCATTACTGACTAAAGTACGTCACCTATACCCCGAGCCAGTCATTACTGACTGAAGTACGTCGCCTGTGCCCTGAGCCAGTCATTACTGGTTGAAGTACGTCGCCAATGCCCCGAGCCAGTCACTACTGACTGAAGTACGCCGCAATGCCCCGAGCCAGTCACTACTGACTGAAGTACGCTGCTCACTCTATATTTCAAATAGCAGTATATTAGCCACAGTTGTAAGTCTATCTTTTTATGTCATTATGTCATTTATGTTATCCCACTGGCTGAGATGAAAACAAACAGAGATGTATACCCAAGATATATATGCACCGACTCGCCTGAGCTGCTTGTAACTTCACAACTTTGTTTCGAATTATCTCTCTCTCTCTCTCTCTCTCTCTGACTATAATATAATAATGCAATCAGTATTGAAACTTCAAATAATTAAATAAGTAACATTACTGCTGTAAGCGTTCATAAATTTTTTCTGTTTGCATCTATTTTGTGTACCATTGAATTACTTAAATATAGTGCGTTGTCAGTCTTCAACACAAGGAAGAATTTGGCGGCAATTTCAAACAAACATAAAAAGTAAATCAGAATGAGGATTAACAGTGTTTGATTGGTTCCAACAGGTGTATTGACTTGTCGTGGCTCAGGTAACGCATTGACCTGTATACTATGGTATAACCATAGAACACATGTAGGAACCAATCAAACACTGTAAGTTTACCTCCAGAATATGGTGAAACAAATGAAGTAGCCTTTTGTAATACAATGTTATATTATCTATATACAAAAGTATACTCTAAACCCTTAAATGGACAAAATACATTTATTTCTATACATGTACAAACCAATCCGATCCAATATTTGCATTGCTTTCTGAATGACAAATACAAATATTCAAGCTTCTAAAGCAGAATAGTTTTTGATTTATATGAAGCGTATATAAACTTGGTTACTTACATGTAATTATCACTTGGGATATTGTTTTGATTTTCGTTTTTCTTTGTTTTTTTTTCAGTCCGGAAAATGATACATAATGTATTATATCTATACCTGTGTCTAGGATGGTTGTAACATTTCTATTGATTGACGTTATTTCTATAACTGTAAAGTAAATTACTTACCATTGTTAGCATACGCAAAGATCAGCAACACTGTTATAAATAGCAACGTCATAGACACCGTTGTCCAACGCATCACGATCGTCTGCTTGGTAAGACACTTTTAGACGAAGATGTGTCCTGCTAAAAAAGGCGAAAAACTCAAATAATAACTCATTCCAGAAAATCAAAGGAAACAATGAGAAAGCAGTCACAAAGAGACAATAAATCCAATTGATGTATAGTAATGCGGTATAATTGTCTGATCCAAATGGCTCTTCGATTATGTGTACGTACGTATCGATAACTCTTACATTGATTTCATAACTTACCGCCAGAAAACAAACACTACGGAACACCAAACATACACCACAATATCTATGCTGCCAGACCAGGACAGGAGTAGCAAAGTTGGGTGAGGAAGTATACGTATGTTCCAATAGTTTTACATTCCGACTTCATCAATAATACACTAGTAGAGTCTTAATTTGTGAATTCTGCCTGTTCGCGGGTTATTAAGCAATTTCCTCGGAAAAGACGAACTTAGCGTGCCATCTTGACTATGTAACACCTCCGGACGCTATAGGTGTTTTGCAATGATTGCAACAAGACCGGGCCAAGAAACCAGAAAGGACACCATGGGAGAAAAAAACATATTCCAAATTTCTATGGCGCCCGATGATTAAATTCATCATTTTAAATTAGATAAAGAGTGTTCATGGTGTGATTTATTATTTGCTTTATCTTTTACATTTAGCGTCAAGAGGCTTTAGATTATGTAAACAACGTTGAGAACTCATTATTTAATTCGCCACCACTGTGTTTGTGAGAAAAGTCGTACTTGTGTTTAAATTTGTATACCAGTTAAATATTTTGTTGAAAAGGTATTTGTTTATCTGTTTGAGCATTTACGCTTTTTGATTCGACTTATACTGAATAGTCTTTTTCATAAGAATGTTGTATACCATATTCATGTTATCTGAACAATAAAATCTATGCCTTACCGAATTCTATTTAACAAATTGCAGTGCGTTATTGCAATAATTTCAATATGTACTCTCTAAAGCAGAAACCAAAAAAAAAAAAAAAAAAAAAAAAAAGGAAAAAAAAAAAAAAAAAAGAAAAATAAGTGTTACTTTTCGCAAGATTTAACCAATAGATTAAACTCATACACAAACACAGACGTTCTCACATACAAAATCTTTTTATTAGCATAATGGCGGTGTAGATTTGTTTTCGGCATACTGTTAGGGTGCGATGAGAGGCAGGTGAGCAGAATGGCTGTGTAGATATGTTTTCGGCATACTGTAGGGTGCGTTGATAGGCAGGTGAGCAGAATGGCTGTGTAGATATGTTTTCCGTATACTGAAGGGTGCGATGAGAGGCAGGGGTTATCGCCAATGATAATCATTATCTATGCTCATTAGATGTGCTAAATTCAACTCAGTGCGCATCCTGTGCCTTTGTAGTGCAACATTACATGTAGAAGACATTATGGTATTATCAATAAACTGTCTGTGGACATGAAGGCGTGTATTTTTGGATGTATTAATTACTGCTCATTACGTTTGTCATCTAGTTATGGCAAGATTATATGGCACCACTTCTGACCAAGTATTTTCGTAACTGATCTCTCCCAGCCATGCGGACTCAAGTTATTCAACCTTAATGTTAACAGACGGATACGAAATAATTTCTCTGAAAACTAGTTAATCGAGATATGAATAACAAAAATTGTACTATGTATTAGTCTAGTTTTCAGTGCTTTTGTACTGTCTTAAAATTTTCCGTCATGAAATTATGTAAATCACTCTAAAACTAAGAAGTATCTCCCTCATGCATAGCTCTGTCCTTAGACTGATTCTTTGATTCACTTTTTTTCATTTTGGTTTCAATACTGCTCTTCAAATATTTATATAATCTGAGAATTTCAAACATTCGGCCACGAGCATCACTGAAGAGACATAAGTTGTCGAATTGCGCTTCTGGTGCACAAAATTATAAGGTATATTTGTTCTATATTTATCTAATAAAAGGTGTCAAAATACCACGGGGCATAACTATTATTGACTTATTACAAAATTTTTCCCATAAAATATTTCCATACATTTTAGTCATATTTAGGCCCAATGACATTTATACACGTGCTCGCACATACTTTTCTGTTATAAGTAGAAATTCGGAAGGGTACTTTTCCCTGTCCGAAATTTCCAGTTCAGTTAAAACTTAAAACACTACAAATTTTCAGCGAGAACAAATTGCAAATCCCAAGTAGGCTGAAATCAGGTGTCCGGGGGCTGTGAGCGCCTGCTGCTAGTATACTACACCCGTGTGTCCGAAAGCTGTGAGCGCCTGCTGCTAGTATGCTACACCCGTGTGACCGGAAGCAGTGAGCGCCTGCTGCTAGTATGCTACACCCGTGTGACCGGAAGCAGTGAGCGCCTGCTGCTAGTATGCTACACCCGTGTGACCGGACGCAGTGCTACATCCGTCACAAATGTTCCGTATAAACCTCCCGTCTTCAATGGTATTATCATAAAGGTAGTTTATCAGATCGGTAAATGGATGTCACTATGTATGGTTCTGTTCAAGAATATTATATAACATTCTTTAATGGGGGACTTCCCACTGCTCAACAATGACGACCATAAAACTTCTGCAGGACGATTTCATGCTCTCGATTTCCTAGCCCTGTGTGAGTAGTTATTTTTGTTAGTCCCCTGGACCTCAGAGCAAAATATTCATAAGAGGATAATCTTCAGGCATAGCGTATACGTTATGAAATTTAAACACCAAAAGGTCGGCGAGGAGGGGATGTTGCTACTGAGAAAGGAAATATATGTGATACAGTTGAAGTTGAAGTTGAAACCGTCACTTTAGAGGTTTTGATTTTTATGTTGTAAATGTATCTTATGTGTATGTGAAATTGAGCTGTGATGCTAAACGGGAGTTTTCTTGAAGAGAGCGAAAATTGAATAAATTCCACCTCATATGAGTACAAAAATATATCAGTCAGGAGAATGGCACAATTGGTGCCAATTGGAATGTCAACAACCTGTTGGAAAACCGAGAAAATATTGTCTACTAGGAACTCCAGCATCTTAATATTATTTGTGAAATTATTCTTTAAATTCGTGTGTTCCTTCACAAAATACGGATCTTCACGACATAAAACGAAGTATTTCAATATAACATATAGCACAAAGAAAATATTAGAATCACGCGTCAAACATAGAAAACAATGATTAGAATCACGCGTCAAACATATAACACACCGTAAAACCAAATATATAAGAAATATAGAGAGATACCATATTTTAACACTTTTTTGCAAAACAATATTTTTTATCAATTGAAGAATAGAAATGTTTTAAGAGGTCTCAGATGAAAAAATGTAAAACCCCAAGTTGCAGTCAATATCATAAACAATCCAGAGAAAAAAGACATCAATATGTTGACTTCTCAGATTCATACTTACGTATAACTAGTTATCGAAGATACATTTTTGATAAACTCTTAAATATAAGAATTACAAAGTTAAAACATTATGACTCATTCTTATTCGTAATAATAAATCTATTTATAGAATAAAGTACTATATTAGTCTTATCAGATCTATCCATCAATAATTACAGGTTAGAGAGTTCGTTCACCGACAAGAATTCCCTTGCTCATTCGTGGCATGCAAGTGTAGGAATTTAAGTGTTTCATGGATATTAATATTTCATCTCTATGTCTCAGTAAAACTCCGACAGTTGTGAAATTAATGTGCATGTAATAAACAATACACCTTAATATCATGAGTGTGTTAAGACAGTCATAGCGGGGTTTTACCACCCCCTCACTCGGTTAGTGCATGAGTGTGTTAAGACAGTCATAGCGGGGTTTTACCACCCCCTCACTCGGTTAGTGCATGATTATTAATGATTCCGCTACTTTTGGCCTGATATAAATATATATTTATTTCATCGATGCATATAAATAGATGCAGAATTTATTATCCAGATTTTGTTGTCTTGGATTGCCAGTTGGTAAACATGCATATGGATTTTAATATTTATTATGAAGTGTAATCAACATAAATATATATTTAGAATGAACTTTGATACAGAAGCTAATAAATACACCAGATGTTTTGTTTTTGTAGAACAACATGTGATGGATTTTATTATGGTAAAATAATTATGTTGTATACCATTCATACATTTTAGATAACCCTATCATGAAAATAGGCTATTTACGTTACATAAATATGTACGAAGGATATAATTACAACTTGGTAATATTTGTATGTAATCTTTAAGAATAATTTGACTAAGGATGTTTGAGGAAATGTAAATATAAAACAAGAAACCTGATTGATACTAGTGTACACGCCCTTGTTTAACAAAACTGAAAAATAGAGAGGTGTATTCTATTACATGTCAAAAAGTTAAATATAAACAATTCCGACTTTACTAAACAAAATGTAATGTGTGATGTAATGCAAGTCCCCATAAAACAAACGGAAAAGGTACAATGCCGATTCAGTAATGCCCATACTTTCGGTGATATAATATGGGTTATCGTGACATAAATGATAGAGCGATCCAGTAATGCCCATACTTTCGGTGATATGATATGGGTTATCGTGACATAAATAATAGAGCGATCCAGTAATGCCCATACTTTCGGTGATATAATATGGGTTATCGAGACATAAATGATAGAGCGATCCAGTAATGCCCATACTTTCGGTGATATGATATGGGTTATCGTGACATAAATAATAGAGCGATCCAGTAATGTCCATACTTTCGGTGATATAATATGGGTTATCGTGACATAAATAATAGAGCGATCCAGTAATGCCCATACTTTCGGTGATATGATATGGGTTATCGTGACATAAATAATAGAGCGATCCAGTAATGCCCATACTTTCGGTGATATAATATGGGTTATCGTAAAATAAATGATAGAGCGATCCAGTAATGCCCATACTTTCGGTGATATAATATAGGTTATCGAGACATAAATGATAGAGCGATCCAATAATGCCCATACTTTCAGTGATATAATATGGGTTATCGAGACATAAATGATAGAGCGATCCAGTAATGCCCATACTTTCGGTGATATAATATAGGTTATCGAGACATAAATGATAGAGCGATCCAATAATGCCCATACTTTCAGTGATATAATATGGGTTATCGAGACATAAATGATAGAGCGATCCAGTAATGCCCATACCTTCGGTGATATAATATAATACAGGTTATCGAGACATAAATAACAGAGCGATCCAGTAATGCCCATATGTTCGGTGATATAATATGGGTTATCGAGACATAAATAATACAAATTCATACAAATATCCAGTCAAACCCATACCATTCGTGACGTAATGGAATAAAATAGAATCGATAAGACACAGATTCACTAAAGTACATACTATTTCTGATGGCATAAAAGTTATCGTGAAATAAACAGAATGCAATATATATCAAGATCCAGTCATACCATACTGCCAGTAACGTATTGCATGTTACTGTAACAACCACTGAATATGATAGTCACCACGATCCAGTAATGCCCACACAGTCAGTGTCTTAATACAGGGGGTGGGGGGGGGGGGGTTACAGGTAGCGCAGTTGGTAGCGCGCTCGCTTCTCACCAATGCGACCCGGGTTCGATTCCTTGTGTGGTACGTGAGATGGTGGGCCTGTCACCAACCTGGCTTCGTGGGTTTTCTCCAGGTACTCCGGTTTCCTCCCACACAAACGACACCCTTAAGCCAAGATCTGTGCCAACGAGCAAGATTTATATAAATTGTTAACTTGTTTCTTAATCGTTGTAAAATAAATTTAAAAATACAGGTTACTGTAACAACCACTGAATATGATAGTCACCATGATCCAGTAATGCCCACACAGTCAGTGTCTTAATACAGGTTACTGTAACAACCACTGAATATGATAGTCACCATGATCCAGTAATGCCCACACAGTCAGTGTCTTAATACAGGTTACTGTAACAACCACTGAATATGATAGTCACCATGATCCAGTAATGCCCACACAGTCAGTGTCTTAATACAGGTTACTGTAACAACCACTGAATATGACAGTCACCATGATCCAGTAATGCCCACACAGTCAGTGTCTTAATACAGGTTACTGTAACAACCACTGAATATGATAGTCACCATGATCCAGTAATGCCCACACAGTCAGTGTCTTAATACAGGTTACTGTAACAACCACTGAATATGATAGTCACCATGATCCAGTAATGCCCACACAGTCAGTGTCTTAATACAGGTTACTGTAACAACCACTGAATATGATAGTCACCATGATCCAGTAATGCCCACACAGTCAGTGTCTTAATACAGGTTACTGTAACAACCACTGAATATGACAGTCACCATGATCCAGTAATGCCCACACAGTCAGTGTCTTAATACAGGTTACTGTAACAACCACTGAATATGATAGTCACCATGATCCAGTAATGCCCTCACAGTCAGTGTCTTAATACAGGTTACTGTAACAACCACTGAATAGGATAGTCGCCATGATCCAGTAATGCCCACACAGTCAGTGTCTTAATACAGGTTACTGTAACAACCACTGAATAGGATAGTCGCCATGATCCAGTAATGCCCACACAGTCAGTGTCTTAATACAGGTTACTGTAACATCCACTGAATATCATAGTCGCCATGATCCAGTAATGCCCACACAGTCAGTGTCTTAATACAGGTTACTGTAACAACCACTGAATATGATAGTCACCATGATCCAGTAATGCCCACACAGTCAGTGTCTTAATACAGGTTACTGTAACAACCACTGAATATGATAGTCACCATGATCCAGTAATGCCCACACAGTCAGTGTCTTAATACAGGTTACTGTAACAACCACTGAATAGGATAGTCGCCATGATCCAGTAATGACCACACAGTCAGTGTCTTAATACAGGTTACTGTAACAACCACTGAATATGATAGTCACCATGATCCAGTAATGCCCACACAGTCAGTGTCTTAATACAGGTTACTGTAACATCCACTGAATATGATAGTCACCATGATCCAGTAATGCCCGCACAGTCAGTGTCTTAATACAGGTTACTGTAACAACCACTGACTTTTTTTAGTCACCATGATCCAGTAACGAGCATAATATCTGAGACGTAATTTAGGCATTCGTGACGTAAGCAGAGTAGGATAGATGATACCGACCCAGTAATGCCCAGCCCATGGTCGTTTAAGACCTTTCATCTTGTTCATCAGATCACAAGCTAGCATACAGTCAGCAAAACCACAACCAACAAGTATCGTTGTTATAATACAAAAGCATTGTCGAAAAGATCAATCAAATCAAATTTCCTTCTCTTAACACACGTTAACGGTATCATTAAACGAGACTACTAAATATGTGTGTAACCAGATATGTAGCAGTTTACGAACCAAAAATATATTTCTTCATTATGAAGCACTCAAAATCATGCTGCTTGAACATTGTTTCCATCTTCATTGGTATACAAGTTGGCATCCCAAAATATAGAAAATCAAACTTTGCATGTGTCCCTGACTTTGAGTTTAAATATAATAAAGTATTTTTATTTGTCTTAATCCTTCGATAAACTTAACTAAAATACAAACATCTTGACAATCAGTATCTGAGCGTTACTGAGTATCGAAGGGGGAGTTGATAAGTAACATAGTTTATCTGGTGGTTACTGTTTCCTTACATCACTTTGAAATATGAGCAATCACATATAATCAATTAATTTCGCATCATGTTCCCAAATCAAGCTTTCCCAAAAGACTTCACATTTAGTGTTTAATATGATAATTCTGTAATCAGGTTTACGTATTTTATAAAAGTTCCCTCGGGAGAATAGCGAACGTTATGGATATTGTATCATTATCAGGTCTGGGTCGTGTTATTACAAAGAAATTTATGTGTTGCCATTTATAGACATGAAAGTAGAGAAATGTATATGAAATGTTCCACAATACATACATTTTTACCCATAACCATAGTACAACTATCGGTAAAATCGTATTATTGTAGTAAATTTTAAATCTTTGACCATCGAAATTATAGAACGTCATTTTAGACAAGGTAAAACAAACAGAAAACTTTGTAATATTTTTATAAATGATACATACCTTTATTTACGAATTCTTAAAAAACAGTAGTTGTATCCCTGTATACAGTATTATTCTGATAACAGCCATCAGACACAACTATAAAAACAGCATTTAATATCTCGGTAACACAAACTCCCTTTTCTGCTATATATAAAGCTTCAATAGGTGTTAAATTCAATTTGCTTCCATTCGATACATTTCTTATTGATGAGAGACTAGTTCATGCATCACAAGGCAACTCCGAATTCAAACATTGATCAGTGTCTATGCGTCCAATACACAGAACAAGCTATGTACTTATTTTCAGGATGCGTGAAAGTACCACATTATGCGCGAAATTCGGATACCAACATCAAACGTTTGTTACACCATCGAATTGAAATATTCAATTCTTTTCCATTTGATACCAAAGCGATGAGCAATCCATCGCACGTACCGCCATTATAGAATTAACTTCGTTCTCATTTATTAGTAAGCATGGGTGCATCATTACGTGCTATTTCGATTAATGAATTTTCTTTCCATTAGTGAATCAATTGTAGATACAGTGACCAAACTAGTTCGTTATTTCATATAAAAATCTTCCTATTCCATTTATTTTCTTCCAATCGCAGACTGGTATCGTCAGGATGTTTCTACACGCGTCGATTCTCGGTTCATATTGTGACATATCTTTGATTAGATAAGCGTACATCCATCGTGTTGTGTCGATTGGGGAGCCAGACCGATAATAAGAAATTTATCTTGGATAAAGAGCACGAGTTAAGGCCAAAAATTCATTATGTCATTAGATACGAGATATGGTTAAATTTGATTCTCGATCCCAAAATTTATTGAGTCCACATTTTCTCTGATCGATACTATTAATCCTTAGTGAGAATCTTCTCCCCCATTAGAAAACAATTAATGATAATTCCAGAAAGAAGAATAACGCATCTGATTATCAGGCACTAGAGTGTATTAAAATGTGTAATTCCTTCGAGACTCGTTCTCGAATAAAACCAAGAAATGCTTTACGTTCCTTTGCAATCGCAATAAACTTTTTTGTGCATTGCATGTGATGAATGAATTCCAACTTAGTCGTCAATTTTAACTGGTTGACACGTTAATGTAATTAAATACGGTTAGGCCTCGTCTTAAGGAGGACTGGAAATGAAAAATATCACCACACAAAGTGTAACTATTTCTTGCTATCTTTTTCTAAAGTTCATCGTGGTACATCCATAGTAACATGACGTACACTGTAAAGCAGAGCAGAGGATGCAATGATATCATGTGAAGAGATGGTTGTTTTCTGTACGTAAACAGGTTTTAAGAAGAGCGAAAGCTATAAAATCTCTAGACAAATGAAATTTTGCTTGTTTCTTGCTTTTCTTCAAGCAAATCCCCTCCCCCCTTTCCTCCATCAATATGACATTTATCTGATGCAAACATTGCACAGATGTGTAGACTTATGAAACAGACCGAAGGAAACAGTTAGAGAGCTTCGACGTGCACGTGACTTAGATTATTACTGTCTTGTCCGAGATAGAGGACACTGATGAGTCGGAGGTAAGACTCGAAATCCGAGACTTCTCGGTCATGATCCAAGAATGATACGAACGGCGATTCGCCGGCTACTCATTGAAATCAAAATTAAGAAATCTAAAGCACGGAAAATGACCTCCATTTTCGAAGTTAGCTATTTTGTTACAGGAGAGAACTAAAACTATAATCTTAACGAATATATACAAAACATAAACAAATACCAACACTATAAGATTAAACAATATGCGACTAAAAATACAATATGAAGAGCTAAAATTTTAGGTAAATGTTACATGCAAGAGTATAACGCTAGTTTTCCAAACATAGGACATCGTTGACCGATTGAAATAAAAAGCTGAACTGCACCTTACTTCAGCCTTTTACCTCCGTCATCTCTGGGTCAAATTATCAACTGAACAAATCTGAAGGTCCTTCAAAATATCAGCCAGAGGACGGTGGTTTCTCAGGTTAATGCACACACACACATGCACATACACACACATACAAAGAATCAGTGAAGCGGTAAAATTTTGAATTGAAGGTACGGATCAGGGGAATTTCGTCGAAACATTTGACAGCACATAAAATTTTGGCGGGTATATGATATAGTAATAACTTTCTAGTCTTCGATCAAGCTTTTTCCCCAAATTTTTCATGCGAAATTAAAAATATTTTCCAATGCTGTCACTATAAGTTTGGCATAATACACATTTATATATGATTGATTAAATATTGTTTTACGTCACTCCAAGATTATTTCACGCGTATATGGTGAAGGCATCTGCCTGATGCATTGCATACAAATTTAGACCTTTGCAACGGACCCACGCGAAGCAGTTAGGGATCTTTTACGTGCCACGCCTACCGTGACACTGGACCTCGGTTTTTACTGTCTCGTCCAAAAGACAGAACACCGGTGCGCCCAGGGTGGAAGTCGAACCTGGGACATCTCGTTCAAGAACCCAGCACCTTATCCACTACGCCACATGTATATATATTATAATAAGAAGAAAAATGTTTCTTCATTTTTATCGGTGTAAATCGTTTTTGTATATTTTTCTGCTGAACTGCGTTTTCATGTTTTTGAGTTGTAACATCATTATTTAAATATTACTAGGTTGTATTATTATTATTGCTTATAATGATGATATTTGTACAGATATTGATTATTATTTCTCTATACCCTATACTCAACGTGTCAGGCTCTGTAAATTCTATTTGTATGTTGTGTATTTTTATAGAAAGAGCAGTATACTCCGGTGGTGAAATTAATACAATCAAAGCAATGGGGGTGTCGATATTTTACATTATATCGTTGTTTTCATTTAGATTTTCGTTCGATTCCTGTTCACTCCACTCTGATTTACTTATAATCTGACCCTCTCATTGACACGAGTTTCAGTAATATTGTACGATCAGTATACTGTGTAAGACTTTGTCACGAGCTTTGGAGAGTCGTGGCATACTGTGTAGGACTTTGTCACGAGCTTTGGCGAGTCGTGGCATACTGTGTAGGACTTTGTCACGAGCTTTGGCTAGTCGTGGCATACTGTGTAGGACTTTGTCACGAGCTTTGGCGAGTCGTGGCATACTGTGTAAGGACTTTGACACGAGCTTTGGCGAGTCGTGGCATACTGTGTAGGTCTTTGTCACGAGCTTTGGCTAGTCGTGGCATACTGTGTAGGACTTTGTCACGAGCTTTGGCGAGTCGTGGCATACTGTGTAGGACTTTGTCACGATCTTTGGCGAGTCGTGGCATACTATGTAAGTCTTTGTCACGAGCTTTGGCGAGTCGTGGCATACTGTGTAGGTTTTGTCACGAGGTTTGGCTAGTCGTGGCATACTGTGTACGACTTTGTCACGAGCTTTGACGAGTCGTGGCATACTGTGTACGACTTTGTCACGAGCTTTGGCTAGTCGTGGCATACTGTGTAGGACTTTGTCACGAGCTTTGGCGAGTCGTGGCATACTGTGTAGGACTTTGTCACGAGCTTTGGCGAGTCGTGGCATACTGTGTAGGACTTTGTCACGAGCTTTGGCGAGTCGTGGCATACTGTGTAGGACTTTGTCACGAGCTTTGGCGAGTCGTGGCATACTGTGTAGGACTTTGTCACGAGCTTTGGCGAGTCGTGGCATACTGTGTAGGACTTTGTCACGAGCTTTGGCGAGTCGTGGCATACTGTGTAGGACTTTGTCACGAGCTTTGGCGAGTCGTGGCATACTGTGTAGGACTTTGTCAGGAGCTTTGGCTAGTCGTGGCATACTGTGTAGGACTTTGGAGCTTTGGCGAGTTGTGTCATAATGTGTTGAACCGCATATTTGCAAACGGCAACGGCCTATTTACAAGGTCAGCAAACACTTTAACTTTTAGCAGATAGAACGACTTTTGCGCAAAGAGAGGAGGTGACAAGGCTACAAGACGTGTTCGAGTTTTGGTGACACCCAATCGCCATGCATTCTGACATGTGTACGAAACGAAAACTCGCATGTAAAGGCATCGGTTACTGCGGCATGTAAAGGCATCGGCTTACTCTAACATGTAAAGGCATCGGTTACTGTGGCATGTAAATGCATCGGATTACTGTGGCATGTAAAGTCATCAGTTTAGTCCTGCATGACTCACGAAAATTTGATGTTAGCTGTAATCGACAGGAATTCTAAGTCCAAATATATAACAGGGACTCAAGGTATGACAATGGCACTACCCTATTGTCTTTTTGTAACTTTAATTTTTTGTTATTTAAAGTGAGCACATGGCTATTAGTAAAGTGAAAAGCAATTGTCCAAACGTACATGCAAGACATATTTTTCAGATTTATTACATAGCAACCATTTTATTACAATTCAGTCAGGGAAAGTATGAGGTTTAACAGAAACCATCACCAAAACAATCTTTATATACCGAAAGCATTAATATTGATATTTGATCTCCAAGAGGGAATTTTTAGAAGATTAATTTTCATAAATCCCACGGATCTCCTATCACACGTTACCGGTTCTGACAAGTAATTCTAAATAAATGTTTAAGCTTTCCTTCGATCAAAGGTTTGCATGCATCATTTGTCTTGATCATGGATTACGTAATTTGTTCCGAAGATTTATGCAAGAAAAATTTTATAGAAGCATATGCGCTTTTAGTGATGAAAAATACTCAACGATAACTTCCGGATTCTGTTATTAAAGCATAATGCAATTCTTTTTCAATTAAGTGCATCATTTATCATCAATGCGTTTGGCATATTTTTTATGTCTTTTCGTACTGATGCTCTAAGCTATATAAACACCGTATCTGAAACATATGAGATTAAAATTGGAATGGTACTTTGAAACTAGATTTTAATAGTCATTATATATTTTCCCTTATATTCCATTACCTATAAAACTCTGTAAGCTATTGAAAAGAGACCTTGAATATATTAAGGAATGAAGTCAGACTTTAAAAAGTTATGTGCTGTGTAAATCCTTCAATTGTGTGCGTGATAAGGATACAAAAAGTCCTACAGAAATGAAAATTGAAATACCCGTTCTCCATCCAAATATTGAATTTGTATATTGATCATATAGGGACTTCATAAACTGCCATACATGTATAAAAAAAAAAGCATAAACTGCCATATATGTATAAAACAAAAGCATAAACTGCCATACATGTATAAAACAAAAGCATAAACTGCCATACATGTATAAAACGAAAGCAGAGCGTGTAAGAATATCTATCTGTCTACTAAATTTATAAAATCGATCTTAATGTTACTTTTTATGAAATTCCATCATACGCTTCACAAATTTAGACAATGGAGTGGAGGTTATCTTCTGAATCTTATCTCATCAGTCTGAATCCAAATTCAATAAGAGTTACTAAATTGACTTTCAAAACATTTTAGAATGTTTAACCAGTTTAGAATTAATTTTTCGATATTTTGAACTGGTTTGAACCCCTTTATTAGCAACACTAAAAAACCCCCAACAAGTATATCATGTACCTAAAATAAACAGGATCATCGAAAACAAAAGCATGCTAGATGCAAGGAAACTAATCAAACTCTTCTCTGACTTAAGATATGAGATACATGTTGGGTGTTACGATAGTATGCTAGATTGCACGGGTCTGTAACCGATCTGTGGCATATTATAACCGATGCCAAGTCATCGATGAAACACTTCTATCCCCAAGCATCGTCCACGATGGAAATATGATCAATATATTACAGTAATCAGAGTCAGCCATGTATTAGAGTCCTAAGAATACCTTGTTGGTGGCCTTGTCCTTCAGGTGAGATATTAAACGTCAACGTCCCTGTCACAGTACACGAGGTACATAAAGCATCCCTCATAGCTTCGTTTGGGTCTGTTGTAATGGTCTAAATGTCCGTACAATGCATAAGGAATATACTGTCACCATATATATATATATATATATATATATATATATATATATATATATATATATATATATATATATATATATATATATATATATATATATATATATATATGCAATAATCTTGTTATGGAAATTAGAATCGAAAAAGCAGAAGGAATTGTAATAATTCTCGTAATTTGTAAGCATGATTCGTCTCGGAGGTAGCAAAGCGGCTGAAAATAAATTGACTGTATTGTACAGGGCAGGTTTGGTGAAGTGGCGAAGCGCTTGAACTGCGGTGCACATGATACGGGTTCGATTTCTGGATTGCGCTACTCTGTTTAAGATGTTGGTTGCCCCCTGCTGCCATGTCGCTTTATAACAGACAAATTGTTGAGAGAGACGTTAAACACCAATCAACCAACCAACAAACCACTTTTTTGTTTTTGAATCATTATTGACCATATGCTTTACAACTACAAACATGCAATTGATATCGATATCGCAGCGATACGGTAATCCAGATGAAGAGTGATCAGAGCCGGTTCTAGTGTGCCAAGAAAGTGTCCTAGAGATCCGGATGTAAATAACCTAGTCTTTGGTCTGCTGGATAGGTTGTACTTTTATTGTGTCATTATTTTTTTCTGCCGGGCTAGCAGGAGCATGTGTCGATATATATATATTAGAAAAAGTAGTACTTGCATGTACTCTTAATAAGAGTACAATGGCTAAAACTAATGAAAAATAAATACGGACTAGACATGTGTTTAGTAAAACTCTTTATTGCACAAAAACAAATTGCAGTGGAACTTGGTATGGCAAATGTTCAGAAATAAGAGTCAAAATAGACACGTTATCTACAGATTGCTTTGATTTCTGAGGAATGAACACAACTCATGATTATTACAAATGCGATATCAATCACACTCTGCCGATAGCAAGTGAAGGACAGGAGAATGAATTGTTTGTTGAATGTAATAAAGTACATGCCAGTTCTTTCAAAAGTGTAGGCGATTTTGTGAAATCTGAAGGTCATTGATATACATTGCAGACAGAGTATGCAATGTACCGGTTTTATTATTATTATTATTATTATTATTATTATTATTATTATTATTATAATATGTAATATATATAATAAATCTAGATCAAGTGACAACGAATAACATAGATATACATGTAATCATATATATACACAGTATAAATAAAAACTTAGTAATTATGCATGTAAGTGGCTATCCCTTTACTATTCCACTCTCTAAAGTCATACAGTCAAGTTTCTTTTATAGTAAATACTGCTGTCGGACAAATATCGCCGCTGGTAGTCTGTGAATTCCCAAGAATATTACCAGTAAGGTTTTAAGTAATTCGGTACTGACATGGAATAATCACTTCAAAATTTACTGTAATGCCAGTTTGTGAATAACTTAAAATTAAGGCTGTCTCCCCTATGCACAGATTTGTCATTTAATGGTTTGACTTTTCTTATTGCTTTCGTCTGAAGATAAGTTTGCTCTATTAATTCTTATCTTCAACAGCTTCGGTCTTGAGCATCATTGAAAAGACACGATTTGTCGAAATGAGCATTTGATTCACTAAATTAATATTTGTATTTATGTGGTTTATGTATTTATTATTAATGTATTATAGCTCTGCCAGTTTTTCCTCACAGCCTTGACAGCCTGTGTGCTTTGTGGTATTTTGTTTGTTTGTTTGGCGTTGTGCCTGCTTGATATTCTATATGGTTGTTTGCTTAGCGTTGTGTCTGTTTGGTATTCTGTTTGGTTGATTGTTTGGCGTTGATCCTGTTTGGTATTCTGTTTGGTTGATTGTTTGGCGTTGATCCTGTTTGGTATTCTGTTTGGTTGATTGTTTGGCGTTGATCCTGTTTGGTATTCTGTTTGGTTGATTGTTTGGCGTTGTGCCTGTTTGGTATTCTGTTTGGTTGATTGTTTGGCGTTGATCCTGTATGGTACTCTATTTGGCTGATTGTTTGGCGTTGTGCCTGTTTGGTATTCTGTTTGGTTGATTGCTCGGTGTTAAGCCTGTTTGGTATTCTGTTTGGTTGGTTGTTTGGCAGTGATCCTGTTTAGTATTCTGTTTGGTTGATTGTTTGGCGTTGATCCTGTTTGGTATTCTGGTTGGTTGTTTGTTTGGCGTTAAGCCTGTTTGGTATTCTGTTTGGTTGATTCTTTAGCGTTGCTGCTGTTTAGTATTCTGTTTGCCGTTTTGGTTGTTTGTTTGGCGTTAAGCCTGTTTGGTATTCTGTTTGGTTGATTCTTTAGCGTTGCTCCTGTTTAGTATTCTGTTTGCCGTTTTGGTTGCTTGTTTGGCGTTAAGCCTGTTTGGTATTCTGTTTGGCTGATTGCTCGGTGTTAAGCCTGTTTGGTATTCTGTTTGGTTGGTTGTTTGGCGATGATCCTGTTTGGTATTCTGTTTGGTTGATTGCTTGGCGATGACCCTGTTTGGTATTCTGTTTGGTTGATTGTTTGGCAATGATCCTGTTTGGTATTCTGTTTGGTTGATTGTTGGGCATTAAACCTGTTTGGTTGATTGTTTGGCGTTGTGTCTGTTTGGTTGATTGTTTGGTTGATTGCTCGGTGTTAAGCCTGTTTGGTATTCTGTTTGGTTGGTTGTTTGGAGTTGATCCTGTTTGGTATTCTGTTTGGTTGATTGTTGGGCATTAAACCTGTTTGGTTGATTGTTTGGCGTTGTGTCTGTTTGGTTGATTGTTTGGTTGATTGCTCGGTGTTAAGCCTGTTTGGTATTCTGTTTGGTTGGTTGTTTGGCAGTGATCCTGTTTGGTATTCTGTTTGGATGATTGTTTGGCGTTGTGCCTGTTTGGTATTCTGTTTGGTTGATTGTTTGGCGTTAAGCCCGTTTGGTATTCGTTTGGTTGGTTGTTTGGCGATGATCCTGTTTGGTATTCTGTTTGGTTGATTGTTTGGCGATGATCCTGTTTGGTATTCTGTTTGGTTGATTGTTTGGCGATGATCCTGTTTGGTATTCTGTATGGTTGATTGTTTGGCGATGATCCTGTTTGGTATTCTGTTTGGTTGATTCTTTAGCGTTGCTCCTGTTGAGTATTCTGTTTGGTTGATTGTTTGGCGTTGATCCTGTTTGGTATTGGGTTTGGTTGATTGTTGGGCATTAAGCCTGTTTGGTTGATTGTTTGGCGTTGTGCCTGTTTGGTATTCTGTTTGGTTGATTGTTTGGCGTTGATCTTGTTTGGTATTCTGTTTGGTTGATTGTTTGGCGTTGTGCCTGTTTGGTATTCTGTTTGGTTGATTGTTGGGCATTAAGCCTGATTGTTTGGCGTTGATCCTGATTGGTATTGTGTTTGGTTGATTGTTTGGAGTTGATCCTGTTTGGTTGATCTTTGGTGTTGTGCCTGTCTGTTTGGTATTCTGTTTGGTTGATTGTTTGGCGTTTATCCTGTTTGGTACTCTGTTTGGTTGATTGTTTGGCGATGATCCTTTTTGGTATTCTGTTTGGTTGATTGTTTGGCGATGATCATATTTGGTAGATTGTTTGGCAATGATCCTGTTTGGTATTCTGTTTGGTTGATTGTTTAGCGTTGCTCCTGTTGAGTATTCTGTTTGGTTGATTGTTTGGCGTTGATCCTGTTTGGTATTCGGTTTGGTTGATTGTTGGGCATTAAGCCTGTTTGGTTGATTGTTTGGCGTTGATCTTGTTTGGTATTCTGTTTGGTTGATTGTTTGGCGATGATCCTGTTTGGTATTCTGTTTGGTTGATTGTTTGGCGATGATCCTATTTGGTAGTTTGTTTGGCGATGATCCTGTTTGGTATTCTGTTTGGTTGATTTTTTAGCGTTGCTCCTGTTGAGTATTCTGTTTGGTTGATTGTTTGGCGTTGATCCTGTTTGGTATTCGGTTTGTTTGATTGTTGGGCATTAAGCCTGTTTGGTTGATTGTTTGGCGTTGTGTCTGTTTGGTATTCTGTTTAGTTGATTGTTTGGGGTTGATCTTGTTTGGTATTCTGTTTAGCTGAATGGTCTGGCGTTGTGCCTGTTTGGTATTCTGTTTGGTTGATTGTTGGGCATTAAGCCTGTTTGGTTGATTGATTGGCGTTGATCCTGTTTGGTATTCTGTTTGGTTGATTGTTTGGAGTTGATCCTGTTTGGTATTCTGTTTGGTTGATTGTTTGGCGTTGTGCCTGTTTAGTATTCTGTTTGGTTGATTGTTTGGCGATGATCCTGTTTAGTATTCCGTTTCGTTGATTCTTTAGCGTTGCACCTGTTGAGTATTCTGGTTGGTTGTTTGTTTGGCGTTGATCCTGTTTGGTATTCTTTTTGGTTGATTGTTTGGCATTTATCCTGTTTGGTATTCTGTTTGGGTTGATTCTTTAGCGTTGCTCCTGTTGAGTATTCTGGTTGGTTGTTTGTTTGGCGTTGATCCTGTTTGGTATTCTGTTTGGTTGATTGTTTGGGGTTTATCCTGTTTGGTATTCTGTTTGGTTGATTGTTTGGCGTTGATCCTGTTTGGTATTCTGTTTGGTTGATTGTTTGGCGTTGTGCCTGTTTGGTATTCTGTTTGGTTGATTGTTTGGCGCTGATCCTGTTTGGTATTTTGTTTGGTTGGTTGTTTGGCGTTAAGCCTGTTTTGTAGTCTGTATGGTTGATTGTTTGGCGATGATCCTGTTTGGTATTCTGTTTGGTTGATTGTTTAGCGTTGCTCCTGTTGAGTATTCTGTTTGGTTGATTGTTTGGCTTTCATCCTGTTTGGTATTCTGTTTGGTTGATTGTTCGGCATTAAGCCTGTTGGGTTGATTGTTTGGCGTTGTGCCTGTTTGGTATTCTGTTTGGTTGATTGTTTGGCGTTGATCTTGTTTGGTATTCTGTTTGGTTGATTGTTTGGCGTTGTGCCTGTTTGGTATTCTGTTTGGTTGATTGTTTGGTGTTGTGCCTGTCTGTTTTGTATTCTGTTTGGTTGATTGTCTGGCGTTTATCCTGTTTGGCATTCTTTTTGGTTGATTGTTTTGAGATGATTCTGTTTGGTATTCTGTTTGGTTGATTGTTTGGCGATGATCCTGTTTGGTAGATTGTTTGGCCATGATCCTGTTTGGTATTCTGTTTGGTTGATTCTTTAGCGTTGCTCCTGTTGAGTATTCTGTTTGGTTGATTGTTTGGCGTTGATCCTGTTTGGTATTGGGTTTGGTTGATTGTTGGGCATTAAGCCTGTTTGGTTGATTGCTTGGCGTTGTGCCTGTTTGGTATTCTGTTTGGTTGATTGTTTGGAGTTGATCTTGTTTGGTATTCTGTTTGGTTGATTGTTTGGCGTTGTGCCTGTTTGGTATTCTGTTTGGTTGATTGTTGGGCATTAAGCCTGTTTGGTTGATTGATTGGCGTTGTGCCTGTTTGGTATTCTGTTTGGTTGATTGTTTGGGGTTGATCTTGTTTGGTATTCTGTTTGGTTGATTGTTTGGCGTTGTGCCTGTTTAGTATTCTGTTTGGTTGATTGTTTGGCGATGATCCTGTTTGGTATTCCGTTTCGTTGATTCTTTAGCGTTGCTCCTGTTGAGTATTCTGGTTGGTTGTTTGTTTGGCGTTGATCCTGTTTGGTATTCTTTTAGGTTGATTGTTTGGCATTTATCCTGTTTGGTACTCTGTTTGGTTGATTGTTTGGCGATGATCCTGTTTGGTATTCTGTTTGGTTGATTGTTTGGCGTTGTGCCTGTCTAGTATTCTGTTTGGTTGATTGTTTGGCGTTGATCCTGTTTGGTATTTTGTTTGGTTGGTTGTTTGGCGTTAAACCTGTTTTGTATTCAGTTTGGTTGATTGTTTGGCGTCAAGCCTGTTTGGTATTCTGTTTGGTTGATTGTTTAGCGTTGCTCCTGTTGAGTATTTTGTTTGGTTGATTGTTGGGCATTAAGCCTGTTTGGTTGATTGTTTGGCGTTGATCTTGTTTGGTATTCTGTTTGGTTGATTGTTGGGCATTAAGCCTGTTTGGTTGATTGTTTGGCGTTGATCCTGTTTGGTTTTCTTTTTGGTTGATTGTTTGGAGTTGATCCTGTTTGGTATTCTGTTTGGTTGATTGTTTGGAGTTGTGCCTGTCTGTTTGGTATTCTGTTTGGTTGATTGTTTGCCGTTTATCCTGTTTGGTACTCTGTTTGGTTGATTTTTTGACGATGATCCTGTTTGGTATTCTGTTTGGTTGATTGTTTGGCGATGATCCTATTTGGTAGATTGTTTGACGATGATCCTGTTTGGTATTCTGTTTGGTTGATTGTTTGGCGTTGTGCCTGTTTGGTATTCTGTTTGGTTGATTGTTTGGCGTTGATCCTGTTTGGTACTCTATTTGGTTGATTGTTTGGCGTTGATCCTGTTTGGTATTCTGTTTGGTTGATTGTTTGGCGTTGATCCTGTTTGGTATTCTGTCTAGTTGTTTGTTTCGCGTTAAGCCTGTTTGGTATTCTATATGGTTGTTTGTTTGGCGTTAAGCCTTTTTGTTTGCATATTTGTTCCAAATTATGCCAAACTGTTTGTTTCGTGCTTTGCCAGTGACAGTTTGTGTTATTGCTTTGCCAGTTTGTTTGATTATATGGTGATTTGCCATGTAAGTTACTAGTTTGTTTGATGCCATACAACGTTTGTTACGTACCTGAAAAGTTGATCGTTTATTTCGTATTCTGTTAGTTCCTTTTTATTTTTTATTTGTAGTTCCGACATCGCCAATTCCGACTAACAATTTTTTATAGAGTAGGTTTTTGTATTTTGCCAGTTGCTATGCTAAGTGCTATTCGAGTTTGCAGGCTTTTTTGATTCTTTGGCAGTTTATTTGTTTGCTAGTCTGTCACTTTGTGTTTTAGTTCTCTGCCAGCTTGTTTATATGGTGTTGTCCCAGCTTGTTTGTTCATGTATTTGTTGTTTTGGCTTCTATTTATCTAATTGTTTATTTCTTTGTTAGATATACTTCTCTGTTTATTTTATTAGTTTGGTGCTTATTATTGACACGTCTGTTTTTAAAAAGTATATATGTAGAAGTTACTATGAAGCATGTGTTACGAATTGATACAAATTTACAAAACATACCACTGATTAGGTATCTCTATGACGCACATGTTATTATGTGAATGCTATTCATGGTAAATAATGCTGTTGTAATGAAGATTAAAAGCTATCAGTTTAGATATCGACCAATTTCTGGAATTGAGTTTACTCATATATAAATATATATATATATATATATATATATATATATATATATATATATATATATATATATATATATATATATATATATAATATATATATATATATATGTATATATTGCTAAGAACAAGATGTCTTTCGATGAAATCAGCTTATCTTTCTAGAAAAAAAAAAAAACAAGTTACGAAAATGTTCTCCTGGAATTACTGAAATCCAGACTGTATAATTACTGGGGAAATATACTTTCCCTGGCCAATTCTACACAAATATAGAGCGCTCATCAACTAATATTAAGTGCATAATTGAATAATTATCTTTTATAATGTTAAGATGGCTGCTTTCCTCTACACATCGTCTTATTGTTTAGTGATAGTTATATTCTGCTAAAACGATTTGCGTTCACATGATCTTGGCAAGGGTCTCAACAGAAAAATACCGTCAGGGATGATAAAACCTTATCCTCCAATCACTTTTATATAGTCTAGAAGCGATAAATCAGGAAAATACACTCTATTCAATTTAACGTTGAACATTTTCAAATGGAAAAATATATTTATATAGATATGGATGTTCAAAGATGCAGAGAAAAGATGATATTGAGTGTTAATGTTTGCGCTTAAGACTACTGCCAGGAGTAATACTGCATTTCATATAAGTCTATATACTCCTGTGTTGTAAGTCATATATATATATATATATATATATATATATATATATATATATATATATATATATATATATATATATATATATATATATATATATATATATATATATAATTCACACGCATATTGAACAATCATATCACCTATGGCTTAAAACATAGAATTATTATATTCCGACATTATATTTTAGCAATTTTGCATACTTGTTAAACCCCCAACCAACTGAAAATGTATAAACGCGATAGCAATACTCATCAAAGTTAGTAAATTAGACAATGTGTTGAAAATACTACGGACTTATATAACTTATATAACAATGCAGTTATTTTCATACATACATACATACATGTATATAATGTTAAAATCATGTATATCTAATGCTCATAATGTTTTAGAGGCAATAAATACTGCGTTTTCACAAGTTTCTAATTAAAGCGTATTTCTATATTCAAATTCTAAACGTAGGACTTTTATCTCCCCTTGCTCCATATTAACGTAGGACTTTTATCTCCCCTTGCTCCATATTAACGTTGGACTTTTATCTCCCCTTGCTCCATATTAACCATTCCATCTTATTTCTTCAACCTTTAAGTTGCGAAGTAGTGTGAATTGTATCAGATAGGTGTTATCTTATGGGGCATACTCTTTTATTATGAATTACATTAAGAAATATATATCAATGTAGGTGTACTCGATCCTATAATTTTTGTTTGATATCTGGATAAAATCATTGAGCAGCTGTGACATTTTCTCGACAGTTTGATCAACGACTATTTTACGGCTGGTATGAGTTAGATAATTTGTTTACCACAAGATAGATGCACTTTCAACTAAGAATATACGCTAAGACAAGGCGAAATTAATTATTATGAATTCACTGATTTTTATAATGTAACAATATGCACTATAGCCTTAGTGTCCGGCAATATAGGCAAGACATAACTGTACATGAAAACTTTTCACATGCAATATTCTGTGTGCATACAGGTGCGGATCCAGAAATTTTGTCGTGAGGAGGTCCGCGTGCAATAAATTTTTGAGAGGGGGTCAACAAATGTATTGTGTGTAAAATTACATGCATTTAATACAGAAACTCGTCGAATCTTATGGTGGGCGCAGACCCAAGATCTTCCCCACCCTCTTGGATCCTCTCAAGGCATACTAGGTTATTCAAAATTTTATACGTTATACCAAGTGCGATATATATATAAATATCGATATCTGTATTTGATTTTTCATATAGATAATGCATGTAGTAGGATCAGGAAATAACGGAGAGTCAATTCCCAAAGATGTAACACTATAAAATCATCTTACGCCGTGTAGTGACCTTGCAAGAAATGTGGTCTATTTCGTGATCACCTCTACTCCCTTATATTACTATTCAACTACGTATAGACACGCCATCCGTCAAACTATTGAGGCAAATGCATCTCAGAGAGAGTGGCTGGTACTCTGAAAAGTAAGAATAAGGGGAAAGAGCCCACAAGACAAAAATCTTACCACGCTATATAAGGTCGAGGAACGCAACTGATTAATGTTTCTTCTTGTGGCTTGCACAATATCAATCTCTCTTGGTAATCTTGTTAGTTATTAACTAAACCGAAATCAACGAAATTCATATCGTATGCAATGAAATTGACCGATGTTAGAACGCTGTGAACTTTCTGCTTTCCCTGTTTCCAGTTATGACAGCATACAACCATGTTTGTCTTATCTTCAACATGTTCGACTTGAAGCTCATTTGATGCATGGAAGATGGATTCTGTGGTTTTTTTTATTATATGCTGCTAAATCACTCTTATCGCCTGAAGACGTTTAAGTCAGAAACTGTTATAAAACACGTCCTATGATTAATGAAACTGATTGAGTTTCTTTCCAAGCATTGGAACCACAGTCTGGGATTTTACAGGGATGTTTATATGTACACGACAATAAAGCGGTCTGTGGTCATAAAAAGTTTCTAGGCGGAATCAATTATTAAGTGATACCAGAGCATTAAATAGATCAGAAACATGCATTGCGTTCGTGACCAAAACAAGCTTTTTGGGAACATTGTTCTTTAAAGTTTTATTTCAGCGGCTGCGCTTTTGTGCGGGAGGCATTCCCTTTAGTGTTTTGTCATGCATATAGACTGTAAACACTGTATCAGCACGATAATGATCACGGCTGCTTTACCAGCGGCGTACAATGATTGGTTTAGTTCATAACCAAATAGATTTAGCGAAAAGGAATAAGAACCAGGGAGCTGTATAATTAGAGAGACAACATAACGAGTGAAACGGCTGAATGATAACAACACCGTAATCGGTCAAATTAATATTTGTAAATATCCGTCATGTATTGTCTGACTTTCCATGTTCGCTCACTCTACATAATGTTAAGATTGCTTTAGACTGATGTCATATTCACGATAGGAAACATAATCATTTCATTGATAAATCTGTTACCAAGCAAATTTATCATCAGCGGTTTGAGATATTTGATATACAGCGTCACTGTATGACACGGTTTCATTCCAGTCATCGGACGTACACCCTATATAATCAACTTAACAATGAGATCCTGGGGTGAGTTTCACTTAAGGTCGTAAACTCGAACGTAGACGTAAACGTAAACCTTGCTAAGAAATGTTTGTCTCCCACCTAAAGAGTTCCAAATGTAACGTACACCTTTTACAACGTTTACCTATGTGATATACGGTATGCACATAGACTTCAAGAAAAATTCAATTGGCGTACACGTAAATTTAGTTGCAAAGTTTGCGTCTACGTCTACGTTTGGGTTTACGACCTTTAGCGAAAATCCCCCTGCTACGTCATATTCAATCCAAGTTAGGTTTAATAATGTTGATTTTATTACAAACGTTACTAGTGTCATGTAACTGTGATACACACAATGGTTTACCATAGATGACATTCATAGATCACTGAACATCAGAGAATAGACCAGGTAACCGGCAGGAGTAAACATCTTCTGTTTGGCTAGCCAATTCAACCATGTATGCCCAAAACATACAGACATTGAACTCAAAACAATTTAATAAAATGCTGTACGTATGAATGAGAACCAACACTGCATAGAAAGTTACAAAACATCAGAAAATGGGTAAAATATATAATGTAAGAATCACATTTAAATTCATTCATTTGAGATTTGTAAGGACTACATAGGCATTTCAGTACATTTTCCTCATCACCAGATATTTGATCTTATTCATTCATGAAATCTATAGTTATATATGAAATAATAAAGTATTAGCGGATTCCAGTTGTCACATTGTATTCAAACATTTTCTAAGATATACTGATAGATACATGTACACCAATGACATTGTGTACTTTGTTTTCACACACAGGTATTATTGGCATTAACAGTAAGGAGCATGAAAAATACGCAAAATAATGTTAAAGAGAATATAGTATTGTTAGCAATAAAGCGGGATCGCTTTGCTTTTGAGAAAACAACAGATTCAATGATCGTGTGTATGTTACCAATGTCTACATTTTTTTGTCAGTTCATGTAACTTACAGCATATTACCATGATTTATCAGTTTTGAGCGAGCGTACATGACCATTCTCTCATCATTCAATGATTATGTCCTGGTTTACCTTTTAACCTTCAGAAATATAAACATATTGATTATACTACTGTGTTCACTTCATTATTCAAAACATAATATATTATTTTAGCAGATTTGTATTCAGCTTATTTGAAAAAAATAAACATACATTGTATAAAACATTCAGAAGAAGTGTAAATATTGTCTGTTTGTATTCCCTTCAACATTACTAAAGGAGGTTTGATGTTACCAATTACCAATATTATTCATCACAAAGTTCTTTATTTAGTTCCGAATTCAGTGAGTTCATATTTCCATGACGAAATAACTTGTAGTATTTTGCAGTGCTTTAAAAATTAAAAATGTGCTTTCTGTATTCACTTATATTAATATGTAATTTACCCATGTTGAAATCATGTTAAAAGATTAATAATTTTCCCATATATCATTGAGAAATTTAACCGTTGTGCATTTGAGGACTGTTCATTTACTTTTCATGTGTTTTTATAAACATCTGTTATAACTCATCTTGGGTATGTCAGAAATGCCTTGTAAGTCAATGATACATAGAAATTTGATATCCATACCCTCTCCCCACACCCCTCGTCTTTCACTATAATAACTAACAATTTTACACGAAAAACGATCAAAAGCACAATACAAAAAATCTATGAAATGAGTGGAGTAGGTAAGTGTTACTTTTTTAAATTAACATAACTTGATTACAGTAAAACTGTCGAGAAAATAATAGTTGAAAACCATAAATGATTGACATAAATAAGAAAAAAAAAAGAGTCAGGGGTGAATATTTTGTTCTCTGCTTCTTTCATTCTGTATAAGTGCCATAGATGGTAAATTAGGAGCAAATATTTCTGAAACGAATATTATCGCAGTATTCTAGAACGATGTATGATTCAATTTTTTTTTGAGTTGAAAAAAGAACTGTTTTATCCGAAAAATAGGACACCGGTGAGCCAGTTGCGAATTGAACTCGGAACCCTTGGGCCACTTAGCAAGTACATAACCAATTGATCTATGCCGCCTCTTTTAATCAAAGAAAAAAAAGCAGAAAAATATATTTCAGCTGTTTGACAAAACTTCAGGGAGAATGAGTCTAAAACATTTTAACCGTATGTTTTAATGATACAAATACAATTAATAAAAGTACACATTATATGGATGTTTGATAAAAACTGATGGTATCTCTCTTACAAGGAAGTCAGGAATCAAGGTCTGTCCTGAGTTAGGCAAAAACAAATAAATTTCATCCAATTATATGCACACAGACTCTACGGAATTGTATTTGTCCACAAAAAGTAAACCATAAAATTGGTTCAATGTCAATCACACATCTTCAATTGCTTGCACAATTGTTTACTAAGTAAACGGATATTAGCAGAATTTTTCTGATCGCTGAAGTGTGATAATATCCAGGAAGACGTTTGTGCCTCTTGTTAATTCTTTCGGATTTCATTATACTGACATTTCTTGCCAAAGAGAATGAAATTGAACACGAACTTTCAATTGAAAATCCATGTTGTAATATAAATAAAATTTTCTCTTTCTCTATGAAAATAGTTCTGATACCAGACTATATAAAGTAACAAACATTGTGATTGTTTTTTGACCTGTTATTTGTTTCTTTAGTGATTGATAATGTTACATTACCAATCATCTTTTTGACATTTGCTATGCATGGATGCATCGAGCCTCTAAGAATTCATTTCTTTGGTCTGTGTCAGTTTTGATAATGGTTTTAAACACACACGCATACACACACGCACACACAAATGAAATGTTTGGAGTATTTATTGGAGCGATATTTTATGGTTTATACCCTTTTGTGACAGTCGGCCCAGAGTCACAGATCTGGGTATGTTTACCATATAATTAATAATTGTGAACGCATAGTCACAACAGTACACACAAATCATAGCAATATAAATTAACGTAAGAACTCAAATCTTCCTTTTTACTATTATTTTATTATAAAATACTTTAAATGTATGTCTTTAATGTTGTTGTAGCGAGTGGGGAGGTGGGTCGGTAACCAGTTAACCCAACCAAGTTAGTGACTAGCGTTATTTCAGTTGATCGTTCTATGTCGGTGCCTCAACTTTATTACAATTGAATTTTTGTGATATCTTTCTATGTCTTTATTGTTTGCATTTTTGTTTGTGATGACTTTTGTCTGATGACTAAGTCAGATGTCTTATGCTTTCTTTTATAAATATCAGGCTACATATACCTGTTTAATTTAGTGTACCATATGGGCATTTCGACAACTTATATTAACTTCAGTAATATTCAAAACCGAATCTGTGAGTCTAAACTATTAGATATTGGAGCATTGTCTAAATGCAGGGATATGCATGAAGTAGATACACCTTAGTTTTAAAATAATTTACATTTCCTCAGTTTGATTCTTTTATCTGTAAGATTGAGGTAAGTATATTACTAGAAAACTGGGGTTATGACACCTTCGGGTACTAACAGTTCACTTGTAGCGGTATTAACCATGTGGTAATAATGTATATACGAACATATATACGTGTGAAACATTTAGTGCACCATATGCGCATTTCGACTACATATGTCTTTTTAGTGACACTTTAAATCGAAACTTAAAATGCTAAGGTATATATATTAGAAGAGCAAACAAATTACCTAATTGATTTAAGCAAAGTCAATGAACCCATATAAGAAGAAAGCTATAGAGAGGGAATTACTCCTACATGTGTCTTGTGTATTACTTTAGATATGGCTTTCCTATTATTTCAACATAGAAAATCAAATATAACGTCATTTTACGTCATTTTATTAGATATCAGAATATATATAAGTGTAAAATATTGAGTGCACCATATGCACATTTCGACAACTTATGTCACTTCAGTGATGGGCAAAACCGAAACTCTGTAAATCCATAGCGTGAATATTTGAAGAATAATCTAATTATCGCAACTTATCTAAAAGTTAGAGCCAAAGAACCACTCACAATGAAAGTTAGATAACATATATTAAAGCCATTTTATCAGAATGTTTTGAAAAAAACCTACAGTTCTATCTGACATGTGACATATGTTTAAATAGTATAATGTAGTTGTATTCAAATGAAAAGTAGTTGTTCAGACAATGACAAAACAATCGCAGTCAATCAGGCCATAAAGTTTTTGTTTACTTCACGTTCATTTTATATTCGATGCACTTATCAAATAATAATATCAAATTCAAAGATGGATTTGGTTTCAAATAAATAAATTAACAAAAATTATTTGTTTATTATTTTTGTTAGAATAACCCCCCCCCCCCCCCCCCCACCCCCCCCCCCCCCCCCCCCCCCCCCCCCCCAAACAAGAAACAAAATGTATTTGTGAAATACTATGCTCCCGTTGACAACAAAAGTCTGTTTGGGTATTAACAGTTGTACGAACTTGCAATTAATAGTTGCAAACTGGGTTTCATCTAAAAATTCCCAAGGCGAGCGTCAATTATTTTGAGACCAAGATAATATATGTGAGAATAAAGACTATTTTGGCATTCAAAGTAACATAACTCTGCATGCAACGTCGAAACGGAATTTTATCAAAAATGAATTTGGTCTTCCCTAGGTCCTGATATTAAATGTCTTATATTTCCTTCGACGGTCAGACAAACAACAAAACAATGATGTATGGGGATGCATCGACAGTTCAGTTATACTAGAACATCTTAAACTGACACACACGTATACAAATATATTGTCACTTTGTAATCCGAAACTTGACTCATAAAATTCAAGCTTGAATAGCAGTAATGACAAGCAATCACAACCTACACCGATAACGGATGCGTTAAAATGATCTTAAAATTGTTATCTTTAAAACACAATAAGATTGAATAATTCAATTGGAAAGTAAGATCCATAAGTTGTCATTGTTAAGCGGCATGTCATTACAAAATCAGCTGTTGGAGGGTTATATGCTAGAAACCGGAGGTAACGAAACTTTAAGGTATAATATACAATTAAGTTGACCAAACGTATCATCATTAGTCATCCTTAGGCCAAACAAGGTATTAACCAGATGGTAGCGCTAGTAGCTAATAACATATAAATTAACATTTGAATGCAAGACAAACAGACAAAGAAATGCAGTAGCATTTATATGGTTTATATCTTTCATTCGAAGATATGAAAAAAGAATATGAAGAAAACAAACAAATCAAGGAATTAACGAAAAATGCGTAGAAAATAAAGAAATTGCTTGCGGAAGTAGAGAAAAATATCCGTAAAATATGCCTAATAGATTTATTGACTATTGCTTTACGCTATTATTAGAAGGGTTTGGTGACGACATCTACATAATATTTTACATAGGAATTCACACTTTTGCAACTGACCCACTCCAAGCAGTGACACGAGACCTCGGTTTTCACTGTCTCATCCGAAAGAGAGACACTGGTGTGTTCATGACGGGGGTCCTCTCAGTCTCGACCCGAACGTCTCTTTCACTGAACCACACCAGCCTCAGTACAACATGCATAAAGATGAAGTTATAAAGGAGGAAAATTCCATGTTTGAAACTGGATGGAAAGTTTCTCTATCAAATTGCATTGAATTTCTTATAAGTTTTGCGTTTTGTTTTCTTACCAATAAATACTCAAAGCAAGGCTACAATAATATGTACACTATGAATAGACGCCATTTGCTATTGTTGATCTTTTGGATTTTACTGGTGAGAAGGAGATATATATCATAATGTGGTTTCGGAAGTATTCTAAAGTTCCCTGCTTTTCTCACTTGTCTTAATTTTTTTTTTAATTTCATATTTGATTGAAAGGAATTAAGTATGATATGTGCTTTGTTATTAGTATAGATATTTTTATTTTTAAATTTGTACTTAAAACAATACTTTAATTTGAATGTACCTAATAGTTTTAGAATTTTTAAGTCGATTTTTATTATAGAATATGTGGGTTGTAAAACGATTTTATTAGGACTGCCATTAGAAATTAAACATTTACGAAAGTGATTTCCCTATTGATTTTAATCCATTATATAAACTCTCCGTTTACACCACAATAGAGTCCATTAAAAATTCGATATATCTTTATAACTTCGTGTTGGATTTTAATTCTCACGGACTTCACTGATCTTACTTTTCAAGTAGAGAAGTATTTCGGATACATTAATTTTAACGTAAACAACTTAAACAAATATCGAACACAAATAAATAACTATGCACAGACATTCAGTGTATTTTATGACACGTTATATCAATATTGTCTGACTATCTCGTACCTCGTGTGATATTATCGATGAATATCGGACAGTGCGTTATAAAAATCTATTTACGTGGACTTCAGTTTGGCTCATGATTTTAATCAACTTTTTATATAATCGCTAATGCTATGTCAACAACACGGATCGTAAGGAATCTAACATACGGCGTGATGTGTGTACGTAATCAAAATTTTTATTACTTTCCAATAAGCACATTTCTATAAATTGAGGAAACTCTTTTTTCTTGCATACGATTCGATTATCTGTGATACTGACGGAGGAAACACTTACATGGCAAGGACGTGCATCTTGGGACTTCAATTCCCACACGTTAGACGTGTGGACTATCCATGATTAATAGGCCTCCACGAAATGGTCTGGACACGAAAGATAACATCTCCTAGACTTGCAGGCAACATTCCAATATGCTTTCCTAGTCCAAATGCGACGTCTGTCTTCAACAATGGTATTTCCTTCAGCAAATTATCTACATAGACACTCAGCTGGTAATAAATTGTAACTAACATAGTCAACGCATTATCTCTTTTCTACTTTATAACAAAAGAAATCAAAAGTTTTTCTATTTGTATGAAATTGCAACTTGATTCTCAACTCTGTCTCGATATATATTTACAAAACCATTTCAAATGAAGCAAGTTATAGGAAAACGGTTTCTAGCTGAAATGCAACAACAATAGATCGTGTTGTTTTTACTAATTTGAATTATCTAAGTCTTCTGTACATGTAAGATATCGCAACATTAACTTGATGTTGGTATATGTACAGCAGCTAAAAGGAGGTATGCCGTGTCTAGGTGATGTTATCATACCCAGAAACAACGAATAATACATTCAATGTAAAGTAAGAATATGTATTTTTGACTTTTCACGGGTATCTACATCCCCTCTCAGTCTCTAAAGATGCACTTACGTGATATTACTTTAATATGACTAATTAATCTCAGATTGTTGACCATCTTTTTATTAACCTAAATGGAAATCTTGCGGATCGTAAAATATTTTCTTCTAGCATCCTTTTCTTGGAACATTATTGGAGCATGAGTAAATTTACTGTTATACTTCAAGAATAACATGAAAACTTCCTCTAGAGATCAAAATCTGACGATCAAAATTATGTTTCACTCCTTCGGTTTGTGATCCAATCCATCATCCAATATTTAATCGAAACTTCTCTGACTCTTACCCTTATCTTGTGTATTGATTTGGACCCACTTTAACCAAGTAACTTCAGCGAAGGTATTCAACACGACGACATGATTTGTTCGTATATGATGAAATAACACATTTATGAGAATTATCATGATAAAAATGAACGTGATTCCTAATGTATTTCTTGCAAGCTGACGTTGATAAAATGTTTAACTTTGGTTAAACTTGGTCATTTAATTGTTTTCCTATTATATATTAATCCTATTTATCCTAGAAATAACTACACAATTACTTTATATTGATAAAAGCAATATCAACACTATTTATTTACACAACTAATTCAGTTTTAAAAATCACCCTGATATTATATACACTAAAATCAATTTTAGTCCATTATTTTTCTGTAATGAAATGCCAATTTTATGTAAGGATTATTTCAATATTTAATTAACTTTGAGCTTTTGCACTGGTTTAATGTTATTCTATTTTGTGATGGGAAGATTAAGAGCTGTAACTAATTAAAAAGGCACGTGTGATTATGATCAAAAAGTAATTCACTAGAAAATGAAATAGTTATGTGCGGTAGACAATTCGATGTAAAGGTAGATCGAACAAGAAACATTCCATAATTAAAATGGGTATTGACTCTACCGTAAGAGTATTAGAAAAAGTACGAAAATAATAATAATAATAATAATAATAATAATAATAATAATAATAATAATAATAATAATAATAAAAGGAAACAAAACACACACTTACACACACACACACACACACACACACACACACACACACACACACACACACACACACACACACACACACACACACACACACAAGTTCAAGGAATAGTGAGGGCATACAAGAATGAAATGAAATTCGTCCTCAATTTCATTACGATCACAATATTATATATTATACATTTTTCTTTTTTTTTTTTCACTTTTTTGTTAGAGGGGCAGGCATGGTGTAGTGGTTAAGCGCTTGGCTTGCGGCGCCGACGATCCGGGTTCGATTCCCGGGTTGCGCCACTATGTTTAAGAGGCTGGTAACCTCCTGCTTCCATGTCGCGATATAACTGAAATATTGTTGAAAGCGACGTAAAACACCAATCAACCTTCAGCCTTCAACCTTTTTTGTTAGTTAATAGCGAAATTTGTTTTAA
Organism: Pteria penguin; assembly: GCA_035048485.1. NCBI lineage: Eukaryota > Metazoa > Mollusca > Bivalvia > Pterioida > Pteriidae > Pteria > Pteria penguin. The sequence goes on along the minus strand of CM068580.1, from coordinate 51,015,882 downwards.
AGTTGTTTTTCTAAAATCCCTTGTGAGTTCTGCTCAATATAATATAAAAGTACATATTACGATAAACAATGACTATCAAATCTACTTACACAGAATAATTGCAACAAGTACAAAAATCGAAGAAAATGGAGGGTACTAGTTGCTATTACAATGTATTTGAATTGAAAGACTATATACTTTAGTTATTTGATTATTTTGTTATGTGCAATGTGAATTTGTAGTCTTTCAGATTCATTTACAAACAGTTCCTAAAATTGAAACTGACTGCTTACAAATGAAACGATAAAAAAAACCCCGTATTATTTTAAGATACATTTTAAAATAAATACTTCATACTCTTAAAGACCATAATAGTTGTCCTTAACACACTGTAATCAGTTCTAGTTTTTTTTCTATACATCTTTAATTTGGATTTTATTCACCTTTTTGATTTAACATTTATAGATGCCACATTCATAAGTGTTCAAACTACTAGTGAGAAAATAGAACATCGGTTTGAACAGCGTGTACCGTTCTTAACAGTACATAAAATCTCCAAGTGATTCAGTCAATATGGTTTCAATCTATAGGAAACAAAAGAGGTTGTAAAACAAACGATCGTTCCTCCACGAGAGTCGATATATTATTGGTTTATTGCAAAGTAATTTGTTAATGAAATCTAAGCTTACTTACTACTCGTAGAAATAGCAGGAGTTTGACGTAGTAACTCCACCTTCCAATATCTTTGTGTTTGGAAATGAATGATTTTAAATGATACATAATGGTTTCTTTTACATACATGTAACATAGCATCCATGGAATCTTTCCAACAGTTTCAAACTTGTTTTTGCACGATATTTATGAGTTTTTTATCCCCTGTTCCATTATGTTTATTAAAAAGTCAAATACGAAATTGACCGATGAAGTTCAGTGTCATATGGTTGACATTTATGGAACCCCGGGAAGCAGCGGCCAAGCACCCGTTTTACTACAGCAAAATTACTGCAAATCTGAAATTAATCCTCAAAAATTACTTGAATACTCTATAATATTTACTGTTTCACGAAAACTAACATAGCAAAAATAAACAAACCTCAAGCAGAAAATCGTTTCTGGATTTATTTATACTGAAAGCGTCGTCAAATGTTACAAATATTATGAGTTCTTTTGAATAGATAAACAGTTTCTAAATAGCTAGCCAACCCGCACGGAATGCCCATACAGGCCACACAGAATAGTTGACCTAAAAGCATATTATATATTTTACCTTCGTTTTGTCCGCCATTCAAATGCACTACCTCCTATATTAAATGATACATACGTCTTCATATATTTAATGTTGTAGTAGCATTTGTGTAATGTATTCTATGTATTGAAACCAAATGTCTATTATCATTATTATGTGTCTGTTCGCATGGGGATCGTCACGCATTAGAGTATGCCACTTTGGAATTTAAGTAATGATAAAACATTCACTTTATTTGTAAATAACTTCAAACTGTGAATTTACGGTGTGTCGATGCAGTATGATAAACCCCTCGCGTAAGAATAAGCAATATATTTGATGGTGATTCACCTTTTACTTACAAGAAAGTTCCATATGTTTAAGTCTTAAACTGTTTTCTCTTTTGTCCATTCATATTAGAAGAGTCAAACCAAAAGTCATTTCTCTTTGGTCATAATTCAGATACTTTTAACATAAAGACAAACAAGGTTCACTGGGAACTTTGGCTGATACGTTTAGCGAACAGTTTTATTACACCCTGAGATACCTTTATCTTCGTATTACTTCTCTGTAACATAAACAAAGATCACCCTGGCCATCCGAATCGATAAAGCTCCATGGCTCTTCAGTCCTCGCCAATACTTTGATAAAAATCAAGATTACAAGACTGCGGAAGAATAAATCTACTTTATGTAGACAGGTAAATCTTGCCCTTTCTTTGAGAATTTATTGAGCAATTATAATAACTAATAGCCTTTGCATGCATTCAGGCAAGCTACAAAATGTCACAGCAATTATTGGGGACAAGGGAGTTGGTTGATATTGACCAGGGGTTGTGATGGATCTAATCATGGAAGAACTGTCACCTAGTATGCAGATACTATCAATAACTATTCTATTTTGATAAGTGCCGCTGCAAACCGCAACTTCCCTGTAAGATAGATATATTTGATTTCATCTGATTCAGAAATTGGTAAAGTTTTCAGAACAGCTTTCACTTCATTTTAAAAGATAAATTTATCACAGGGTATTAAAAAATCCATGCTATTTTGTTTTTATGTTTATAAGCATTTGTAGATAAAAAAACTTACCATGTTTCAAAATGTGATTACTTTTTAGCATTTGTATCTTATAAAACAACAAATGTGCCATGGCAAACATATTAGACTACGTTACACCAATGGCAATGAGCGTGTATCTTGAGTAAACTTAATAACTTTTATTGCTATATAAACGATAGAGAAATATTAGTTACAATTTTCAAGTAATAGCTTATGTTAACTTATGTAATACTAAAGCATTTATTCGAATAATTTACATTAGTGGAGCTGGAACAGAAAACCATCATCGAAACGGCGTACGGCTGCGCATTACCCAAATGGTGTACGTCTGGACATTACCTAAGCGGTGTTACTTCTGAACATTACCAAGCGGCGTATGTCTGAACATTACCAAGCTGTGTTACTTCTGAACATTACCAAGCGGCGTATGTCTGGACATTACCAAGCGGTGTTACTTCTGAACATTACCAAGCGGCGTATGTCTGGACATCACCAAGCGGTGTTACTTCTGAACATTACCAAGCGGCGTATGTCTGAACATTACCAAGCGGCGTATGTCTGGACATTACCAAGCGGTGTTACTTCTGAACATTACCAAGCGGCGTATGTCTGGACATTACCAAGCGGTGTTACTTCTGAACATTACCAAGCGGCGTATGTCTGAACATTACCAAGCGGCGTATGTCTGGACATTACCAAGCGGCGTATGTCTGAACATTACCAAGCGGCGTATGTCTGGACATTACCAAGCGGTGTTACTTCTGAACATTACCAAGCGGCGTGTGTCTGGACATTACCTAAGCGGCGTATGTCTGAACATTACCAAGCGGCGTATGTCTGGACATTACCTAAGCGGCGTATGTCTGAACATTACCAAGCGGCGTATGTCTGGACATTACCAAGCGGCGTATGTCTGAACATTACCAAGCGGCGTATGTCTGGACATTACCAAGCGGTGTTACTTCTGAACATTACCAAGCGGCGTGTGTATGGACATTACCTAAGCGGCGTATGTCTGGACATTACCCAATCGGTGTTACTTCTGAACATTACCAAGCGGCGTATGTCTGGACATTACCTAAGCGGTGTTACTTCTGAACATTACCAAGCGGCGTATGTCTGGACATCACCAAGCGGTGTTACTTCTGAACATTACCAAGCGGCGTATGTCTGGACATTACCTAAGCGGTGTTACTTCTGAACATTACCAAGCGGCGTATGTCTGAACATTACCAAGCGGTGTTACTTCTGGACATTACCAAGCGGCGTATGTCTGGACATTACCAAGCGGCGTATGTCTGGACATTACCTAAGCGGTGTTACTTCTGAACATTACCAAGCGGCGTATGTCTGAACATTACCAAGCGGCGTGTGTCTGGACATTACCTAAGCGGTGTTACTTCTGAACATTACCAAGCGGCATATGTCTGGACATTACCAAGCGGCGTATGTCTGGACATTACCAAGCGGCGTATGTCTGGACATTACCTAAGCGACATACGTCTGGGCAATACCCAAGCGACGCACGTCTGTACATTATCCAAGCGACGCACGTCTGGACATTACCCAAGCGACGCACGTCTGTACATTACCCAAGCAACGCACGTCTGGACATTACCAAAACGGTATATGTCTGGACATTACCCAAATGGCGTATATCTGGACATTACCCAAATGGCGTACGTCAGAACACTACCCAAGCCAGCTGTTAGGTTTAACTAACTTACGTTTTGATATTTTACAAAAAGCATTATTTTACACTCTGTGCAATCTCAGTCCTAAACCTTTGTGTTGATTGCGCTTTAAGTGAGAAAGATAAACAGGAAATTCATAAAAACTATACCAATTAAAACATTCGACTGACTGAGATCAAATCTAGGAGTGTATGATATCTAGGAGTGAACGATGTTGTGAAACTTCGTACAGCTTCTCCAAATCAATAACTATCAAACAATGCACCATCTTTGCATCATTTTTTCCCTACATTTTGTGAAAAAGTCGAAAAACACACAAAACACAAGACAAAGGCGTACGAGAAGGGAGGGGCAAATGATGCACATGCTCCCACTTTCAAAAGGGAGGGGGGCACATAGAATATATGTAGTGCCCCTACTTTTCAGCATAAGTGGCATAAGACTTGCAAGTGAAGATATATATATATATATATATATATATATATATATATATATATATATATATATATATATATATATATATATATATATATATATATATATATATACACATGTGTAAGATTATCATTGCACTGACTCAAATTTGTAAATTAACTCTTTTACAATTATAGGTGTATCTGTATTGTGGTAATAATACATAAACACGAATCCATTACAACACAACACAGTGTACTATGAGGATAAATCCTTCCTAGCTAAAGTTATACATGGTAAGGCTGCTACGTTACAGTAGCTAAAGTATAAACCTATTCATTTAATCATTTTTGTTTCATTTCTTCCTCAAATGAATAGTAGGCGACTATCATGGGACTTATAAATGAAATATTCATAAGATGCCATGTGGCTTTTGTTTGTTATGACGTCATTTTGAAGATCAAAGTTGACAGACACCAAACAATAGATCCCTGTAGTAGTAAATGTCCATTATGTATGCGCCAATTGATGAAGTGATGGATCAAAACTGTAATATTGATACAGTTAGACCTGTAGGAAACTGTGCTGCTGTTTAACATATACAGACACAAGTACACATATTGTATAGGGTGAATTTCATGTGTGCTCAAGTATATTATCGTTATATTTTGTTTACTTACTTTTATAAAAAAGATAGGGGACATAACAGTTATACATTATTATATTCCTAATAAACTAAAATTCCTTGTTAACATAACAATCATGGAAACGCAACATATTGTACGATATAGATTACATAAACGTACTGTACGATATAGATCACAGAAACGTACTGTACGATATAGATCGCAGAGACGTACAGTACGATATAGATCACAGAGACGTACTGTACGATATAGATCACAGAGACGTACTGTACGATACAGATCACAGAGACGTACTGTACGATATAGATCACAGAGACGTACTGTACGATATAGATCACAAAGACGTATTGTACGATATAGATCACAGAAACGTATTGTACGATATACGTCAAAGAAACGTGTTGTACGATATAGATTACAGAAACGTACTGTACGATATAGATCACAGAGACGTACTGTACGATATAGATCACACAAACGTACTGTACGATATAGATCACAGAAACGTACTGTACGATATAGATCACAGAAACGTATTGTACGATATAGATCACATAAACGTACTGTACGATATAGATCACAGAGACGTACTGTACGATATAGATCACAGAGACGTACTGTACGATATAGATCACAGAGACGTACTGTACGATATAGATCACAGAGACGTACTGTACGATATAGATCACAGAAACGTATTGTACGATATAGATCACAGAAACGTACTGTACGATATAGATCACAGAAACGTACTGTACGATATAGATCACAGAGACGTACTGTACGATATAGATCACAGAGACGTACTGTACGATATAGATAACAGAGACGTACTGTACGATATAGATCACAGAAACGTATTGTACGATATGGATCACAGAGACGTACTGTACGATATAGATCACAAAGACGTAGTGTACGATATTGATCACAGAGACGTGTTGTACGATATAGATCACAGAGATGTACTACACGATATAGATCACAGAAACGTATTGTACGATATAGATCACAGAGACGTACTGTACGATATAGATCACAGAAACGTACTGTACGATATAGATCACAAAGACGTACTGTACGATATAGATCACAGAGATGTACTGTACGATATAGATCACAGAAACGTGTTGTACGATATACGTCACAGACACGTATTGTACGATATAGATCACAGAAACGTACTGTACGATATAGATCACAGAAACGTGTTGTACGATATACGTCACAGAAACGTATTGTACGATATAGATCACAGACACGTACTGTACGATATAGATCACAGAAACGTATTGTACGATATAGATCACAGAAACGTACTGTACGATATAGATCACAGAAACGTGTTGTACGATATACGTCACAGAAACGTATTGTACGATATAGATCACAGAGACGTACTGTACGATATAGATCACAGAGACGTACTGTACGATATAGATCACAGAAACGTATTGTACGATATACGTCACAGAAAGGTATTGTACGATATAGATCACAGGGACGTACTGTACGATATAGATCACAGAGAGGTACTGTACGATATAGACCACAGAAACGTACTGTACGATATAGATTACAGAAACGTATTGTACGATATAGATCACAGAGACGTATTGTACGATATAGATCACAGAGACGTATTGTACGATATAGATCACAGAAACGTATTGTACGATATAGATCACAGAGACGTATTGTACGATATAGATCACAGAAACGTATTGTACGATATAGATCACAGAGACGTACTGTACGATATAGATCACAGAGACGTATTGTACGATATAGATCACAGAGACGTACTGTACGATATAGATCACAGAAACGTACTGTACGATATAGATCACAGAAACGTACTGTACGATATAGATCACAGAGACGTACTGTACGATATAGATCACAGAGACGTACTGTACGATATAGATCACAGACACGTACTGTACGATATAGATCACAGAGACGTACTGTACGATATAGATCACAGAAACGTACTGTACGATATAGATTACAGAAACGTATTGTACGATATAGATCACAGAAACGTATTGTACGATATAGATCACAGAGACGTACTGTACGATATAGATCACAGAGACGTACTGTACGATATAGATCACAGAGACGTACTGTACGATATAGATCACAGAAACGTATTGTACGATATAGATCACAGAGACGTATTGTACGATATAGATCACAGAGACGTACTGTACGATATAGATCACAGACACGTACTGTACGATATAGATCACAGAGACGTACTGTACGATATAGATCGCAGAAACGTATTGTACGATATACGTCACAGAAACGTATTGTACGATATAGACCACAGACACGTACTGTACGATATAGATCACAGAGACGTACTGTACGATATAGATCACAGAGACGTACTGTACGATATAGATCACAGAGACGTACTGTACGATATAGATCACAGAGATGTACTGTACGATATAGATCACAGAAACGTACTGTACGATATAGATCACAGAAACGTATTGTACGATATAGATCACAGAGACGTACTGTACGATATAGATCACAGAAACGTATTGTACGATATAGATCACAGAGACGTACTGTACGATATAGATCACAGAGACGTACTGTACGATATAGATCACAGAGACGTACTGTACGATATAGATCACAGAGACGTATTGTACGATATAGATCACAGAGACGTACTGTACGATATAGATCACAGAGACGTACTGTACGATATAGATCACAGAGACGTACTGTACGATATAGATCACAGAGACGTACTGTACGATATAGATCACAGAAACGTACTGTACGATATAGATCACAGAAACGTATTGTACGATATACGTCACAGAGACGTAATGAAACCATATAGATCACAGACACGTACTGTACTGTATAGATCACAGAGACGTACTGTACGATATAGATCACAGAGACGTACTGTACGATATAGATCACAGAGACGTACTGTACGATATAGATCACAGAAACGTACTGTACGATATAGATCACAGAGACGTACTGTACGATATAGATCACAGAGACGTACTGTACGATATAGATCACAGAGACGTACTGTACGATATAGATCACAGAGACGTACTGTACGATATAGATCACAGAGACGTATTGTACGAAGACGTACTGTACGATATAGATCACAGAGACGTATTGTACGATATAGATCACAGAGACGTATTGTACGATATAGATCACAGAGACGTACTGTACGATATAGATCACAGAGACGTACTGTACGATATAGATCACAGAAACGTACTGTACGATATAGATCACAGAAACGTACTGTACGATATAGATCACAGAGACGTACTGTACGATATAGATCACAGACACGTACTGTACGATATAGATCACAGAGACGTACTGTACGATATAGATCACAGAGACGTATTGTACGATATACGTCGAAGAAACGTATTGTACGATATAGATCACAGAGACGTACTGTACGATATAGATCACAGAGACGTACTGTACGATATAGATCACAGAAACGTATTGTACGATTACGTCACAGAAATGTATTGTACAATATAGATCACAGAGACGTACTGTACGATATAGATCACAGAAACGTACTGTACGATATAGATCACAGACACGTACTGTACGATATAGATCACAGAGACGTACCGTACGATATAGATCACAGAAAAGTACTGTACGATATTGATCAAAGAGACGTACTGTACGATATTGATCACAGAAACGTATTTTACGATATAGATCACAGACATGTACTGTACGATATAGATCACAGAGACGTACTGTACGATATAGATCACAGAAACGTATTGTACGATATACGTCACAGAAAGGTATTGTACGATATAGATCACAGAGACGTACTGTACGATATAGATCACAGACACGTACTGTACGATATAGATCACAGAAACGTATTGTACGATATAGATCACAGACACGTATTGTACGATATAGATCACAGACACGTACTGTACGATATAGATCACAGAGACGTACTGTACCATATAGATCACAGAGACGTACTGTATGATATAGATCACAGAGACGTATTGTACGATATAGATTACAGAAAGGTATTGTACGATATAGATCACAGAGACGTATTGTACGATATAGATTACAGAAAGGTATTGTACGATATAGATCACAGAGATGTACTGTACGATATAGATCACAGAGACGTACTGTACGATATAGATCACAGACACGTACTGTACGATATAGATCACAGAAACGTATTGTACGATATAGATCACAGACACGTATTGTACGATATAGATCACAGACACGTACTGTACGATATAGATCACAGAAACGTACTGTACGATATAGACCACAGAGACGTACTGTATGATATAGATCACAGAGACGTATTGTACGATATAGATTAGAGAAACGTATTGTACGATATATATCACAGAAACGTACTTTATGATACAGATCGCAGAGACGTACAATACGATATAGATCACAGAGACGTATTGTACGATATAGATCACAGAGACGTACTGTACGATATAGATCACAGAGACGTACTGTACGATATAGATCACAGAAAGGTACTCTACGATATAGATCACAGAGACGTACTGTACGATATAGATCACAGACACGTACTGTACGATATAGATCACAGAGACGTATTGTACGATATAGATCACAGAAACGTACTTTACGATACAGATCGCAGAGACGTACAATACGATATAGATCACAGAGACGTACTGTACGATATTGATCACAGAAACGTACTGTACGATATAGATCACAGAAACGTACTGTACGATATAGATTACAGAGACGTACTGTACGATATAGATCACAGACACGTACTGTACGATATAGATCACAGACACGTACTGTACGATATAGATCACAGAGACGTATTGTACGATATACGTCGAAGAAACGTATTGTACGATTACGTCACAGAAACGTATTGTACAATATAGATCACAGAGACGTACTGTACGATATAGATCACAGAGACGTACTGTACGATATAGATCACAGACGCGTACTGTACGATATAGATCACAGAGACGTACTGTACAATATAGATCACAGAGACGTACTGTACGATATAGATCACAGAGACGTATTGTACGATAAAGATCACAGAGACGTATTGTACGATATAGATCACAGAGACGTACTGTACGATATAGATCACAAAGACGTACTGTACGATATCGATCACAGAGACGTGTTGTACGATATAGATCACAGAGATGTACTGTACGATATAGATCACAGAAACGTGTTGTACGATATACGTCACAGAAACGTATTGTACGATATAGATCACAGAGACGTACTGTACGATATAGATCACAGAAACGTACTGTACGATATAGATCACAGACACGTACTGTACGATATAGATCACAGAAACGTACTGTACGATATAGATCACAGAGACGTACTGTACGATATAGATCACAGAAACGTACTGTACGATATAGATCACAGAGACGTATTGTACGATATAGATCACAGAAACGTATTGTACGATATAGATCACAGATACGTACTGTACGATATAGATCACGGAGACGTATTGTACGATATAGATTACAGAAACGTATTGTACAATATAGATCACAGAAACGTACTTTACGATACAGATCGCAGAGACGTACAATACGATATAGATCACAGAGACGTATTGTACGATATAGATCACAGAGACGTACTGTACGATATAGATCACAGAGACGTACTGTACGATATAGATAACAGAAACGTATTGTACGATAAAGATCACAGAGACGTATTGTACGATATAGATCACAGAGACGTACTGTACGATATAGATCACAAAGACGTACTGTACGATATTGATCACAGAGACGTGTTGTACGATATAGATCACAGAGATGTACTGTACGATATAGATCACAGAAACGTGTTGTACGATATACGTCACAGAAACGTATTGTACGATATAGATCACAGAGACGTACTGTACGATATAGATCACAGAAACGTACTGTACGATATAGATCACAGACACGTACTGTACGATATAGATCACAGAAACGTACTGTACGATATAGATCACAGAGACGTACTGTACGATATAGATCACAGAAACGTACTGTACGATATAGATCACAGAGACGTATTGTACGATATAGATCACAGAAACGTATTGTACGATATAGATCACAGACACGTACTGTACGATATAGATCACGGAGACGTATTGTACGATATAGATTACAGAAACGTATTGTACGATATAGATCACAGAAACGTACTTTACGATACAGATCGCAGAGACGTACAATACGATATAGATCACAGAGACGTATTGTACGATATAGATCACAGAGACGTACTGTACGATATAGATCACAGAGACGTACTGTACGATATAGATAACAGAAACGTACTGTACGATATAGATCACAGAAACGTACTGTACGATATAGATCACAGAGACGTACTGTACGATATAGATCACAGACACGTACTGTACGATATAGATCACAGAGACGTACTGTACGATATAGATCACAGAGACGTATTGTACGATATACGTCGAAGAAAGGTATTGTACGATAAAGATCACAGAGACGAACTGTACGATATAGATCACAGAGACGTACTTTACGATATAGATCACAGAAACGTATTGTACGATTAGGTCACAGAAACGTATTGTACAATATAGATCACAGAGACGTACTGTACGATATAGATCACAGAGACGTACTGTACGATATAGATCACAGACACGTACTGTACGATATAGATCACAGAGACGTACTGTACGATATAGATCACAGAAACGTACTTTACGATACAGATCGCAGAGACGTACTGTACGATATAGATCACAGAGACGTACTGTACGATATAGATCACAGAGACGTACTGTACGATATAGATCACAGACACGTACTGTACGATATAGATCACAGAGACGTATTGTATGATATACGTCGAAGAAACGTATTGTACGATTACGTCACAGAAACGTATTGTACAATATAGATCACAGAGACGTACTGTACAATATAGATCACAGAGACGTACTGTACGATATAGATCACAGACACGTACTGTACGATATAGATCACAGAGACGTATTGTACGATATAGATCACAGAAACGTACTTTACGATACAGATCGCAGAGACGTACAATACGATATAGATCACAGAGACGTATTGTACGATATAGATCACAGAGACGTACTGTACGATATAGATCACAGAGACGTACTGTACGATATAGATCACAGAAACGTACTGTACGATATAGATCACAGAAACGTACTGTACGATATAGATCACAGAGACGTACTGTACGATATAGATCACAGACACGTACTGTACGATATAGATCACAGAGACGTACTGTACGATATAGATCACAGAGACGTATTGTACGATATACGTCGAAGAAACGTATTGTACGATATAGATCACAGAGACGTACTGTACGATATAGATCACAGAGACGTACTGTACGATATAGATCACAGAAACGTATTGTACGATTACGTCACAGAAATGTATTGTACAATATAGATCACAGAGACGTACTGTACGATATAGATCACAGAAACGTACTGTACGATATAGATCACAGACACGTACTGTACGATATAGATCACAGAGACGTACCGTACGATATAGATCACAGAAACGTATTGTACGATATAGATCACAGAAAAGTACTGTACGATATTGATCACAGAGACGTACTGTACGATATTGATCACAGAAACGTATTTTACGATATAGATCACAGACACGTACTGTACGATATAGATCACAGAGACGTACTGTACGATATAGATCACAGAAACGTATTGTACGATATACGTCACAGAAAGGTATTGTACGATATAGATCACAGAGACGTACTGTACGATATAGATCACAGACACGTACTGTACGATATAGATCACAGAAACGTATTGTACGATATAGATCACAGACACGTATTGTACGATATAGATCACAGACACGTACTGTACGATATAGATCACAGAGACGTACTGTACCATATAGATCACAGAGACGTACTGTATGATATAGATCACAGAGACGTATTGTACGATATAGATTACAGAAAGGTATTGTACGATATAGATCACAGAGACGTATTGTACGATATAGATTACAGAAAGGTATTGTACGATATAGATCACAGAGATGTACTGTACGATATAGATCACAGAGACGTACTGTACGATATAGATCACAGACACGTACTGTACGATATAGATCACAGAAACGTATTGTACGATATAGATCACAGACACGTATTGTACGATATAGATCACAGACACGTACTGTACGATATAGATCACAGAGACGTACTGTACGATATAGATCACAGAAACGTATTGTACGATTACGTCACAGAAATGTATTGTACAATATAGATCACAGAGACGTACTGTACAATATAGATCACAGAGACGTACTGTACAATATAGATCACAGAGACGTACTGTACGATATAGATCACAGACACGTACTGTACGATATAGATCAGAGAGACGTATTGTACGATATAGATCACAGAAACGTACTTTACGATACAGATCGCAGAGACGTACAATACGATATAGATCACAGAGACGTATTGTACGATATAGATCACAGAGACGTACTGTACGATATAGATCACAGAGACGTACTGTACGATATAGATCACAGAAACGTACTGTACGATATAGATCACAGAAACGTACTGTACGATATAGATCACAGAGACGTACTGTACGATATAGATCACAGACACGTACTGTACGATATAGATCACAGAGACGTACTGTACGATATAGATCACAGAGACGTATTGTACGATATACGTCGAAGAAACGTATTGTACGATATAGATCACAGAGACGTACTGTACGATATAGATCACAGAGACGTACTGTACGATATAGATCACAGAAACGTATTGTTCGATTACGTCACAGAAATGTATTGTACAATATAGATCACAGAGACGTACTGTACGATATAGATCACAGAAACGTACTGTACGATATAGATCACAGACACGTACTGTACGATATAGATCACAGAGACGTACCGTACGATATAGATCACAGAAACGTATTGTACGATATAGATCACAGAAAAGTACTGTACGATATTGATCACAGAGACGTACTGTACGATATTGATCACAGAAACGTATTTTACGATATAGATCACAGACACGTACTGTACGATATAGATCACAGAGACGTACTGTACGATATAGATCACAGAAACGTATTGTACGATATACGTCACAGAAAGGTATTGTACGATATAGATCACAGAGACGTACTGTACGATATAGATCACAGACACGTACTGTACGATATAGATCACAGAAACGTATTGTACGATATAGATCACAGACACGTATTGTACGATATAGATCACAGACACGTACTGTACGATATAGATCACAGAGACGTACTGTACCATATAGATCACAGAGACGTACTGTATGATATAGATCACAGAGACGTATTGTACGATATAGATTACAGAAAGGTATTGTACGATATAGATCACAGAGACGTATTGTACGATATAGATTACAGAAAGGTATTGTACGATATAGATCACAGAGATGTACTGTACGATATAGATCACAGAGACGTACTGTACGATATAGATCACAGACACGTACTGTACGATATAGATCACAGAAACGTATTGTACGATATAGATCACAGACACGTATTGTACGATATAGATCACAGAAACGTACTGTACGATATAGATCACAGAAACGTAATGTACGATATAGACCACAGAGACGTACTGTATGATATAGATCACAGAGACGTATTGTACGATATAGATTAGAGAAACGTATTGTACGATATATATCACAGAAACGTACTTTATGATACAGATCGCAGAGACGTACAATACGATATAGATCACAGAGACGTATTGTACGATATAGATCACAGAGACGTACTGTACGATATAGATCACAGAGACGTACTGTACGATATAGATCACAGAAAGGTACTCTACGATATAGATCACAGAGACGTACTGTACGATATAGATCACAGACACGTACTGTACGATATAGATCACAGAGACGTATTGTACGATATAGATCATAGAAACGTACTTTACGATACAGATCGCAGAGACGTACAATACGATATAGATCACAGAGACGTACTGTACGATATTGATCACAGAAACGTACTGTACGATATAGATCACAGAAACGTACTGTACGATATAGATTACAGAGACGTACTGTACGATATAGATCACAGACACGTACTGTACGATATAGATCACAGACACGTACTGTACGATATAGATCACAGAGACGTATTGTACGATATACGTCGAAGAAACGTATTGTACGATTACGTCACAGAAACGTATTGTACAATATAGATCACAGAGACGTACTGTACGATATAGATCACAGAGACGTACTGTACGATATAGATCACAGACACGTACTGTACGATATAGATCACAGAGACGTATTGTACGATATAGATCACAGAAACGTACTTTACGATACAGATCGCAGAGACGTACAATACGATATAGATCACAGAGACGTATTGTACGATATAGATCACAGAGACGTAATGTACGATATAGATCACAGAGACGTACTGTAAGATATAGATCACAGAAACGTACTGTACGATATAGATCACAGAAACGTACTGTACGATATAGATCACAGAGACGTACTGTACGATATAGATCACAGACACGTACTGTACGATATAGATCACAGAGACGTACTGTACGATATAGATCACAGAGACGTATTGTACGATATACGTCGAAGAAACGTATTGTACGATATAGATCACAGAGACGTACTGTACGATATAGATCACAGAGACGTACTGTACGATATAGATCACAGAAACGTATTGTACGATTACGTCACAGAAACGTATTGTACAATATAGATCACAGAGACGTACTGTACGATATAGATCACAGAAACGTACTGTACGATATAGATCACAGACACGTACTGTACGATATAGATCACAGAGACGTACCGTACGATATAGATCACAGAAACGTATTGTGCGATATAGATCACAGAAACGTACTGTACGATATAGATCACAGAGACGTACTGTACGATATTGATCACAGAAACGCATTGTACGATATAGATCACAGACACGTACTGTACGATATAGATCACAGAGACGTACTGTACGATATAGATCACAGAAACGTATTGTACGATATACGTCACAGAAAGGTATTGTACGATATAGATCACAGAGACGTACTGTACGATATAGATCACAGACACGTACTGTACGATATAGATCACAGAAACGTATTGTACGATATAGATCACAGACACGTATTGTACGATATAGATCACAGACACGTACTGTACGATATAGATCACAGAGACGTACTGTACGATATAGATCACAGAGACGTACTGTATGATATAGATCACAGAGACGTATTGTACGATATAGATTACAGAAAGGTATTGTACGATATAGATCACAGAGACGTATTGTACGATATAGATTACAGAAAGGTATTGTACGATATAGATCACAGAAACGTACTGTACGATATAGATCACAGAGACGTACTGTACGATATAGATCACAGACACGTACTGTACGATATAGATCACAGAAACGTATTGTACGATATAGATCACAGACACGTATTGTACGATATAGATCACAGACACGTACTGTACGATATAGATCACAGAAACGTACTGTACGATATAGACCACAGAGACGTACTGTATGATATAGATCACAGAGAGGTATTGTACGATATAGATTAGAGAAACGTATTGTACGATATATATCACAGAAACGTACTTTATGATACAGATCGCAGAGACGTACAATACGATATAGATCACAGAGACGTATTGTACGATATAGATCACAGAGACGTACTGTACGATATAGATCACAGAGACGTACTGTACGATATAGATCACAGAAAGGTACTGTACGATATAGATCACAGAGACGTACTGTACGATATAGATCACAGACACGTACTGTACGATATAGATCACAGAGACGTATTGTACGATATAGATCACAGAAACGTACTTTACGATACAGATCGCAGAGACGTACAATACGATATAGATCACAGAGACGTACTGTACGATATTGATCACAGAAACGTACTGTACGATATTGATCACAGAAACGTACTGTACGATATACGTCACAGAAACGTATTGTACGATATAGATCACAGAGACGTATTGTACGATATAGATCACAGAGACGTACTGTACGATATAGATCACAGACACGTACTGTACGATATTGATCACAGAGACGTACTGTACGATATAGATCAAAGAAACGTACTGTACGATATAGATCACAGAAACGTATTGTACGATAAAGATCACAGAGACGTACTGTACGATATAGATCACAGACACGTACTGTACGATATAGATCACAAAGACGTTCTGTACGATATAGATCACAGAAACGTATTGTACGATATAGATCACAGAGACGTACTGTACGATATAGATCACAAAGACGTACTGTACGATATTGATCACATAAATGTAACGTACGACAAAGATAAAAAAAACCGCACAGTATGATATAGATCATAAAACGCACAGTATGATACAGATCATAAAACGCACAGTATGATATAGATCATAAAACCGCACAGTATGATATAGATAATAAAAACGCACAGTATGATATAGATCATAAATCGCACAGTATGATATAGATCATAAAACGCACAGTATGATATAGATCACAAAACCGCACAGTATGATATAGATCACAAAACCGAACAGTATGATATAGATCATAAAACGCACAGTATGATATAGATCATAAAACGCACAGTATGATACAGATCACAAAAACGCACAGTATGATATAGATCATAAAACGCACAGTATGATATCATAAAACGCACAGTATGATATAGATCACAGAAAGGTAGTTGTATGATATATTGTATAAGTCAAAGACACGATTTTGTGCGATATAAATCTTAGAAACGTACTTGTAAGACATAAATCATAGAAAGTTAGTCGATCAGTGACAATTTTTTAAACATTTTATCTAATTCAACATTTTGAATGTTTTAAGTGTGTCGTTTGTCGTTTTCAGTCCTCCTTAATCTAGTCAATAAAATCCAAGAACATCTCTCTCTCTCTCTCTCTCTCTCTCTCTCTCTCTCTCTCTCTCCTAAATCTAGTTAATAAAATCTAATATAAACATTACGACAGTGACTCTTACCGCCAGTGAATATAACATTCTTAAATCTCGCTCCCCCCCTCTCTCCTAACTCTAGTTAATAAAATCCAACATAAACACGCCAGTGATATCCTTTATACGTTTTCACAAAAAGAAAAAAAAAGAAATAAAAGAGAAAGTTTAATTAATTTAAATGGTCGAAGCTCAAAATAGGAAGAGATTATATAGACTCTAACACTAACAGTTATCTGGAAACATGATCTGAAATTCGGCCATGGACACGAAATTTTCACTAGTGTCACAGATCGAATACAGAATACCATTGAATGGTACGGTATGAAGAAAAATATTGTTAATTGATGGAAATATGCTGTAGGAATTAATCGAGCTAACGATGTTAGCTTTTTTTTTTTTTGACTTTTCGCATTCTTTGTTATGTAAAACAGACATTGCCTGGTTATATCACCTTATCGATTTTAAATATTGATTATATAAATGATAGAAATGAATGCTGAAGTAAATATAACAGAAAAACAGACAAAATAAAACCCAAAATGGTAGTTGTGTTGGAATCATATTGGTTACAATAATTTGTGTGTAGCGTTTACTTAAATGTAACTTAATACTGGTGGAGCATCAGATCTTGGCTGAGACCACCTCCTACGGTATTAAAAAGATTCAAAATGTGAAGTTAAAAGATTTTCAAATTTAATGGTTGGTGCCCAATGGATTGTAGAAAATCTCATAACTTCACGTTTCAGAAACAGAAATAAAAGATAAGTCGGGAACGAGTCTTTGCCGGGATCGGGAACTGGTCCTTGATCGTAGTATAAGTGCCTGTCTTAATCAAATTTTAGGGTGGATTTGGTTTCAAATAGATGAATTAACCAAAATTATTTGTTTCTTTATTTTTGTTGTAATAATAATAATAATAATAATAATAATAATAATAATAATAATAATAATAATAATTGTTGTTGTTGTTAACACTTTACCAAGATTGCTTAAGGACGGATATGTGGTTTTGTCGTGTGGATACATGATTATTCAGAGAAAGTATTGACCTGGCTGATCTCATACTTGCCCTGATTGGGGATAAAACCCAGATTTAGTGAAGATAAATTCCAGTGCATCGCTTCAGCCTGCTTAGCTAATCCATTTCAACCAATTATAACTAATTAATCTGTAGCTATCGTAACACTACAAAGGTACAGGCTTTACCCAGACCATTATAAGAAATCCTTTTAATTACAAACTGGATTTTCATCCATATTTTATCATGCTAATACATTATTACTTGTCGTAAATTGTCTTCTTATTTCACCTCGACTTCTTGTGGTCCTCACTCCGATTCTACAATTCTGGATCCTACACTGAATTACATACATTTTTAATGTTTTCTCGTGAATTTGTAAGTCAGTACTTGAATTTTGAAAATCTGTCTTATATATAAGTATTAGACTATTAAATTACTATGGTGCGATGTAGATTTCTTTATGATTATCTTTTTCATCAGTGCAAAGTAACATTGTAAAACATAAAATACAATAAACGTGCACCATTATGAAACGTTTTTACCAAATTGATAATATTGCAAATGTAACCCTTATTGGAAATTTGCACTGAGTGAAAAGGGGGGGGGGGGGGGACACAAAATACCGGGTGTCAGAGGAAAACATATTTTCAGATATGTCATTTGTATTTACTTCTTAATTATTGACAAATTACTGCGTAATTAAATACATGAAAGAAAGACTTTATACAATAAATCAAGTGTAGATTAAAATTATACTTAGTTTATAAAATTGAATTGATATGAAATGATTTGCATAACAAAATTTGAACTTACCTTGAATGTTCATAAAGTTCCTCTTTGTCACATACGATGTATACTTTTCATCGATAAATCAAACCATACTGATCACTGAGAACGTATTCAGAATACATTTCCAGAATGCCAGCTTCATTAAATTCCATCGGTTGAATAAATGAGAGCGGACAGTACCTAAGCTCACCGACTTGGAAGGGGGTAGTTATTATTTATAGAATATTTGACGTTAATGGAATAAGACGTAACCGTCTAAATCATTTTAAACAATATCATCTTTGATTAAACATAAAAATCAGATGGAAGCAATTCCGCTAAGATCAAAGCTTTGATGTGCCACAAAAGGACGCTACTTTCTTTTCTTGGAACAATAAAGTTAGACAACATTCAAACAAGGATTATATATCAATCTTAAAAGCAGTATTTAATCATATTTCACAAATAATGACTTTCATGACAACAATTTTATTTGTCAAGTTTATCTTTTGTTGCTGTTATTTTATTGAAAGGACTTTTCTCATAATGTTGGGTGATTTGTAGTTCTTTTATCATAGCTTAAGTCAGTGTGTTTTAAGACGTTACATTAAGTCTCACATAGCCGTGTATGATTAAGATTCTACTCTCCGCATTTCTTCTAATATAAAACGCAGGTAGACCATAAAAGCATGTACAGATTAAAACTGATTCCAGATGCTAAGTGTACATATCAATGAATTAGATATTTCATCAGATTGATCTTTAACTTAGTACTTGTTTATTTTGCAGCATGCTTTAATGCATTACTTTTATTTACTTTTCATGCATACAAAATAAATATTATATCATAACACACAGGCCGGTGTTATAGAGTGAGCCTTCCTCCATAGCCAGACTCCCCCCCCCCCCCCCGGTGGTCCTACTCTAGAGTGAGTCTTCCCCCTTGAGGGGAAGACTCACTGTAGATAGAGCCAGTCTTCCCCCTGCATAATCTTGAGTGGGACTTCCCCCGGCGGTTCTACTCTAGAGTGTCCCTTCCCACCTTATGGAGTAAGACTCACTCTAGAGCCAGTTTTCCCCCGCCTAATTTTGAGTAAGAATCAATATCCATATGATGATATTACTGTAGTGAAACCCTACGGATCAGTTTCCCCTGCTTAATTCTTTCCGTCCTGTGTCGGTGCCTCAACCCCATTACAATTAAACTTTTATGTGATGTTTTTTCTTGTCCATACTTTGCTTGCTCGCCAATGGCGGATTTAGTAATAAGGCTTGCCTATGGCGGATTTTGTCATACGACTGAGTCAGATGTCTTTTTCTTTTCTATCGTAGCGATCTATGTCTTAATGATAGCTCTAGCAATCAATTACTGGTAATCATGTCTCATGTGGTCATCTTGCTGTCCGTATGTCCATCGGTCTCTCACAGATTTGTCTGAATTATAAATGTTTAACCCAGAGCTGGGCCGCAAACTTCAAAATTAAACATGTGAATCAAAGTATTCATAATATTAAATGTATAGGAAATCCCATCAAGGTATTCGTAACATAGCTACATAGGTAACGTTGTAGCAGGCAGGACAACGCTAAGCCCAATGTTGCTAGGGTTTGACATTACTTTCATTACTCAATGCAACGTCTCAGTTCTTGATTGGCCACCATACAGTCAAAAATTGTCCAGAATCGAGCATATGTGGGACAAGCGGAACAGAAGCGCGTCAAAGTACCATATTACGTCGCTCAACTCAGACAGGCCCTTATTGAGGAGTAGAATAATACCTACGAAATGCAATAAACACCTTGATGGGGTCAGTCTTAAGGAGAATCTCTTGTTCTCTTCAGCGAAACATAAGTTGGTCGTACGCTATTGATTTAAGTCGGGAACTGGCGTTAGGGAACTCTTGCTTTAACGTTATTCACACAAACGCCGTCTGTGATTGGACAACAAAAATAAAAAAAAATGTTCAGTAATATAAATATTCAGTAATGATGAAATAATCGACAGACCAAAACAATGAAGTAACCATCAAAGAATCAAATAAAATAATAAGGAACAAAAATAAAGTTGTGTATCTTTTTCCCGCTAGTATATAGTATTCACTGTAGTCAAAATTATTCTTGATATCTACTCGGACTGCCTTAAAGAATAAAGAGGAGTTACTGGCTCAGTTATGTGGCAGAAGTCACCATGGTGCTATACAATACATGAATATAAATAATATACTAGAACATATAACACATTACAAAAATATTTGATTGTAGTGCAATTACGATACCGACTTAGGACGGTCATTTAATTTGACAAAAGCCAAACAAATGGTGTGGTTAAACGGTTTACGGGCCCACCTTCCCACTCACCGTAACAGCAGAACAATCAAAGGACGTACATTTAAAAATTTATAAATAATCCTCCATGTAAAGAACAAGGGTCAACAGGTATCGCATATTGAGAGGTCATAAAAATATAAACACGTAAGGTATTGTAAAACACATAATGGTATAAAATATATGTGACATCAACATGGTAAACCGTGCTCTGCCAGTAGAAAGCGAGCTAAGACCCTAGATCTGTAGGAGTCCCGACTAACAGTCAGAGGGGACGAGGTTCAGGACCATGTCTCCTCTGAAAGAGGTTTGGACAAGGCCCGTCATATAGTCCCCACCGCCCTGTTAGTCAGCGTGCAACGTTCAAGTTAAAGTCTGCATAAGGCTGTAGAGGGGCCAAATACAAGACCTATAGTCTTTTTGATGATCTCAATATCATATTGTCTATTTAGAAGACGTTTGACTATTTCATTACATGATAAAATAACGTTATCGGAGCCTTTTACTTTCCTTACTTTATATACGAGATCACCGTAAAAATTAAGATGGGAAATTCCATTGGATACATACTGTTGAAAAGAAATATTTAAAGGAAAGGACCTTAAAGGAATAAATACCCTACTGCTGCATCAACACTAAATATTGCAGCCAGTGATACCCAAAGTAGTGGCAGTAGATTACACTGGAAAACTGAGAAATTTTGTGAATTGGCTCTTGATACATGACCTTAAGTTCAAGGTCAAAATAACAAAATTATGATTATATGAGTAAAGTATTAGGATACAAACATTCAATGTTATGACCAGACACAATTTTGACCATGACATGTACTGTTACTTTGACTTATATACAATCTTCCGTAAGGTCATGATCCCTGCGTTTCAGCATCATATATGTGAAATTTTATCCAAATCGAACGAAGCAGCGTAACTGAAGGCTCAAATATGAATTTCACAATAACACCTATGACCTTGACTTAACCCTTTGATCATTAACAACAAAGTCAAACACGTGAAATACCATCCTGATCCAAATCAATAGAAAAAGTAGTTACCATCCGGACACGAATTTGTGAACTTGACCATGCAGATACCCGTATTAACCCTTGCATTAAGGTCACAACACGCCATTGGGTCAAGGACAATAATAGTGTGTAGTATTACTCAAATCCAAGTTATCATTGTAAAATTACGAGCACCAATTTTGACAATATGTGCAATGTGACATTGACCTTACAGACATGACCTTGATTAAATGTCATGACACACTTTTGGGCCATGGATAACAAATGCATGACATATAATCATTATGCAAGGTAGCATACAAAAGTTATGGCCCGGACTCGATTTGAATAGTTCAGCGGATTGACTAAAGATACAGATAGACGGACAGACGAATTTGTGAACAGACAGACGTTTTACTAACTTGTAGAAGACTCCTATATACCCACCCCATCCTTTTTTGCAGATGTATAATAAATAGCATTGATAAATACAAATGTGGTCCACCGACCACAATTGTCTCCAAACCACAAGTTTGATCTTGATATCAAAGTCACATTAATGAGCTGTCATTCAAAGGCCATGATCAAGTTTGATTTCTTTAAAAGGAGGCCAAACTCCAAGGTCATCGGCTTTGGTGTCATATGAAAGGGCTTCATTTGTTGAGTTTGTATGCCAGATATGAAGTCTCTATTTCTCGCGGTTCAAAGATTATGGCAAAGGTTAAAGTTGACAACAGACAAACAGATAGGACAAAAACAATATGCCACCGATCTTTAGATCCGGGTATATAAAAATAGGTTTAGTTGGTTTAATGTGTTTTTTGCTTTATGTCTAAATTTGCACCCGTGGCCATAGGCTGGTGCCCGTGGCTGTTATCTTGGCATAACTTATATTGATTATACATGGGCATTTAAATACAGAGGCTTGTTTGTTTGTTTGTTTGTTTGTTTATTGTTAAATATCACAGGTGACACCTCGATTATTGCGCGTATTTTTGTGGCGGTACCTGACTGATACAGGATACACAAAGGACCTTTGCAACGGACCCACCCGAAGCAGTGAGTGATCTTTAACGTGCCACGTCTGCCGTGACACCGGACATCGGTTTTAACTGTCTCATCCGAAAGACAGACACCGACATTACTTGAGAGGGGCTCGAATCCGCGACCTCCCGGTCGCGTGACGAGCGCTCGACCACTAGGCCATAGAGATATGCTCCGCCCAATTAGGTCATTCCAATACGACAATAAAAGCTTGTCCGTTCTAAAGAAGGGTATTACAATACCAATCCTTACATTGTCATTAGAAGAAAAACGCGACCACGACGTAGCTATGTTGTTAAAACGACAAGGTAAGCCATGGACACGACGTAATATATTGTTTCCGTGGGAAGGGGGGGGGGAGTCTGGCTATGGGGAAACGCTCACTCTATAACACCGGTATTTTCTCCTCTTTCCTGTTTAGTTTAACCAGAAGAAAAGTAGATCGGATGAGCAGTGGTACCCATACTACCCAGGATCTAAACGAAACAACTTCCAACGTTTTAGTACTATCCAAGGTCTAAATGATACCCAGTCAGACGTTATTATTACTAACTAGGGTCTAAATGATACGCACTCTAACGTTCTTTCTACTATCCAAGGTCTAAATGATACCCATTTCAACGTTCATACTACTATCCGGGGTCTAAATGATACCCACTCCAACGTTGTTATTACTAACTAGGGTCTAAATGACACGCACTCTAACGTTCTTTTATACTATCCAAGGTCTAAATGATACCCATTCCAACGTTCTTACTACTATCCAGGGTCTAAATGATACCCATTCCAACGTTTTTCTACTATCCGGGGTCTAAATGATACCCATTTCAATCTTCTTTCCACTGTTCAGTGTATAAATGGTACCCAATGCAACGTTGTTACTACTATCCGGGGTCTAAATTATACCCATTCCAGCGTTTTTACTACTATCAAGGGTCTAAATAATACCCATTCCAACGTTCTTACTACTCTCCAGAGTCAAAATGATACCCACTCCAACGTTCTTACTACTATACAAGGTCTAAATGATACCCATTCCAACGTTCTTAATACTACCCAGGGTCGACATTATACCCACTAGAACAATCTTACTACTATCCAGGGTGTAAAACATACCCACTCCAACGTTCTTACTACTGTCTACGGTCTAAATGATACCCACTCCAACGTTCTTACTACTACCTAGGGTCTAAATGATACCCATTCCAATGTTCTTTCCACTTTCTAGTGTCTAAATAGCACCCAGTGCAACGTTCTTACTACTATCCGGGATCTTAATTATACCCACTACAACGTTTTTACAAATATCTAGGACTCAATGATACCGACTCCAACGTTTTCACTACTATTTATTATCTAAATAATACCCACTCCAACTTTCTTACTATTATCCGGGGTCTAAATGATACCAACTCTAACGTTTTTACTACTACCAGGGTCATAATGATACCCATTCCAACGTTCTTACTGCTATCTAAGGTCTAAATCACACCCATTCCAACGTTTTACTAGTATCTAGGGTCTAAATGATACCTTTTTCAACGTTCTAACTACTATCTAGGGTCGAAATTATATCCACTCCAACGTTCTTACTTCTATCTAGGGTCTAAATGATACCCATTCCAACGTTCTTACTACTATACAGGGTCTAAATGATACCCATTCCAACGTTCTTACTACTATCTAGGGTCTCAATGATACCCATTCCAACGTTCTTAATACTACCCAGGGTCGACATTATACCCACTAGAACATTCTTACTACTATCCAGGGTGTAAAACATACCCACTCCAACGTTCTTACTACTGTCTACGGTCTAAATGATACCCATTCCAACGTTCTTACTACTGTCTACGGTCTAAATGATACCCACTCCAACGTTCTTACTACTACCTAGGGTCGTAATGATACCCATTCAAATGTTCTTACTACTATCCAGGGTCGAAAATATACCCATTCCAACGTTCTTACTACTATTCAGGATCTAAATATGATACTCAGTCGAACAGGGACTAAAATTAGCGGTCGCCCGAGACGACCACTTTTTGCTTCCGGGCCCCTGAAATTGCGACTAAGAATTCTTCAGTATAAGTAAACATTTCACTGATAGTACAATCATATTTTGAGTCGTTTGAGCGATTCTTTTGTTGATATCAATGTTATTCGGGTGTTTACATCATCTCCGTCCGTCGAATGTTTGAAGCCACGAAGGATCCACACTAAACTATTACGCGGAAGCCGACGCGACCCGGAAAACAAAACTATTGATTTCTCTAAAAGTTCGAAATATTTCTTCGTGAAAATTCATACTAGCATTATTGTGGTAATATTTAAATATTTAATTTAGTACCTCTTTGAAATCAATAAATCAAGGTTTGTTTGGTCGGACTTTTTCAAGTCAGGAATGGATATCAAATGTGTTACGGTCTCGTAGACCAGAGGGTTACGGGAGTTCTTGCACCAAAACTTTTTCACATCTAAGAATTTTCGTATTCGAGAGTTTACATCCTGGTGTTTTCGCCCCACTTACGATTATAATAAGATAACTGAATGTGTTTGATTTCCGAAAAAGTGTGTGTGTATGGGAGGGGGGAGGGGCGCAAAAGAATTGACAGTAACGGGAAAGAGAGTGAAGGGGAAGATACCCAGGAGATTTGTGAGTATGGCGTGCAAGATATAGAAAAAGAGCAGGTAGAAAGAAGTAAGAGAGAGAGAGAGAGAGAGGGGGGGGGCAAGGATGTAGAAAGGATGTAGAAAGAGACCGGGAGAAGAGCAAGAGGATAAAGATTCAGAGGTGTCAAAGAATGAAAGTGATGTGATTAAGCATATTTTTGAAAATGAAAGAGAGAGAGAAAATTTTTAATGTTTAAAGTAATTGGAGTTAAATTTAAATGGGTATACAGACTTTATATCTGAGGTATAAAGTTCGAAAAAGTTACGAAGGTCTGCATTCATTTATGGGCTACTAAACACTACTCCGAGCTCCTAATTTTTGAAATCTAGGGTCCCGGGTAGCCACCATGTCAAAACAGTTAATTCTAGTCCTGTCGAGCGTTCTTACTTCTATCCAGGGTCTAAATGATGCCCATTCCAACGTTCTTACTACTATTCAGGGTCTAAATGATACCCACTCCAACGTTCTTACTACTATCCATGGTCTAAATGATACCCACTCCAACGTTCTTACTACTATCCAGGGACTAAATAATACCCAATCCAACGTTCTTACTACTATCCAAGGTCTAAATGATACCCATTCCAACGTTCTTACTACTATCCATGGTCTAAATGATACCCACTCCAACGTTCTTACTACTATCCATGGTCTAAATAATACCCACTCCAACGTTCTTACTACTGTCCATGGTCTAAATGATACCCACTCCAACGTTCTTACTACTCTCCAGGGTCTAAATGATACCCACTCCAACGTTCTTACTACTATCCATGGTCTAAATGATACCCACTCCAACGTTCTTACTACTATCCAGGGACTAAATAATACCCAATCCAACGTTCTTACTACTATCCAAGGTCTAAATGATACCCATTCCAACGTTCTTACTACTCTCCAGGGTCTAAATGATACCCAATCCAACGTTCTTACTACTATCCAGGGACTAAATAATACCCAATCCAACGTTCTTACTACTATCCAAGGTCTAAATGATACCCATTCCAACGTTCTTACTACTCTCCAGGGTCTAAATGATACCCACTCCAACGTTCTTACTACTATCCATGGTCTAAATGATACCCACTCCAACGTTCTTACTACTATCCATGGTCTAAATGATACCCACTCCAACGTTCTTACTACTATCCAGGGTTTAAATAATACCCAATCCAACGTTCTTACTACTATCCGCGGTCTTAATGATATCCACGTCAACGTTCTTACTACTATCCGCGGTCTAAATGATATTCACTCCAACGTTCTTCATACACTCTGAGATTATGACACTGAAAGAAGCGGAAACCGCACTTTGCCAGTGTATCAGTTTTCAATTTGGTTGCCACAGGTGTCATTACAGCTGCCCATTTTTAAAAATCTGGAAAGAGTAACGCACTAACAGACGAATAATGGAAACAGACAGGTGGACAAGTATACATATCTATACATGTATATCCCCACTTCTGCCCTGCAGAGATAAAGACTATCCGAAATCCTAGCCTACTATTTATTGTACTTTCTGTTTTGAACAGAATGTGAAAGTATACTACGAAGTGCATGTAAAATGAAGAAAAATGGCCATGCATTGTATTAAACAGTCATTATGTAGTGATTGTACGATTGAAAGAAGCAAATATGACTCATTAAATCTGGTTTTTGGCCTATCTCGGTCTAATAAAAAATATGAAATATTTATGGGATAAAAGTTTCTTTTCATTCTTCGTTATGTATTATCATATAATAAAGGTAATTCCATTATTAAAAAAACATTTTATTGTGTATCGGTATATGTAAATATATAAAAGTAGAGGTTGGGTCGCTTCAAATCCGGGTTTGAATTTCCCGTGCGATAAACTTTCGAGCAATCAGAGGCCAGAATTCATAAATCATGTGACTTCGATGGTAACGTCATCGTTGACCGGTCACATGACCCCATGACCTTTGAGATGATCCCACGACCTCTCCATTGACTCATTGACCTTCCCATTGACCCCCTGATCCCTCTCATGACCCTTCTAGTGACACTTAACGCGAATTTCTCAGATCTATTTTTAGAATATGTCAGCAGAAACTATAGTTAGGTGATGTTACATAAGCTTATTAGCCCCTACCGGCATCGCCGAAGGGGACTATAGGTTTGTACTCAGTCCGTCTGTCCGTCAGTCACACTCACGTTTTTCGGACTTTTTTTTCTAAACGCTTGTAGATATTCATCCAATTTTTGGTGTGTGAGTCTACCACCATGAGTTACAGATCAAGTTCGAGTTTCGTTTCGGTCCACTGATTTTTGACGGAATTACGGCCCTTGGAATAAGAAAATTTCTGTAAAATAGCAGTTTTCCGGACTTTTTTTCTAAACGCTTGTAGATATTCATCCAATTTTTGGTGTGTGAGTATATCACCATGAGTTACAGATCAAGTACGAGTTTCGTTACGGTCCACTGGTTTTTGTCGGAATTATGGCCCTTGGAATTAGAAAATTTCTTTAAAATGACAGTTTTCCGGACTTTTTTTCTAAATGCTTGTAGATATTCATCCAATTTGTGGTGTGTGAGTCTACCACCATGAGTTACAGATCAAGTTCGAGTTCTGTTTCGGTCCACAGATTTTTTACGGAATTACGGCCCTTTGAATTAGAAAATTTCTTTAAAATAGCAGTTATCCGGACTTTTTTTCTAAACGCTTGTAGATATTCATCCAATTTTTGGTGTGTGAGTATACCACCATGAGTTACAGATCAAGTTCGAGACAGTTCTAGTTTTCATCATCATCAAAGGTTGTGATCAAATATTTAACTTGCTGGCAGCCTGAAAGACAGTATGTTGTGTGAGTGTGTGTGTGTGTGTATGTGTGTTTTGGGGGTCTTAGTTTTCCATTTGCCGGTAGGGGAATGCTTGTTTAAGTCTAGCAGAATATCGGATCATATACCCCCCCCCCCCCCTTCTTTTTTCCATCACGTTTGTTATGTCTCATGACCAGTGAAACGTTACCTTCAGATAAATGAACTTTATAACAATGGGGCTACCAAACATAATAAGATTAAGATTTCACGGTGACTGCGCTTCATTGTGACGAAGGGTATACATCATTGAATACATAACTACGGGTTTAAATTGTGAATTGTCAGTATTCTCATATTATTAATTAAGAGTTGCTAGAAGATAAACTAGTTGTTAAATTGATTCTATATTTTAGAATATGGGAAATTTCAGAATGTTGATTTTTACTAGGAACGATCATTAAAGCGTATCCTCAATTCGAAGAAACGTATCCTCAAATCACTGAAGCATATCTTCCTTCTCCTCCTCCTCGTTCTTCACCTCAGGGATTCATTCCTCCTCTTCATAATTCCCTCCTCTTCATCTCCCTCCTCCTGCTCCTCCAAAGAAATTCCCTCCTCTTCTCCCTCCTCCTCCTCCTCCTCAGGGTTCTTGTCTCCTCCTCCTCCCAAATTCCTAATTCCTCCTTCTCTTTCCTCCTCCTCCTCCTCAGAAATTCCATCCTCCTCCTCTTTCTCACAAATTCCATCATCTGCCTCCTCACAAATTTCCTCCCTCTCCTGCCCCTTCTCCTCCTTAGAAATTCCCTCCTCCTCTTCCTCTCAAATTCCCTCCTCCTCCTCACAAATTCCCTCCTTCTCCTATTCCTCACAAATAACCTTTTACTCCTCTCCTTCTGCCTCCTCCTCTGCCTCCTCCTCCTCAGGAATGATCTTTTCTGGATTAATACTGATTCCTTTGATACGATGTATAGCTCTCTATGGTTAAGGAGAACAAACAGAACATATAAAAAGGATACATACTGATTAAAGACCTCATTTTTCATCAAGACGCCATGCTGTCATCATCGTGTACCTTCTGTCAGAAAGTTTTTCTCGTTCAGACAACCACGGGAGACACAGCAGGACTGCTCATGGAAGAAGTCAAGCACATCCTAAATTCACTCCAGCGTATCCTCATACCAATGAGGCGTTTCATCCTCCTCCTCAGCAGAAAATCACGTTTGATGACTCAAACGATACACAGATTTCGTTTTAAGTGCTATTAGAATGTCCACAATTTTTCTTTACAATGAGCGTATCTACATACACAAGTCGTTGACAAAAATTGCACAGCTGCATGACTCCAATCACAAGATATATACAATAATCCATAAACAGCTTGGTGGATTGTTTTAGTCGTTAATCTCCGTAATATGTGACGTCAGAAGTTGTACCAATGCTACTTTTCCTTTGGTTTTAATTATGAAGTCAATTTTGCTTTGTGACGTCACAGTAAAATGACGTTTAAAGTTGTATAAGTTGTAAAGGAAACCTTTATTTTACTGAGGTTCTCCCGTAAAATCGGGCAAATGGATATTTTTAGATATCTCTCAGCGAAATACTGAAGCAGAAGGAGCAGTAATTTTTATGAATTTTGTAGTAATTCAATGGGAGGTACCGTCAGTTAGGCGGCGCTTGTGTACTATAAGTTAGTAACATCGATTAGAGTTAGCAACCTTATGAAGTCACAATAACGTTCTTTACGTCATTTTTGCGGAAATGTGTTTTATTTCCTCCCTAAATATTTGGACCGCAGTTAAAGGCGCTATCTCCCATTAGGATTTTAAGAAAATGCAAAATACCCTAGCATTCTAATAGCACTTTAAGTTTTTACATCCATTCACCATAATACACCGTTCCACTTTTCAGCATAGAAAGCGATGTTTAGCGGATTTTTGATTGTTATACTTATGACGTCATAATCAAATGTCGGACTTGTCCAACCTTGCATGACGTCATCATAGTCAGATTTTGCGCTAAAGTGCTTGACTTTTGACGAAAGTGGAACGGTGTATAGTGGGAGGGTCAGCGATGACGTCACCACCGGGGCTCACGTGATTTATGAATACTGGCCTATGATTGGTCGAAGTTTATCGCGCGGGAAATTCAAACCCAGATCTGAAGTGACCCACCCCTCTACATATAAATTGCATATATGACACAAATTACCACTAGTCAACAACTTTATAAGACTTTCTGAAACTTTTAAAAACAGAATATTTTGTTTTTATTCATTATTGGAAAATGTGATTTTGTTCCTGAAAACTTACCATTCTATGTTCCATTCTACATATTTCATAGTTTTTTATAAATATTATTTGGGGGGAGGGGGGATTGTTTCGTTTTATAAGTAGCACGTGTCAATAAATTTCACTAGATGGAGAACGTGTTGTCATATCCTGCTTTTTTGAAATAGGTTTTATTCATACGAAATTAATCATACTTTTGTGAAAGAAGGTCTGTAGGCTAGACATACTAATATATCATTCCGCTTGACCATTGTTATACACGGTTTCCATATTATTACGTAGAGAATTAAAACAATACACCATATTACACCCCGCTAAAATAGAAAAGAAAAAAAAGAAAAAGAAACCACCGCCACGCCAACAAACTCCAAATTACTTAATTTTGAATCCACCTCTGTATTAGTGCGCTTATCTTATTTTTGTATGTATCAAGTATTTTATCTAGTAATTCTACCAGGCTCGGTTCATGTACAAGCATGATGATATTGAATGACCCCAAAATTGTATGTCAATTTGCGACGTCATATTTCAGTGTCTGTAGTATTTTGTTTTATGCAAAATGGTAAACACAAAATAAGGAACTGGCATACTTTGTATCTATAATTGAATGCAGGCTGTCTGTGCGCATGCCCTGTAATTAAGCAGGTTCGGATCGTATGCTGACGTCGCAAGACTAAGATTAACGTATCAGTGTGGAAGCTAACAACAGCTTCTGTAAATATGGCTTAAGAGCAACCATAACTACAAACTTACTAAAAATAAAAATACGATTCTATTGGAATAAGTCTGCAAATATATCAAGTTATTTGCTGTCTTAAACTGCAATAGGATTTGTTTTTAAACATTGATAATGCATCGTTTATAAACTATCACCACCGAAAAAACTATCTGCTACCGTGAAATTGTGAATAAACAAAAGATCTTTGAATTAAGCAGTACAAAGCAACCTCATGATCTACCATGATGATTCAAAAGACAGAACTGAAGAAATTACGCCTTGCTGTATTATTCTGCAACCCTAATGATTTCTAACATGTGTTTCTTTAATCTTTTGCAGCAGAGTTGATAAACCTCTGGATTTACATAGAAAACTGAACATGCAGATGCAGGAATGTGTTTATTCCTGTTCTTAGAAGTCGTATGTAATGACTGATATAGTACACTGTCACAATTACATAATGAACGACTTTAATACAACATCCATGTAATTATGATGTAATATTTCTCTGAAGATAAGAAGTTATATATGTTATATGACGTAGTCTCGCCTCTAGCATGAGATGGAAGTATCTGACATACTTTCCTTTTTGTCTCATCGTTCAAAGAAAGTTCTATGCTACGTTTCACCAGATTGAATCGTTGATATATTCACTAATTATGTGAATAATTATGATGTATGTTTCATCTTTGGTTTTTATCAATAACAGAACATTTATACGTGTGAATTTAGTGCATCATATGTGCATTTCGACAACTTGTGTCTCTTCTGTGAAGCTCAAGGTCGAAATAGTGGAAATCCAAATTAGGAATATTTAAGGAACAAAGTAATTGCCAAATAGATCTAACAGTTAAGCCGAAACCCCCACCTAAGGACAGAACTATGCTATGTTACGTATAGAATGAGCTTATATCGCTTCTTAATTACCTTATTCACACGATAATATGAATTAATATTAGTATCAGAAACTAAATCTCAGAATTGTCTCACTGGAGAAGCTACTCAAAATAACACCACATCCTTCCAGAAAACCTTGATACATTTTTATGACCCTTGATCGATAGATCGGGGGCATATTGTTTTTGTCCTGTCTGATTATGTGTTTGTCTGTCTCTTTTTAACTTTAACCTTGGCTATAACTTTTGAACCATGAGGTATAGAGACTTTATATTTGACATGCGTAGTCAACTAATGAAGCCCTTTCAAATGACACCAAGGTCAATGACTTTTTTACCTTGACAATGACCTTCACGCTAAAAATATCGTTTTGGACTTTTGTGCCGCCGGGGGCATTAGTGTTCCACAAACACAGCTTGTTTAATTTATTCATCTTTTTTATGTATTTAGTTTTTAATTCTATCTGAATTTTCTCTCTACAAAAAAGAGCACCCTATTTTATCTTTTTGCACCACTCTGGATCTATCCTGAAACAAATACGGGATCCGAGGTAAGCATCAGTGATACGATGTCAGTAAAATGTAGGGCGTTCAATGTCTGTTATAATATAAACGGTTATAACCGTGACCAACAACCCTTACGGAAATTCTTCAAAGTGATGAAAAGATTTGTAATGCTGTGATTTTCTTCTTCTTTTTTTTTTTTTTTTTTTTACAAAATTTTACTTATACCATGCAGGAAATTGACTGCCTCAAATTTTACGACAAAGTATTAAAATGCGAAGCGGGCGCGTATCTCGGATATCCCGTATTAATCTAACATACAGCAACACTGGTATTGAACTTTATTTCATCGAGGTTTCATCAAAATCTTTCCATTAGCTCAGAAGATGTATATTGAAATAAATACTAAAGGTCCAAAATTAGTCTTTCTCGCTCACCATAAAATCGCAAATACATATATTCTCTTGCTCATTGTATTTTTGACAACTGACAAATGACTGTAAATTTGTTTCTCTGCGTTGACTAAATCAAGATATTGACACAAAAATATGTGAAAAAATAGATATGAATGTTTTATTCCTATTTTTAGAATTGACTTAGTCTACATATCAGTGCTGCGAAACATTTCAAAAACATTTTGGTGAAAAAAAAATGAAAAACGTGTTTGCCTCCCGCGAGATTTGAGTCGTTATCCTTCAGCATGGCTAAGCCGGCCTCTATAAAACGTAAGTCTAGAAAACCAAATTTTGACATGATTCTTTCAAATAACTGTATTTTCTTAATAAGATTCAGCAAATAAATGCTTTATTGCTTCTCAATTTTTTTAACTGACATCAGAATGGAACCAAACACATTAACACTTCTCAAGGCCTTTGACGTTGATGCTTTTTTAGTTTGTCGATCCATGCAGCTAGTCTGAAGAAGTTTTCGAAGGAGGAAACTTTCTTGGTCTTCTGTTGCCCAGCCCTGAATCTACCCTTTGATAAATATTGCCAGAAACAACAGCATTTGAAAGGGACATTGAGTACTTCAAACCATACAAGTTCTGAAGGAGAAATCCACAAAAACTTGTTTGTCGTATAACCCTTCTCCCTAAAAAACAGAAGTAAAAAATGTATCAAATTATTTTTGTTCTCATTTTTTTCACAGATATATTTATTGCCATTAAATGACTTAAAATACACAAAATCAATGCATCAAAAGCATCTTACGAGGAGAAAATCTATGAAATTATCCGAAAATAAGCAAAAATAACAGTCTGCAGAGGCGTAAAGGTCAACAATTCTTTTTCTGACCCAATCGAAAATAACGAACTTGAATTTTACATCCTTCTGGAACACTCATATATCGTTAGTTTTTATATCCATACAGTCCTACTGTAGGTTTCTAATGGCAATGGAGGGTATACCCACTTGGGCATACTTTTGTGTAAAAAAAATCGTTGTATAGATTCACTAGTACTACAAATATAATAAGTCTGATTAAAACCATCGGGGCGGTTTAGAAGAAAAGAGAATGTGATAAGTATGGCAGACGGACGACAATCCTCTACCACTAAAGCCTTCTGTTCAGCTGAGCTAACCCGCAAAAGTAACTCCCTTCAATTCTTAAATCTTAAAAATGAATGCTATCCCTTTTTTTACATTAAATTTACGTCTTTAAGCCACGAATAAAGAAACAAACAAAAAAAAAATGTATCATGACAGGAGAAAATCAGAGAAACCACTTGAAATAAGTACAATACAAAAATAAAGAAAAGAAAATGACAAAAGCTGAAGTTTAATGGAGTCAAATAAAGAAAAGAAAATGACAAAAGCTGAAGTTTAATG
Source organism: Pteria penguin (assembly GCA_035048485.1). Taxonomy (NCBI): domain Eukaryota; kingdom Metazoa; phylum Mollusca; class Bivalvia; order Pterioida; family Pteriidae; genus Pteria; species Pteria penguin. Next base: position 50,979,759 of record CM068580.1, on the reverse strand, counting down.
GAGTCAAAATGGAAGTAAACATATAAATCATTACCACATTCACAATTCTTATGTACATGTTAATATTATAAATCGTCATCAAACTGTATCGATGCGGGATTCAAGCCATATGATGAGATATGTTAATAATAATAAATGGAAAATTAAACGTTTATATGTACTTATGAGCTAACTGGGCGCAAAACAATTGTGCGTTATGTATTAATTACTAATGTATTAATTTATGTAATTGTTTTATTTTAAGTAAAAGAACACAATCACTCTATACTGCAAATTTTCGGCCTCACGGCCTTTATCTAGCAATTCTAGAGATGACAAGTATAAAGTTATATAATTTAACTTTCTATGCAACAAGAAATTTGATTGGCCGTTGACAGCATATTATTGCTTCATAAAATGGTTTGTTTCATCAGACATGCCCACTTTCGGTGTCGGCGGTTGCTAGGAGCAACCAGCTATACGGATATATTGTTACATTTTCAATTGCAGTTTAAAAAGGAATCTAATGTTGATAATTCAAATAATTCTAGTTTTTAATTAAATTATAAGGATTAACCTTGACAGTTTTGCAATTTATTGAGATATAATATGGTTAGAGGCGGTGCACGCTTTTTTATAATACGCTTCGTGCACACTTTTTTTATAATACGCTTCGCGGATTATAAAAAAGTGTACACCGCCTCAAACCATATTATATTTCAATAAATTGCAAAATTGTCAAAGTTAATCCTTAATTATGCGCGGGTAAGTATAGCGTTGAGATTGACTGATGTTAATGTTAAAATGCATGTCGGAATCTCGTATCTAAACCTATAGCGCGTAGAAAATTATCATACTATTTAGATTTATATAAAAATTATATAAAGCATACTGACATATCATATAAAATGGGGGGCAGGCGTGGTGTAGTGGTTAAGCGCTTGGCTTGCGGCGCCGACGATCCGGGTTCGATTCCCGGGTTGCGCCACTATGTTTAAGAGGTTGGTAACCTCCTGCTTCCATGTCGCGATATAACTGAAATATTGTTGAAAGCGACGTAAAACACCAATCAACCAACCAACCGACATATAAAATGGTAGATATACATATAGAAAAATAAGTGTGCTGAAATATGTCTATATACAACATAAAAAATTTACTCCAAGTCACTTCCAATCTACGTGCCTCGCATACCCGACGGTATTTTATTTTCGACGCCATTATTGTAAAATACCATCAAAGCATGCAGCGCTCAGAATCCGAATACAACCCGAAAACATACTTATGTCCATATGTCTTTATATAAATAGGAATAATTATATGTATACGTAATTATACGAAAAGAAATCTTGGCATTGAATTGCACTAAGAAACAGAATGTTTATGAAATATAGATATAGAGTTAATTAGTTTTAACACTGCATCCATTTGGCGCACGTGTTTCCAAATCTGTTATCCAATTATCTTCAACAATTAATCTATATATTCTATTTCCATCGGTAGACCATGTGGCCGAAAATTGGCAGTATAGAGTGTTTGTGTTCTTTTACGTTTAATGTACTGGACTTCCCTTTGGAGGACTGCTTTATTTATTTATACCACCATAATCAATGGTTATTTACACTTTCAGAAAAACTCTGTCAAAATTTTAAGATAAGAGAAAATAGTCTACAGCTAGAAACACAAATGTAAATGTATGGATAAAAAAATGTTGTTTTATCCTTGTGCGTGTCGGGTACTTGAAATACACATTTACCATTGCTGTGAACAAGAGGATGGAAATACAGTTTTATTCTCTCATATCTGCGTATATGATACAGAGCAGGCCCATATAATACAGCTATGTGATATTTATGTGTATTACATACCACGTGACGTCTCAATAAAACGTCAATTAAAAACTCCTTTTTCTACATTGTTTTACATCTTTAAGGCAAAGAGACTAACGATCACGGTTTAATCATTTAGAATAAACCATTTTCGAGGACACTAAACACGAATGTGACAAAATTTTCCTGATTCGATAAAGTTGAATATTTTCCGATTTTTTTAAAATTTTTTTTTTGAAATTCAATATTCGGTCAAATATAAAAAATATGAGAGAAGATAGTCTGCTATAAAAGATGCATCAGTTACACCCTCGGGGTCTCAAAATTATGCGAAACCCTCAGCAAGCCTCGGGTTTTACTTGATTTTGAGACCACGCGGATGTAACCAATGTATCTTTCATAGCAGCCTATAAAAGAGTCTTATAATAGTCTATAAATAGGAGACCATCCTGACCTCCGTTATATACCGAAGTCCTTGTCACGGTAGACGTGGCACTTAATATATGTCCCGCCGCTTCAGCTTCAGTACAAGGGTATAAATTTCTATACATTGCACCAGCCAGGTGCGCCATCATGTAAGGATAATAATCTTGGTGTGACCTAAAACAATAAAAAAAACCAATCAAATGTTCTGTCTGTTGACTATATGAAATGTTTGTTGTGTGTTGTGTGTATTTCATTCGATTCAATAACATGGAAAAAGTTTAAAAAGGACGTTTGAGAAGCAACCATGTTGGATATTTGAGCGATTTATCTCGCCCCCAATCTTGACATAACTCGGTTTTATATTGAGTAATGGGTTGCTTGTATCAGGACCAATAAAAAGGGAAATACCACTTGTCTAGGAGCCGCTGTCGGGAAAAGTTCTGCAATATAGACTTCTGTGCGGTCAAACACATAAATCAACCCAACGGTCAAACTGCAATATTAATCAGACTGAATGTCTGCCCAATCGAATAAAAAGACATGTTCTGATCTTTATTGGTATTTATATTTAGCATTCAACTATGTCTACTTGAGCAACATAGCAGCAAAAAGTTCAACCATATAGTGTAAATAGTCTACAGAAATATATACCTTAATTCACATTTGACAGATTTTTATTGAAAAACGGAAAGGTCGATTATTTAAGAAATGAATGAAAATTTCTCCAATCTTTTAAGGTATATTTTTCTAAATACACACCACATAAACACATTGCGAATATCTCACATACATGGCGAATATAAAATATATTGAATTCGAAAATGTGAGTATTTTCTGTTGGAATGACCATGATACATAGCAATGGCATTAGCTAGCGTAGTGCACGTCATGTGAAAGTTCTTAGGAAACTTAAAAGGTTTCTCGTAAATGTCAATTCTAGATTTTGTAAACAGAGGGAACCTAAACAAGAAATAATCAGGATTAGGATGATATAATTCATTCAAAAGTACAAAAAAACATTTTATATTCTACATACTGAACTCTGAAGTCATTTTCTCTCTTGATAAAACTTACGAAAAATACATAAAAATTTTGAAAAAAAAAAAATATTCATCTTGATTGAATCTTGATTCCAAAATGCTGCTTCTCTAGAAAAATCTTATTACGCGTGTATCTAATATACCAAAGAGTGTTTCCTTAGACATCCGCGATTTTTCAAGAATTTGTATTTAAAATGTATATGTGTTTCCTTAAATGTTTCCATAAAAATCAATCTTAGTACACTTGGGTTACGAATGGCGGGTGTTTCCTTAGACGTCCGCGTTTTCAAAAGTGTGTTTATTTTATAAGGGTGAGTGTTTACTTAGACGTCCGCGTTTTCAAGAGTGTATTTATTTTATAAGGGTGAGTGTTTTCTTAGAAGTACGCGTTCTCAAAAGTATATAAACTTAGAATACGTTTAGTTTTTCAATATGGAAGCAACAATCAAATCAGTATCGACTGGGGGAGAAAGATTATCTATACATCCACGAGTCCGCCATCAGTAGAGTCATTATTAAAGAGAGGAGTCAGCAATAAGTCAACAGAGAACCAGATGAAGAAGTCGAGAGAGAACCAGATGAAGAGAGACAAGAAGCACCCGGCAGAAGAAGAATATCATGCTGCCGAGATGGAAACAGACCGTAGGCTGTTAAATGTACAACCAAGAAGAAGCGAGAAGAGAAGCAAACCACTGCCCCTTTTGCTTGTAAGGGGCAGCTTGGTAACAACGGCCCTTTTAAGAGGTCATCAATTTCTTTAGAAAAGTAAACTAAAGGTTATTCGGTATATTTACAACATTCGGTATATTTAGTCTGAGGTCAAGGTCACAAAAGACTTCCCCTAAGAGTTCACCTTTAACGTACTATAGTACGTTTAGGTCAACTCAGTTAACTCAGAGTCAAATAAGTGCAAAATGCCTTACAATAGAATATCGAGATCGGTATACTTCTTAGGTATATCTGAATGCATTGCTACATTTCGGGGTGTAGGTATATCTGAATGCATTGTTACACATTGGGTTGTAGGTATATCTGAATGAATTGTTATATATCGGGTTGTAGGTATATCTGAATGAATTGTTATATATCGGGTTGTAGGTATATCTGAATGCATTGTTACATTAAGGGGTGTAGGTATATCTGAATGCATTGTTACACATTGGGTTGTAGGTATATCTGAATGAATTGTTATATATCGGGTTGTAGTTATATCTGAATGCATTGTTACATTTCGGGTTGTAGGTATATCTGAATGCATTGTTACATTTCGGGGTTGTAGGTATATTGAAATATAGTATTAGACGCCATTACTGACTTCAAAATATTTACCTTGTTATTGTATTACTACGATCAAATCACATGTATCAGGGACAAAAAAAAAGGAATGTAGTACCATAATAAATTATGTTTATTGGACACTTTTTGTTATTTTTGTTTCCACATACATGTATAAGCTAAATAAAATAATAAGAAATTCCTCCCCCCCCCTTTTTTTTTTTTGGTTGACTGAGGTATCAACCTAGAACTTGGACGGAAAACTTTGCATCAGTGCGCGAAGCGAGCTTTATAAAAGTTTTCCTTGTTGCTCAGTCCTGAATCTTTCTGTATGTACTATATAATTTGAAATAATTTCATCTGAATAAGTATTGTGTAAACCAATCAACCCCAAAATAGGATTAATTTTTAAATGCATTGTTACATATCGGGTTGTAGGTATATCTGAATGCATTACTTACAAATAGGTAATTGCTAATTATAAGTATTAAAAGTCTTACATAAAAGTAGTTACTGTCAAACACTTCAATTTCGCGTGACTGTTATTTTTACGTTTAGGATATATTCCCGAGACAGTTTCTTCATACTTTCCTTGCGCCTGGAGTACTATTGTCAATAAAAAATTGAGTTAAAGTTTACAGCAAATTATTACATACACGTCCGTACAAAGCTCGAGTCCTTTCTTGTTTCTTTACTAGTTTTTTAATATTCCTTTTTATTAGAACATTACGCTATACAACGTTTCAGTAAAAATAAATATCGCGATTACATAAACTCAGTTGAATGAAGCTTATGTTTGATATTAATAAAAGCAATTTTATATTATAAACACTTTGTAATATGTTTTACAGAAACTGTTTATAATCATATCTATAATGATGTAGCGATAAATGATAAATAAATAGCTTGAGTCATTAACAAGTCTGAAAAATGATAAAATCTTACATTATCTGTAGTAAATGCATACAAAAGTGGCGTTCCTGAAGCGCTTCTAATCGATTACTGTTTTAGTCATTAATAAACAGAGAACCTACTTCGATCATTCTCATTGATAAAAGGGATTTTCAAAACTATCATTTCGAACTATCATTGATAAAAGGACATTCAAAACTATCATTGATAAAATTCAAACAGACGCGGATCAGAATAATTTGTTTATTAAGGTTCACGTAAGGGAATTTAAGGAATGGGGATTTTAACTATATATATTAAAGAGAAAGTAGCTCGAACGACCGCGAGGTGGCCGTTCGCGATGTGAACATAATATGTAGAGAGATGCTAGGATAACCATAGGTACATGGAATCAAATGTTTGTCTGGAAGTTCCAGTGGAATTTCCAACTTTCGTTTTATCATTGCGCGGCCATATTTAACATCTCGCTCGACTGAGAATTACCAAGCATAAACGTTACCAGAGAATTGTTATGTGTGAACGCTTCTCTATTTTCTTTTGCAAACATTAATGTAGCTTATAAATAGCGACATATCCCCAAATCCACACATATATGAAATAATTCTAAAACATTTTCACACGCGTCCGTCTTGAAATCAGGTAGTTCTGGGTTCTATTCCTGCGTAGGGCCACATTGATTTTTCTTCGATCTGCCTGTTTAAAAAAGAAATCGTATTTAGCTTTTGCATTGTCCTTATCTCTTTGTATCAGTTGTAGTGTCTAGCTAGTATGAAGTAAAACTTGATGTGGCCAGGTGAAACTTTCCTTATTATCTTAATGAAATATGAAGCTTTTCCTGAAAATTTTAAATTTTAAGTCCATGTAAATTTCGCGTACACTTCATTTGGTTAATTACTTTTGAAAAAATATATGGATAGAATGTTTACACCTTAATCAGTCTGTTTTCTATGTCTATGATCATACTGAAGTATTGGACGTAATGTGAGAGTTGTATCATAAAAGCAAAGATTTCTTATGGGAGAATGACTCAGACTTGGGGTATAGCTATACGCATTCCCCTCCCCGCCTCCCAATGTCAAGTAGGGATCTAAATTGTTTTTACACTGCATTATCGTAGTTACTATTAAGCAGAGATGTTTATATGCGTCTGAATATCTCTGCATAAGCTAAAGAACCAAATCACTACATGATGTGTTTATTATTCGTGCTCTCTTACAGGCTTGATTTACTCACATTATTTGTTTCCTAATAATCCTTGATTACAGATACACTTTTCAACAATCTTACTAAAACGCGACTTGTATTTCGCTCCTCTACGATACTCTCCATGTACAAGGAGAGTAGCGTAGAGGAACGAAGTACAAGTCGCGTTTCAATAAGATTGCACTTTTCAATTATCAATGATAATGAGACATTTCAAACTATCAAGTTTTATTATTGTATAAAAAGGTCAAAGGACAGTAATTAAAGAAAGTCGTGATTGGCTGATGTGATGTAGGGAGAGAGGAACTACTATTTCAATGTATTAAGGGGTGTGATTGGATGAATTTATTTGATCAATCTATGAATAAAGTTTGATTCTCCTGATAAATCATGAATTTTTATCTATTTCGCTAATGTAAAAAAGGGGTTTGTTGTCTACATTTGAATTTTGGCAAAAAAAAAAAAATAAATTTGGGGGGGGGGGAGGGAGGGGGAGGGGTAAACTCTCTTCCAGCATGATTTCTCGAAATCAAGGTGGATAACCGATGGTAAACTGTTAAAATTCTGATAAATACGGAAGCGTGTTAGTGCCACATTGAAACATTTTTATTTTTCGTTTTTCCAACATTAATCTTGGAATTTCCATCTTTAATCTTGGAAATTCCAACTTTAATCTTGGAAATTCCAACTTAAATCTTGGTAATTCCAACTTTAATCTTGGAAATTCCAACATTAATCATGGAATTTCCAACTTTAATCTTGGAAATTCCAACTTTAATCTTGGAAATTCCAACTTTAATCTTAGAAATTCCAACTTAAATCTTGGTAATTCCAACTTTAATGTTGGAAATTCCAACTTTAATCTAGGAATTTCCAACTTTAATCTTGGAATTTCCAACTTTAATCTTGGAATTTCCAACTTTAATCTTGGTAATTCCAACTTTAATCTTCCTTTAATCTTGGACATTCCACGTTAATGTTGGTCATGCTCTGTATCAACCCTTGATGTAAAAGGAATTACATTGAAAAAATAAAAAGGAAAAAATAAATTCAACACCAAGCAATTCTATACCATCTGGCACTATAAACCATATCAATGCCAGAGGTGTCCCATTCAAAATTAATTTAACTATTATGGTAGTATTATATGTATTTTTATAAACATTACAATGCATTTTAAGCGAAAAATGGCATATTTAGTATTTAGTATACAGATATTGTAGATAAAGTTTGATTTGAGTGGGAGTTGGTAGGGAGTGGTGGTGATTAGTACATGTATTACTGATTAATTCCAAATAACCAATGTATGTATGGGATAAGCAGTTAATTCTACATATGATGTATATGAAATTAAAATGGTCAAGCGAAGCGAATCGAATTATTGGGGGCAATTAATATTGTTTTTGTACTTCTGTCCCTCCACCCGTCTGTTTCCGTGTGTCTGTCCGATACTTTACTTTGGCATCACGTTTGAATCATTAGAAATAGAGATTTGACATTTCGCATGGATATTCCCTACAATTGACACTACAGTCAATGACATAGTGCCCTTGACCGGGACCTTTTGCTAAAAATAGTATTTTAGCTCGCCTGGACCAATGTCCGGATAGCTATTGTCATACCCCCGACGCCCTAATGCACAAAACTTTAAACTTGGCTATATCTTTTGAACTTTCGATGGTAAAGCCTTCATTGATATTTCATATGTAGATTCCTCATGATGAGAGATTTCGTTTGGGATCATGACTTTTGACCTAGTGATCTTGACCTTGGGCTTTTACCCACTGTGCTATATCTTTTGAACTGTAGGTGTTTTGATTATGGTTATTATCTTGTTTTACATATATTATCTTAATGTTACACTCCCTCCACCCTACCTCCTCCCTCCCACTTATTTGCGTACATCTAATGTGATTATTTTTGTCGTTTTTAAATCAGTGTAAGACCTCCAACCCCTACCACATAAATTTCCTTTCCCACCCCCGTTTTTTTCCCGTCCCATACCTCCTCTTCCCTCTCACCCTATCCGACACCTCACATATAACATCTTTGTTAATTAATATATGTATTTTATTATTATCTTAAATATCTTATAGTTATATTTGTAATAACGCTATATATTGAATGTGTTATTTTAGCGGAACCGCGCTAAATGTTATACGTGTATACGCTATGATGTAATTCTTTGTTAATTGTAATTTTTCATATATCGGTTATGAAATATGATGGATATTACATAACTTAAGCCACCAATACCAATAAAATTCACTGGAAGAAGGTCAGGAGACCGAAATATTGTGAATACTGAGTTAATTGTTCTTTGCTGTAGGTGATTGAGCTGTCTTATTTCACATGTTAATTCCTCATAATCAAATCTTTCATTTATACCGTTTAATTTTGACCCTGACCTTTGACTTGATATTGAATTTAAAACTATTTAAGATACATGCTTCATTATGGCAATGTCCCACCAGCGAGTTTTGTTGTCTCCTGACAACTCTTGTTGGCCTTTTTGTCCCAGGGAACATAGTATTTCACAAATATATACGGTTTAAATATGTACTTTCTGTGCGTAATTAATTTGATTTCACATGCATCATATCTGCTGTTATCTGTTTACATGTGCTGTGTCTCCCATACGGACATTGATTATTAGGAAATATTTAGTAATACATGTGCTCATCACCACCAACCAACCAACCCCCCCCCCCTCCTTGCCACTCCCACTATACATGCCATTTTTCGTTTAATTAAAATGCATTGTAATCTTTATGAAAATGCATATAATACTGCTATAATAATTTAATTAATTCTGAATGGGACACCTCTAGCATTGATATGGTTTATAATGTCAGATGGTATAGAATTGCTTGGTGTTGTATTCATTTTTTTTTTTCCTATTTATTTTTCAATGTAATTCCATTTACTATAAGTTTAATTTTTCACATCAAGGGTTGATACAAAGCATTATCAATTTAAAGTTGGAATGTCCAAGATTAAAGTAAGATTAAAGTTGGAATGTCGGAATAACCAAGATTAAAGTTGGAATTTCCAAGATTAAAGTTGGAAATTCCAAGATTAAAGTTGGAATTTCCAAGATTAAAGTTGGAATTTCCAACATTAATGTTGGAAAAACGAAAAATAAAAATGTTTCAATGTGGCACCAATACGCTTCCGTAGATAGAGGAGGGTCTGACAAACATTTTGATATATGGATTACATATAGCTAAAATGTATGATGTTGTGTAAATCTTGCTGGAAGTTTGGTAATTTAACATGGGACCCTATGGGAAATGAAATTACTGTTCTTTGACCTCAAACAGGCGCAGATCCGGATATTTCTTCAAGAGGGTAAACTCCTGAGAATATTTTAGGGTAAATGTTTCTTTAGCAATTCTAGAACTGTAGTCTTGGCAAAGGAAGCCGACCTCTGGAAAAGTGGAATATTGAGCACAACCCAAATCCTTACTCAAGTAGAATTAGTGCAGGAGTGTTTATATATAACAACGTTTGATTCTTTTGAGTATATGTATATATATAACATCAGCTGAGTTAATTATAGACTAGAGTTTATCACGTAACAGGAAAATTTGAGACTTCAATATGTTCGAGTCGTATAATCGCGTAAACATTGTACAAAAACCATGTGTACATATATGCAGCACTAAATATAAGAATTTATTTATAATCTAAAAATCGCAGAAGCACAGCAGTCGGAGTTGTGTAATTGTTTCTTTTATTTGTGGTTTATGTGAATTTCTTTTGGGCAAGTAATATTCAGTGCTAAAATCCTAGGAGAGAGCGACTTGTACTTAGATAAAAGTCAAAAGCAATTCGTAACAAAATTGTCAGCATTAGATTTTATCATAGGGGTATATTAATATATATATGTATATATATATATATATATATATATGTAAAGAATTTTAAAAAAAATTCATTTAATAAACATATAATAGTTCATTTTGTCAGCTTTAACTAGTTTGTCAAAGAACTTTATACGAAGATTTGGCCCTCAATTACAATTTAAAGAAAGGAATGGGAGGGGAAGAGATGTAAACGATAATAGGGAATAATTCCTCATACAGGCAGTAGTTATGTTTTCACTAAATTTGTAACCATGCACATCTTGTAAATCATGTACCGGACAATACTGTATCATTTGGCAATCGTTTACAACTTTCAATGAATATTAGGACAGAATGACAGCAGCCTGTTCTTTGGGGGATTACCGGACGGAAATAAGCAATGTTTCATCAGCCCATTTCAGCACAGAGTGAGAAGCAATGATTTTAACTTTTAATATACAGTTATTATACGTTCAATAAGACTCTCGAAATTTGATTGGTTGAACAATAAACATTGTTGTACAAATAATTACTCCCTTTGAGGTCAATGTGGCAAATTGATGACTCAAGACCTTGCACTCGAGGTGATCTAACCAGAGGCCGAGGTCAGGTCAGACCACCGAGAGTGCGAGGTCGAGATCAGTTTGTCATATTGGCTTCATAGGGTGTAATTAATTGTTAATTTATTATACAGAAGTTTTATATATTACGCCTGGTATTGTTGTCGTACATGTAAACAAACAAGTCATCACAGCACTCATAGTCCATTTCATAGTTACAGATGAATTGTATTTAGAGTCCGTATCTGAGGCGTGCGATCGCCGCCATATTGGATTTCTACGTTTGTCATATTTGCCGGTCATTAATATTAATGACCAGGTCATTATTTCATTTTCCGGTCAATAGTTATCACGTGGAATATTTTTGAGTCATTTTAAGTCATTTTTAATGGTTCATTATCAACCAATCAGAATCCTAGATTCTTAAAAGAGGTATAATAAAATCATCTAAAGATTACAACTTGTGCCACGCCGTGATCAATTAATGACCTCCAAATATAATAATAATAACAGGACATTTATATTAACGACCACTGAAACTGACTTTCTAAGAAAAACAATATGGCGGACACTGTTTCCGTTGAAAAAATTAAATCTGTTTAAAGAAATTAATAAAAAACAAAAATTAGATAACATCATTTGTTTTATGACAAAGTTTCGTAAGTACTGTTATGTGTGTGTTATTAACTGTATATTAATAGCTTCCAGCGAGGTCGATATAGGAAAATAATGACCTCGTGGCCTGGCACTCGAAGTGGTCTGCCCTAAGCGAGGCCGAAGGCCAAGGTCAAGTCAGACTACTGAAAATGCCAGGTCGAGGTCATTGTTTCCCATATCGACCTCGCTGGAGGTTATATACTGTTTTATTTTACCGACAATTTCAGGATAAAGAGCAGATGTTTATTACACAGACATAAAAGTACTGAATAAAATTGGCCATAAAACAAGTGTTACTTTATTGCAGGTATAATAAATGTACATATTGTCTCTTGAGGCTTTTATCTTGGCTGTCATATAAAGTTATGAGTACACATCGCAACGGAAATAGAAAAAGAAGATATACAAAATCCCTGCTTTAGCACAAACAATTCCAACCCTCAGACTATCCAATACTTATTTTTTTCTCGAGAGTCAAACATCTGTTGAAAGATGAAAATTAAAAAAAAAAACAAAACTCACAACAAAAAGCAAAGAAACGTCATTTTATTAATTTTCAGGGTAGTCCAGAATTACTAGTCCCAATCCTTATCTCCATAAAACTATCATTGAAAAAAAGACATTTCAAAACTATGTTGAATTTCATCAGCAGGAAAAGAAGGAAAGTAACTAATAGACACTAAATTCGTCTTTCAGTCACATCAGTACTCGCTTTCAAGGCTAACAACTAATTACAATGCACACTCGCTATCAAAAATGATAACTAAATACAATATATACTCCCTATCGATACCAATACTAGTAACCAAACGCAATGCGTACTCCTTACCAAAACTGTCAGATATAGTGTATACTCCCTATCGATGTTGATAACTAAATACAATGTACTATGTATACCCGCTCTCGCTGCAGATAACCAGATTCCTTGTATACTACCTACCAATGCTGATGAACTCATTCAATGTACACTAGTTATCAACAGCGATCATCAAGTACAATGTTAATGTTGATAATTAGATAGACTGTGTCCTCACTATCGATACTCATAACCAGATATAATATATATTATATAACAAGGCACACTGATAACCACATTCCGTTTATACTCTCCGCTATATAGTGTATACTCCCTATCGATGTTGATAACTAAATACAATGTACTATGTATACCCGCTCTCGCTGCAGATAACCAGATTCCTTGTATACTACCTACCAATGCTGATGAACTCATTCAATGTACACTAGTTATCAACAGCGATAATCAAGTACAATGTTAATGTTGATAATTAGATAGACTGTGTCCTCACTATCGATACTCATAACCAGATATAATATATATTATATAACAAGGCACACTGATAACCACATTCCGTTTATACTCTCCGCTATTACTGAATGGTCAGATGAAATGTATACTTACTATATATGATTTAAACCAGATAAAAAGTATAATCGCTGTCGATACTGATAACCAGATACAATGTACAATGTATACTCTCAGTCGATACAGATAGCCAGATACAATGTACAATGCATACTCTCTATCGATACTGAAAGCCAGATACAATGTACAGTGTATACTCTCTGTCGATACTGAAAGCCAGATACAATGTACAGTGTATACTCTCTGTCGATACTGATAACCAGATACAATGTACAATGTATACTCTCTGTCGATACTGATAACCAGATACAATGTACAATGTATACTCTCAGTCGATACAGATAGCCAGATACAATGTACAATGCATACTCTCTATCGATACTGAAAGCCAGATACAATGTACAGTGTATACTCTCTGTCGATACTGAAAGCCAGATACAATGTACAGTGTATACTCTCTGTCGATACTGATAACCAGATACAATGTACAATGTATACTCTCTGTCGATACTGATAACCAGATACAATGTACAGTGTATACTCTCTGTCGATACTGATAACCAGATACAATGTACAATGTATACTCTCTGTCGATACTGATAACCAGATACAATGTACAATGTATACCCTCTGTCGATACTGATAACCAGATACAATGTACAATGTATACACGCTGTCGATACTGATAACTAGATACGATGTACAAGTACATGTATAGTCGCTGTCGATACTGATAGCTAGATACAGTGTGCAATGTTTACTCGCTGTCGATACTGCTAGCCGCTGTCGATGACAACCAGATACAATACACAATGTATACTCTCTGGCGATACTGATAACCAGATATGTATACTTGCTGTCGATACTGGTAACTAGATACAATGTACAATGTATACTCTCTGTTGATACTGATAGCCAGATACAATGCACAATGTATACTCTCTGTCGGTACTGAAAGCCAGGTATAATGTAAAATGTATACTCTCTGTCGGTACTGAAAGCCAGGTATAATGTAAAATGTATACTCTCTGTCGGTACTGAAAGCCAGGTACAATGTACAATGTATACTCTCTGTCGATACTGATAGCCAGATACAATGTACAATGTTTACTCTCTGTTTATACTGATAGCCGGATAGAATGAACAATGTATACTCGATGTCAATACTAAGTAACTAGATAAAATGTAAACTTACTATTGATGCAGATAACCAGATACCATGTAGACTAGTTATCGATGCTTATTACCAAATACAATATATAGTCACCATCGATGTTGATAACCAGATACAATATATATTGGCTGTAGATGCTGACAACCAGATACAATGCACAATGTATACTCTCTGGCGATACTGATAACCAGATATGTATACTTGCTGTCGATACTGATAACTAGATACAATCTACAATTGTATACTCTCTGTCGATACTGATAGCCAGATACAATGTGTAATGAAAACAAATTTATCAATAAAGCGCTTGAATTCTTATTGCTTATAAGAGTATAAAAGATCAAGATTTCTTTTAACAATGGAATAATCCATAAACACCCCTCAGCTTCGTATAATGGACTCAACTCTCTGTATAAATACCAAATTTTAAACGGGAGCTGGTGTTTCGAAGTTTGAACACGATACATCTTTAAGGTAATGATAATAAGGTAATAAAATAAGGTTTTCTTTTTATGAAAGCAAGGTGTTGCGAGGTGCAGGCCCGAATAGAGCCGCAGTAACCTCATGAAGAAAACACTGTTAAGGTAGCTGTACTTAAAGTAAAAGGGTGGTTTGCCATTTTGGCAAGCCCTAGCTGTTTAGTGCGTTATACATATAGAGGGCAGCAGTGACTGTCATTCAAGGTTCATTATTTTACATTTAAAGGTTAATTCATAAATCATTGATAATCATCTTTGTACATTGTGATTGATTTATTCTTCTTCTTCCTTTATCTGTATATATTGACTCATAGAATTGTGTTTATTTATCTATATTCATTTTCCATTTATCCTCTGCAAGGAAACAGGGGCTTACCCACTTCAAGTATAGTTACTTGTCATACCGTTCAGGCTACACGTTACAAATGCACAATGTATACTCTCTGTCGATACTGATAGCCAGATACAATGCACAATGTATACCCTCTGTCGATACTGATAACCAGATACAGAGTACAAAGTATACTCTCTGTCTATACTGATAACCAGATACAATGTTCAATGTATACTCTTTGTAGATACTGATAACCAGATACAATGTACAATGTATACTCTCAGTTGATACAGATAGCCGTATCGCTGTCGATACTGATAACCAGATACATTGTACAATGCCGACTTTCTGTCGATATTGATAGCCAGATACAATGTATCATCACTATTGGTTCTGATGACTAGATACACAACAAACTACAATGTATACTCGCTGTTGTTGTTGATAACTAGATCCCATGTATACTCGCCGTTGTTGTTGATAACTAGATACCATGTATACTCGCCGTTGTTGATAACTAGATCCCATGTATACTCGCCGTTGTTGTACTCGCTGTTGTTGATAACTACATACCATGTATACTCGCTGTTGTTGATAACTACATAACATATATACTCGCTGTTGTTGATTACTAGATACCATGTATACTCGCTGTTGTTGATAACTAGATACAATGTACATGTATACTCGCTGTTGTTGTTGATAACTAGATCCCATGTATACTCGCCGTTGTTGTTGATAACTATATACCATGTATACTCGCTGTTGTTGATAACTAGATATCATGTTTAATCGCTATTGTTGATAACTAGATACCATGTATACTCGCTGTTGTTGTTGTTGATAACTAGGTACAATGTATACTCGTGGTCGATGCTAATTACTAAATGTAATGTATCATATTACACTCTCTGTGAACTCGACATCTGTCTATTATACGTATATCAATAACAGTGATTTTACAAATAATCTTGTTGAGACGTCTATAACATTAAAGTATCACACAATAATGTCATATCCTAAGAATTAAGTGATCCAAGTTCGATTCCCAGATCGCCCCTCTATTATTAAGAAGATTGGTTACTCAATATCACGATATGACTGAAAAATTGTTGAAAGGGACGCCGAACGCTAATCAACCAATACATCCTTATAACTGACCGCAATCAGCCATAGACCTTTTACAAATCGAGTTCTTTCCAACCACTTGCTATGACTTCAGAGAACACCGACCTCTTATCTAAAATCGTAGATAGCGATTAGTATGGGCTTCGTTTGAAGCAAATTTGCACCTGATTGCGTTCAAGTATTAGATTGAAACCTGAGTTTTGAGCTGCTATATTAATGCTGAATGCATTATTTGTAATCAAGGTGACCCCTGGAGTATTAGTAGCTTCGATTAACTGGAATCTTTTCTTCTCCTAAGAATTTCAACACCTTTAACTTAATAATCATAAAAAGTAAAGCCATACATTGAATAAAAACTAAGATTTTATTTTATTTTATACGTCAAAAGACAGAGACATAGACTACCTTCAAGTCTATTATGTAGTCTATGTCTCTAGGAAAAACAAGTACACTTGCGTGCCCGGAAAAAAACCCACAAAAACTTCTGCCTATTTCTTAGGCAAAATTTTATTTCGCTACAATTACCATGATTGAAAATAAGCATGGAATCTATACTGAATGAATATACCAAATACATCAGATCAAGAGATATGAAAGAGTAAGCATGGAATCTATACTGAATGAATACACCAACCATATCAGATCAAGAGATATGAAACAGTAAGCATGGAATCTATACTGAATGAATATACCAAACATATCAGATCAAGAGATATGAAAGAGTAAGCATGGAATCTATACTGAATGAATATACCAAATACATCAGATCAAGAGATACGAAAGAGTAAGCATGGAATCTATACTGAATGAATATACCAAACATATCAGATCAAGAGATACGAAAGAGTAAGCATGGAATCTATACTGAATGAATACACCAAACATATCAGATCAAGAGATATGAAAGAGTAAGCATGGAATCTATACTGAATGAATATATCAAATACATCAGATCAAGAGATACGAAAGAGTAAGCATGGGATCCATACTGAATGAATATACCAAACATATCAGATCAAGAGATATGAAAGAGTAAGGATGGAATCTATACTGAATGAATACACCTAACATATCAGATCAAGAGATACGAAAGAGTAAGCATGGAATCTATAATGAATGAATATACCAAACATAGCAGATCAAGAGATATGAAAGAGTAAGCATGGAATCTATACTGAATGAATATACCAAACATAGCAGATCAAGAGATACAAAGGAGTAAGCATGGAATCTATACTGAATGAATATACCAAATACATCAAATCAAGAGATACGAAAGAGTAAGCATGGAATCTATACTGAATGAATATACCAAATACAACAGATCAAGAGATATGAAAGAGTAAGCATGGGATCTATACTGAATGATATACCAAACATAGCAGATCAAGAGATACGAAAGAGTAAGCATGGAATCTATACTGAATGAATATACCAAATACATCAAATCAAGAGATACGAAAGAGTAAGCATGGAATCTATACTGAATGAATACACCAAACATATCAAATCAAGTGATATGAAAGAGTAAGCATGGAATCTATACTGAATGAATATACCAACCAAAGCAGATCAAGAGATATGAAAGAGTAAGCATGGAATCTATACTGAATGAATTCACCAAACATGATTGATTGATTGATTTTTGTTTAACGTCACACTACGAATATTTCACGTATGTGGTGAAGGCATCTGCCTGATGCGGGGCATACAAATTTTGACCTTTGCAACGGACTCACCCGAAGCAGTGAGGGATCTTTAACGTGCCATGCATACCACGACACGGGGCCTCGGTTTTTACTGTGTCATCCGAAAGACAGGACACCGGCATGACCAGAGTGGGACTCGAACCCCCGCCTCCCGATCAGGAGTCCAGCGCGATACCACTAGGCCACGCCGGCTTCACCAAATATATCAAATCAAGAGAAATCAAAGAGTAAGCATGGAATCTATACTGAATGAATATACTAAACATATCAGATCAAGAGATATGAAAGAATAAGCATGGAATCTATACTGAATGAATATATCAAATTATGACAAATACATCAGATCAAGAGATACGAAAGAGTAAGCATGGAATCTATACTGAATGAATACACCAAACATATCAGATCAAGAGATATGAAAGAGTAAGCATGGAATCTATACTGAATGAATATACCAAACATATCAGATCAAGAGATATGAAAGAGTAAGCATGGAATCTATACTGAATGAATACACCAAACATATCAAATCAAGAGGTATGAAAGAGTAAGCATGGAATCTATACTGAATGAATACACCAAACATATCAGATCAAGAGATATGAAACAGTAAGCATGGAATCTATACTGAATGAATATACCAAACATATCAAATCAAGAGATATGAAAGAGTAAGCATGGAATCTATACTGAATGAATATACCAAACATATCAGATCAAGAGATATGAAACAGTAAGCATGGAATCTATACTGAATGAATACACCAAACATATCAGATCAAGAGATATGAAACAGTTAGCATGGAATCTATACTGAATGAATACACCAAACATATCAGATCAAGAGATATGAAACAGTAAGCATGGAATCTATACTGAATGAATACACCAAACATATCAAATCAAGAGGTATGAAAGAGTAAGCATGGAATCTATACTGAATGAATACACCAAACATATCAGATCAAGAGATATGAAACAGTAAGCATGGAATCTATACTGAATGAATATATCAAATACATCAGATTAAGAGATACGAAAGATTAAGCATGGAATCTATACTGAATGAATACACCAAACATATCAGATCAAGAGATATGAAAGAGTAAGCATGGAATCTATACTGAATGAATACACCAAACATATCAGATCAAGAGATATGAAAGAGTAAGCATGGAATCTATACTGAATGAATATATCAAATACATCAGATCAAGAGATACGAAAGAGTAAGCATGGAATCTATACTGAATGAATATATCAAATACATCAGATCAAGAGATACGAAAGAGTAAGCATGGAATCTATACTGAATGAATACACCAAATATATCAGATCAAGAGATATGAAAGAGTAAGCATGGAATCTATACTGAATGAATACACCAAATATATCAGATCAAGAGATATGAAAGAGTAAGCATGGAATCTATACTGAATGAATATACCAAACATAGCAGATCAAGAGATATGAAAGAGTAAGCATGGAATATATACTGAATGAATATACCAAACATAGCAGATCAAGAGATATGAAAGAGTAAGCATAGAATCTATACTGAATGAATATACCAAACATAGCAGATCAAGAGATATGAAAGAGTAAGCATGGAATCTATACTGAATGAATATACCAAATACATCAGATCAAGAGATACGAAAGAGTAAGCATGGAATCTATACTGAATGAATATACCAAACATATCAGATCAAGAGATATGAAAGAGTAAGCATGGAATCTATACTGAATGAATATACCAAACATATCAAATCAAGAGATATGAAAGAGTAAGCATGGAATCTATACTGAATGAATATACCAAACATAGCAGATCAAGAGATATGAAAGAGTAAGCATGGAATCTATACTGAATGAATATACCAAATACATCAGATCAAGAGATACGAAAGAGTAAGCATGGAATCTATACTGAATGAATATACCAAACATATCAGATCAAGAGATATGAAAGAGTAAGCATGGAATCTATACTGAATGAATATACCAAACATATCAGATCAAGAGATATGAAAGAGTAAGCATGGAATCTATACTGAATGAATATACCAAATACAACAGATCAAGAGATACGAAGGAGTAAGCATGGAATCTATACTGAATGAATATACCAAACATATCAGATCAAGAGATATGAAAGAGTAAGCATGGAATCTATACTGAAGGAATATACCAAATACAACAGATCAAGAGATACGAAGGAGTAAGCATGGAATCTATACTGAATGAATATACCAAACATATCAGATCAAGAGATACGAAAGAGTAAGCATGGAATCTATACTGAATGAATATACCAAACATAGCAGATCAAGAGATATGAAAGAGTAAGCATGGAATCTATACTGAATGAATATACCAAACATAGCAGATCAAGAGATACGAAGGAGTAAGCATGGAATCTATACTGAATGAATATACCAAACATATCAGATCAAGAGATATGAAAGAGTAAGCATGGAATCTATACTGAATGAATATACCAAATACAACAGATCAAGAGATACGAAGGAGTAAGCATGGAATCTATACTGAATGAATATACCAAACATATCAGATGAAGAGATACGAAAGAGTAAGCATGGAATCTATACTGAATGAATATACCAAATACAACAGATCAAGAGATACGAAGGAGTAAGCATGGAATCTATACTGAATGAATATACCAAACATATCAGATCAAGAGATATGAAAGAGTAAGGATGGAATCTATACTGAATGAATATACCACACATAGCAGATCAAGAGATACGAAGGAGTAAGCATGGAATCTATACTGAATGAATATACCAAACATATCAGATCAAGAGATATGAAAGAGTAAGCATGGAATCTATACTGAATGAATATACCAAATACAACAGATCAAGAGATACGAAGGAGTAAGCATGGAATCTATACTGAATGAATATACCAAACATACCAGATCAAGAGATACGAAAGAGTAAGCATGGAATCTATACTGAATGAATATACCAAATACAACAGATCAAGAGATACGAAGGAGTAAGCATGGAATCTATACTGAATGAATATACCAAATACAACAGATCAAGAGATATGCAACAGTAAGCATCTCCCGCAGAAATAGGCAAAACTATTTTCCATTTAATCAAGTCTGTTTGCTCCGTCACAACAGGTCAAGAAAGATAACTCTTTACAGTGTGACAACCTGGTCATTATTTATTCCGAATTGAAATTTCCATCAATTGGTAATGTATATTGGCATAGAAGCTGCTAATGGAGAAGCACTTGAAAATTGTAAGGTTTCGGTGAGACTTCAGACAAGGAAATCGGTACAAATAGTTCAATATAAGGCACCGTCCATTTAATTTTCTGGGGGGGGGGGGGAGGCTTGGATTTTTTGAAGAAAAAAATTCTTGCCCCCATTTTGACTAAAACAATAATCTTGCTCAGTCACACAGTGAAAAAAAATAATCTGTCTCCAATAGATTAGCGTAATCTAAAATCATACTTTGGAAAAAAAACATTTGGTGTTAAATTATACATAACACAACAGTTTATGTTATTATGGTCTTTTGTTCTTCATCAGTTCAATCATGGACAAACCTACCACATTTGTTACTTGAATTTAATGGCAAGATCAGCAGAGAGTTGGGATTTCTGTGGATACTAAATGTGCACCTCTTATAGCAGATTTGTTTCTATATTGTTATGTGGGGGTTTCATGTATTCTATTCAAAAATCTAAACGATTCGACCTTATTGAGATGTTGGATAATACCTCTAGTTACATGTACATGTATCTTGACGACATCTTAGTTTTTAATAACCCTGAGTTTGAAAGATATATAGCTAACATATACCCATCTGAACTTCAGTTAAACAAAGACAATATTTCTGATACAGAAACACTTTTCTTGGACTTATACATTCAGACAACTAACAATAAAATTCATACCAATATTTATGATAAAGATGACGATATTAGATTTCCTGTGGTAAATTCCTCTTAGTTGGATAGTTACAGATATTCCTAGACTAGACTCCCATCATATAGTATCTATAAAATTCAGTTTCTTCGATTTGCCAGTGCCAGTACTAACGTTTTGGACTTTCATAACCCCCCCCCCCCAAAAAAAAAAAACCAAAAAACAAAACAAAACAACCCCCCCCCCATAACGTTGGAACTTTCAACTCAGGGTTACAAGTATCATAAACTTAGAAAAGCCTTCGAAAATTGTTATAGGTCATATTCAGAACTGTTATCAAAATTCGGAAATATTACTGTGTATCCAATGGAATTTCCCATCCCAAATCCTACGGCGATCTTGTGTACATACTTAAGAGGGTCTAACATTCCAATAAGTTTACCTCGTCGGGTTCCAAAAGAGGGAAAGGCCTTCGTGGTCTACAATAAAATAACCCGGAGATCATCAAAAGGACAGTAATTCTTGTATTGACCCCTTCTACACTGTTATAGAGATTTTTACTTAAACCTGTACGCTGATTAACAGACGGGTGGGGACTATATAGTGGGCCTTGTTGAAACATTTTTTCAAATGATAAATGGTCCTGATCCTCATTCCCTTTTACTGTTAATTGGGACTCTTACACACAATTATTTAAGGGTCTAAGCACGCTTCCAGATCGGCAGAGTACAGTTTACTCATTTTGATGTCGATTTATACATTTTTGATGTCTTGGTCTTACTCAGCATTACTATATATGTTTATATTCTTATGACCTCTCAACTTGAGAAAGTTGTTGATCCTTGCTTGCTCTTTGTATTGAGGATTAATCATAGATTTTTAAATGTATGTTCTTATATATACTGCCTTTGTGGAAAGTGAGGAGGAGGGCCCGTAAACTGGTTAACCACTCCAATTGATTGACTACTGCCATATCAATTGACCATCCTGAGTCGGTATCGCAACTGTTTGTGTGTTTGATGAGTAAGGGGGGGGGGGGGGTACGTGTGTGTGTAGGGGTGTGTTCAGAGGAGAGAACTCCTAAAGCGAAAACCAAACTTGGTTTGGAGAAAAATACTCTACAATAAATAATATGTTTGTTCTGAATTCTCTGATTTATATCTTTGAAAAATTTAAAAAGAAACCACCTACAACCTATGTATATTTTCACTATATATATATTCAATATATTTTTAATGTTTAATAGGAAGGTTCGAGTGTGTTCATAATTTGTATACATTCAAGCAATAAGGTAAATCTATACAACTGGCAATCTATGAATAATAAGACAGACTCAATGATAAGGCATTGCACTTGAATTTAATAAATATCTCAATTAAATCAATTAATAATAATTTTTAATTAATTATTAATTAATTACTACAGATGACCATGGCTACCATGTGGGCCAGTAGAACTGTATGGCATCAACAATACAGCCACTCCTTCCCTGGACGTACTTCAGCCTCTTACCACTGACGGATTTAGATTTTTCGCCTTTACTGGATCCACACTTGGGAAGTTTTCTCTTATTTGTTTTGATTCTAACTGAATTCACATAATCGCCATATGAGATAGTAGCGCCCGATATGTATTCCCTAGGTGCCAAGTTGTAGGATACCTTTTTACCTCTGGTCCACCATATGCCGCAGTTAGATCTGCCCCATCCATGTTTAGGACCCCATACATTGCCATAGCGGAACTGGATAGCTGTGAGGTGAGTGCCACATTCCATTCGGATGGCCGTTATGTCGCCGTTATTGGCTTTGGACTTGTCAGTGAACGCTCCACCTTTCAGTCCTCCAAACCTCTTCGACATGACTATAAAATGTATAATTTATTTTTCATTAACGTCTTATTTTAATGTTTGCTGTGTATTATGAAACTAAAGCCGTTAACTATGTCGGAAATAATTGCATATACATGTACACTTGACTTAATGCATTTCGGTATATTTATCACATCATTAAACGAATCAAAGACCATTGTACTTAAAACACAGTAAGGAATGCGTTTTATAGCAATTTAATAAAAATGTTATAAAGTTGTTTTAATATGGAAGCGACGTAGCTTAGTCTCTCGAGTGATGGAGAGGTCCCGCGACTCCGTGTCCTATCTATCAGATAAAACAGTAAAAACTGAGTTCCCGTTTACGGTAGACCAAACACATAAAAAAAATCCCTCATTGCCATGTGTGGGTCAGTTACATAGAGATAAATTTCTGTGTGTTGCATTACCATATCAATGCAAGAGTCTCTGTGTGACGTTAAATAACAATCAAACATACAAATTATTTGGATACTATACAGTTTTGAGCATTAGTGTAAATGATATCTTTAAGAAAATATTTTGCACACACCCATTAATAATTTGATCAAAACAGATGCATGAATATGAAAAATATTATATTAATATTAAAGCAGAGTTATGTAAATTAGGACTTGCATATATATTTGAGGAAGACCTCATCGATAACAATTTATAATAAGATAATAGAACAAAGAATTTTAATGTATATAAACAAGATAATTCATAATGCATCAACGGTGAGATATATCAGCACTTAATTGACCATTTTTGTATACAATATTATTTATGTAATAGATAATCTATAGAAGATATACATAGCACGTTTCAGATTGTTATATCATAATAATATTACTGAAAATGGTTGACATAGAAACGAAATTAAATTTAACAGATTGTGTACAATATGTGATTTAAATGATATGGAGGACGAGTTTCATTTTATACTCATTTGTTCATTTTACCATGCTTTAAGATGATTGTATATCAAGACATACTATTATAGAAAACCTAGCGTTTTGAAATTAATTCAGTTGCTGAATGTTAAAAATGTGAACGAATTACGGAAGTTGAGAAAATACTTGTATATATAATGTAAAAGAAGAAATCAGAACACGTAATTTGACTGTGACCCCTGTTAACTCTCAATCTAAATCATGTTCTGTTCACCTTGTATATATTGTATATATTGTTTATTGTAATATTGTATGACCGATATGTCATTTGACATAAGGAATGAAGAACTGGATTATAAAATTGAAATGTTAGATATCAATAAGATGTTATCTATTATTATGTATTCATTTACCATTTGAGGAAGTTCTATGGTCGATATAGGGATCTAGTGCTATTTTAGATTCTCCTTTCAAGAATGTTAACCGATATTTTGGGACCTGATATACAGACATTTGTTCACGTGCGGAATTTCAGTTTGGCAGCACTTCTTGCTTGAATGGGAAAGTTTGATTTCGTTTCCTTGTCTCCTTCGTGTGTTCGTGCGTGTATATTTATGTATTTACCTAATCGACTTAAAAAGTTGTTGCAGGACTTTTGCGACGGCTGTTTTATGCAACCAGGGGACGCTTACTCTTCCCCGGCACCTGGTCTCACCTCCATTGTATTGGGGTTCGCATTTGTCCGAACATGACACTATTTACGATATTGTCCTTTTATTCCATGGACTATGAGATATGGTTTACCCTTCGGTATTTCTTTGTTTTTTTACTTTAGCAACATAATATGATAAATCTTACTCACATGCTGGACATTGGGCACTGGTCTCCGACAAGTAAGACAGACATATTACAACAATGACACCAAACACAAGGGAAGACATCTTCTGTGTGAGAAATCTGAAATAAAATATAATTCTTATATATGCATGTACAAAACTCATGAATTAAATTCATAGTTTATGTTTCAACACATTCCATATACATGTATATATCTAAATGAAGCAGAATCAACATAAGCTTCCTACTGATAATAATTCTAAGTGAATACTTATTTGAATTTTATACTGTTTATTACTTCTTTAAAATACGATAATTCAGTATTCCCCTTTATATCTTGAGTAAGTTAATTTTGATTTTTACAGAAATGAGACATTGACTAAACTTTGACTATATCAATACATTTGTCTCTGATTTCTTTTCTAGGTCGATCAAATTATATGAACACAAGCTGAAGGTAAACACGGAAATTTCCAAAAAATGCCCTAAAATTGAATGAATTCTACATACTCGTTTCACCAGTTTATTTATTCTTTCAATAGATTTTCAATAGAGAATTTCGCAACTTTTCTGTCTTTATAGATATCTGTCTACATGTACTGATGAAAAGGAATGTGTAAATGAGTAAGGTGCATCTATAGATATTCGATCCATTCTAAATAACGGTGTTATTTGTTAGATAAACTTTTAAATTTTAATGAATGTGGTCAAATAAAAGTACTAAGATAAATGAAGAAAAATGTGATCACAATTTTAAAAGTACAACCACTTAAAGTCGTTAGATATAAAATCTGAACTAAAAGTGTGCAACTTACCTCCTGATCCTGTCCTTGTCTCCACTATTGGCGGTTTGCCGGAATTTATAGCCGTTGAACAATTCAAAATCACATGATCCCTTAAGGGTATTATTGGAAAAATTTATCATTAACTGAAAAGATGAATGTTTGTAATTTCATATTTGTCCCTTCCGAGAATATCCTACTAACATGGCACAAAAATACATCTGTTGAGAAATGCGAAGGACAGATTTAACAGGTGTTGCCAATGTGTGACGACAAAAAATCATGGTTCCCTGACAACCAGACCAAATGAATGATGATGGACATTCATCTGCACCTGAAAACAAGACCAAATGTATGACGGTGGACTCTCATGGGTTCCAGAAACTAGACCAACTGTATCACGGCTGATAATCATGGCTCCTAGAAAACCAGACCAAATATATCACGGTGGAGAACCACATGTCCTAGAAACCAGACCAAATAATCACGGCGGACAACCATGGTTCCTTGAAAACTCGACCAAATGTATAAAACGGGGACAATCACGGGACCAGTACCCAAACCAAATGTATGACGATGGACAGTCATTGGCTTTTGAAAATCAGACCAAACTTATAAAGGTGGACAATCATTGTTCTCTGAAAACGACTAAATGTATCCCGGTGGACAATCATTTATATATATTTTTTAGTTCTTTATTTAAATGTAACCTTATAGATTTTATCATGGTGGAACTCAAACCTTTTGAACATTTTTCCAGTATGAATACATTGCACGATATGCGCATTTCGACAGATCATGTGCTAATGTCGAAACACTAAAATTGACCGATGATACACTTGTACCGGTAACTGAAGGTCCTACAGTAATGGTGTCAAAGAAGTCGTAATAATCATTCATATTTATCACACTTAGGTCATGACCCCATATTGGAAATCCAACACAAAAGCTTTGTTGTCGGGCAAACAACAATGATTTCATTCTGACTAAACAAGTTACTAAAGATGTTAGAAGTTCAAATGGGATAGATAGATAGATAGATAGATAGATAGATAGATAAGAACGAAAGCAAAAAGACTGAATTTGAGAGACCATACTTAAACCACTGATTTACGTACAGTGAGACCATTGCATCCATACATCTATGAAATCTCATCTAATATATCTGACATACTCTCTTTTCCAGTAGATCCGCTCCCAGAAGCTCAAAGTATCTTTATTAAATTCTACCTGTCCAGTTTTCGCGTTAGCGGCTCGTCGGTAGGGATGGGGCTAAAATTGTTTGACAGTCAATCGGTTGGAAACTTTGGACCTTTGTTTGACCGAAAATCAGTTGGAACCTTTGAACCTTTTGGAATATCGGATGGTCAACCTCCAAACATTTCAAGCAACTATTTGAAATGCGACTATTTAGCCATTTACCCCCCCCCCCCCCCCCCCTTTTCGTTTGCGTTTTATTTATGACATTTCTGCTTTGCTCACAACTCTTGTCAAAATTAAACCTCAAATATTGTCAGTGTATGACATGTCGATACACGTGTTACCTCGTCTCTTTTCTTTGATGAACTGCTTTCTATAGTATTAAGTGAAACAAAAGGAATGAGAGAGACGTCAGCGAAGGACTTCAAAAAGATAAATAAATGTACTGTATATTCGTTATAATAGTGTTGGAATACATGTGTGTATCTGAAAAGGTAAAGTCGAATAATTGCAGTAAGAATGGGTTATGAAGTGGGGACTGGGATGTGGGAGTTACACTGTAAAAAGTCATCAAAGCACTGTGGCAAGGATGCGTATGTCATTTGATAACTTTTGATATTTTTTTAAGTGGAATGCTTGGTAAATATTTTGATCATTGTTGCATATTCTGTTATCATCGAGAACAGAGTTTGAACAGAAAATCAATGTAGGAGAGCACAAAAATTGTAGAACGTATGAAATGCAGCATTTGTCAATGGAACTTTTATATTAGGAGTCAGACTCTATTCAAATGGTTACATTCAATCACAATTCTGGGGCCAGAAATGATATGAAATGTAACAAAACTGGAAATATAAATAAACTCCAAACTACAGTGGGTTTACTGTATACCTAGTATGTAAAATCTTTTTAATGTATAATATACAATTAGTTCCAAAACCATTATCGCCTTAGTACTGCTTGATGCCTGATAAAACTATCGACGCCTTAGTACTGCTTGATACCTGATAAAACTATCGACGCCTTAGTACTGCTTGATGCCTGATATAACTATTGGCGCCTTAGTACTGCTTGATGCCTGATATAACTATCGGCACCTTAGTATTGCTTGATGCCTGATAAAACTATCGACGCCTTAGTACTGCTTGATGCCTGATATAACTATTGGCGCCTTAGTACTGCTTGATGCCTGATATAACTATCGGCACCTTAGTATTGCTTGATGCCTGATAAAACTATCGGCGCCTTAGTACTGCTTGATGCCTGATATAACTATCGACGCCTTAGTACTGCTTGATGCTTGATAAAACTATTGACGCCTTAGTGCTGCTTGATGCCTGATAAAACTATCGACGCCTTAGTACTGCTTGATGCCTGATATAACTATTGGCGCCTTAGTATTGCTTGATGCCTTATAAAACTATCGGCGCCTTAGTGCTGCTTGATGCCTGATAAAACTATCGGCGCCTAAGTGCTGCTTGATGCCTGATATAACTATCGACGCCTTAGTACTGCTTGATGCTTGATAAAACTATCGACGCCTTAGTGCTGCTTGATGCCTGATAAAACTATCGACGCCTTAGTACTGCTTTATGCCTGATAAAACTATCGACGCCTTAGTGCTGCTTGATGCCTGATAAAACTATCGACGTCTTAGTACTGCTTTATGCCTGATAAAACTATTGACGCCTTAGCACTGCTTGATGCCTGATAAAACTATCGACGTCTCAGTACTGCTTGATGCCTGATAAAACTATTGATGCCTTAGTGCTGCTTGATGCCTAATAAAAGATCATTATAAGAGACAGTGTACACTGTATGGAAAGTATTGTGACCGAAATGAAATAATATGTAACAGATTTCATCCCTTTCAGCTAGAGGTAAGTCTGATTTATAAACCTGTCTTGTCAATGTGTAGTTTTACCGTCACTCATTCGCGGCATGCTGACATTTTTGTCATATATAGCTATTATTTCTATCGAAAAAATCGGTAACATCAAAATTCATTCATTAGCCAATTAGATTCAGTGCAGAATTATTCAAATATGAATAAACTGTGAATTAAACTGAGAATTAAAACCAAAAGTGGTAATAAGATATGTATACAAATTCTGGATGTTCAAATCTTCAAACACTTTTTAAAAGCTAACAAGATATTAAATATGGACTTACTATATCATGGAAATTTAAGAATTTTTAGTTGTGTTCTTATTCTGATTTTAGCCGGGCTTAATGCCGAAGGCATATGCTAAGACTATAGCCGCCGATCACGTTTCTCAAAACGAGGCAGTCTAATTATAAGTTTTAAAGCCATCTTTCTCACCCAACGTGTTCTTGCGCTTCAAAACATAATCTCTGATGTAATTTCTAGCATTATAATATTCAGAACGTATTGAATCTTTATTGGATCATTAATTAAATATAACATTGCAAATAGAGATATGCATGTGTATATTCGTGTAGACCACTGGCGGATCCAGAGCGGGGTTCGAGGGGGTCCCGACCCCCCCCCCCCCCTTTTGAGATTCCTATAAATGACCTTCCAGAGAGAGAGGGAGAGAGAGAGAGAGAGTGGGAAGGAATCCACGCACAATAGTAAATGTGTTATGCCGTCACTCAGAGCGCCGGTGCATGCTGTCTACAGCTGCTCGCCGGATAAGGTTTGTCGTTTTAACAGTTTAGAACTGTCAAATTTTATTAATTGCTCTGCGAGATGCAATGCAACATACATTGAATTTCCTCTAAACTTTATGAACTTTTATGAACAACGCCTCAATTTGTATTTTCCGATTTTTGTAGGACTAAGACGATAAAGTTAGGAGTAAGAACGGTTAGGTAAATATTTATAGGAGTTTTTTATTCATAGCACTAAAATGTTACTGCGCCCTCTTCGTATGTTGTGTGTGGCTATGACCTTTTCTTTACAGTGTTTCGTCGTATTAAATGTTACGTACAGAGGGTAATATTATGTAAGCTTTTATGTTTTGGACATTCGTGGCGGTGTGGCTAATTAAACAGAAGACGTTCACTCCCCCAACAGAACCTTTATAAAACATTTTAGAGCACGACTCGGTGCTCCAAAGTGACTATGTGCTCGAACTCGAAGTTTATCGAGGTTATAGAATATCTGGAGCATGACAGCGTGCTCCAATCTCGAGTATGTTCTCAAAAATTTCAAAATCGGATAGGACCATATTCAGAACCGTGCTTGTATACACTCACAGGAATCGGGATCGAATGCGTAAAGATTATAACCTCACCCTTACTCAAACTCAAGAGTGAGTAAGGGTTTGGAGTTTGAATGCAGGCTTAGAATCGAACACGCGTAAAAGTTTTTTTAGCTCGGGTGCTGGTCTCACCTCTAAATTTCAGGGACCCATGCATGATCACTTTGGTACATTGTTGTGAGTGCCACAGATACATGACTTTATTCACTTTCGTATTACGTTTTGAACATTTGCAGTTAAAATGTCAGTAATCTTAATGTATTGTACGTTATAATTTTAGATACTATTGACCCAACAGTTTTAAGCTGTAAAAAGACAAAACCTTATAGGGATTATATCGCAATACGAATTTTGAGCAAATGCATCGCAATATGCCATACGATATGCCGATGCACGCTTACGCAATAATTTCAAACATACACGTTTAAAGTACATGTACATGTTCTAATAAAGCGATATGTAAAGTATGTGTGATTAGGATGCCTCCCACATTTTTGGGTTTAACCGTTTTTGCTCCTAGAATTTGTGGATTAATGTCAACTAAAAGTAGCATTATAGATAATTACATGTATTATACGTACTTTCTTTTTATGTGTTGTTGATTGATGAAGTACATTAAAGTCATTTCTAACATATGAAATATTCAAATAATGTATAAGAAATAATACTCAACAATATGTTATGTCACTTAATACCCGACTTGGTAAAAATTGTACAGTTGTCGACGGATCACGTCTTTTTGAATTTGCTGTATGTAATGAGGTAGAGAGTGTTCGAAAGGCAAATTAAATAGCCTTAGAATGAAACCATTTATATGTTATATTGTAACTTAAATACTCGAAAATCTTAATTATTGTATGTAAAACTCGACATTCTCTCATAATTTTTGGCCTAGTAACGGACTACTGCTCCTATAAAAAACGACTATTTGATTCGCCACCCCCACCTGATATTGAGGTTCTTCTTTACGTGTAAGGTGAGCGGATTTACCTAAAATATTAGCCTGACCGACGGGGTTGGACAGGCTAGTAGTACCTGTGATAGTACCGAATCACGGGACACGTACATTTTTATGCCCCGGATCGAATCATCGGGGACATATTGTTTTGTCCTGTCTATCTGTTTGTTTGTCTGTCTGTTGTCAACTTAAACCTTCACCATGACTTATAAGCCATGACACTTACAGATAGAAACTTTATATTTAGCATGCATACCCAACTAATAAAGCCCTATCAAATGACACCAAGGTCAATGGCATTCTGACCTTGAGGCTGAAAATAGCTTTTTCCGGACATTGTTGCCGACAGTGGCATTGCGTTTCACTAACACATCTTGTTTATTATGGAACATGTGTAAAATGATTTTTAAGCCGTAGTAATCAAAATTATGCTGCAAATTTCATACAAGGTTGCACTTGTCAATAATTCCATGAAATGAACTGTGCTGCCTATATATGGTCGCAGGCCCTGAGAATGTGTAATATGACTATGTGACGAATGTTGAGTAATATTGGTCAGAATTGAGAATATCTTTTGGTAGAGCACTGTGATTAAATAGAGGGTTGCGAGTTCGGGTTCTAGCTTTCTCCCAGTGCCTTTCCTTTCACACGGTACATGTGTTAATACCGAAAAATAAGATAAAATATAAATTTGAAAATTGTCTGGATTGTCGACTTTGGACATGAAAGTCTTATATATTGAATTTCATAAAATCTAACAATGTTGATTTTGCGGGAAAATGCCGACCCCCCCCCCTTTTAAAAATTTCTAGATCCGCCCATGTAGACTGAAGTTACTTGCTCTTGCTTGATATCGCTGTGCGAAGAGACAGGTGACCAACGCCATTCTGGAGAGAGTTCTTCTACTCTAGCTAGTGTTAATTATAGCACAGGCCGTATGGGCAGATAACAAGCAGTACACACTGCGTGTAGATGTTATTCGTCTGCCGTAGCATACACAACATTATTATACAGTATTTGATGTAATTTATGAGAGGCTCGTGATGTTTAACGTCGACAGGGACGTATACATGTATATCTAAATTTAGATATATACGTCCCTGGCGTCGAGGATGTAATTGTCAATATTTGTTGATTCTAGGCTAAATGAATAAAACAAAACGAAATCCAGTGATATAAAAATAGCCGATAACGCGTCACTTGAACCTCAGTCAGTCTCGTAATGGTTACTGTCTAGATATTTTAAGGCATAGCATTGCCAAGTGGTCTAATATTTGTGTACATGTGTATGTGAGGGGTTTCCCTATGTCTATTTTTGCCGATTGAAGCAATCTTCCTAATTCAAGCATCATACATAAACATTGGTATAACGCTGTGTATTGCCCATTGCCTTATCGCTTGGCAGAAAGAAAACGGGTACATGTATTGTTCCCTGTACTGATTAGCATATCTGACATTATTCTCAGATCGACGTCATTTCCAACAAAGTAGTAATGAAGATGTAGTTTATTCTAATGTCGCCGGTTCATGAATGGAGACAAATATGATACAAATAAACCAAGTATCATTTCAGGTTTTCTCTCGCATTTGTTTCGTAACATCTAAATTTTTGCAATTTTGACAAAAAAAAAAAAGGCGATAATTGATTTTTTTTTTTCATGCATTACTGTTCGAACCGTTGGCTACTATCAAGCTATGCTGAATTTCTATGGTAGATCTGTTGAACTTTTAAAGATAAATAGAATATACTGCTAAACAGAGTAGGATTAATACTCTTCAAGGATAATAGAATATCCTGCTAAACAAAATAGGTTTAATTGCCATGGATTGTCAATGCAAGTGAAATTGTACCAAAACAATTAATCCAGAGGATTATAGTCAAAACGGCCCAAGAAAAAACGGTCCACTCCAGAACGGCCCACACCAAAACGGCCCATTTTTTTTACCACACCGGCCGAACTTTGAAATATTTTGACAATGGATATTGACTTTGATTTCAAAATAGGGTATTTTTTCACCTAGCGTTAAAATTGTACTTGATACAGGAGGATTATTTATAAATTTTTAAGTGTACGTCCTTTGATTGTTCTGCCGTTACGGTGAGTGGGAAGGTGGGCCCGTAAACCGATTGACCACACCATTTGTTTGGCTTTTGTCAAATTAAATGACCGTCCTAAGTCGGTATCGTAATTGCACTACAATCAAATATTTTTGTAATGTGTTATATGTTCTAGTATATTATTTATATTCATGTATTGTATAGCTCCATGGTGACTTCTGCCACGTAACTGAGCCAGTAACCCCCTTTTTTTCTTTGATACAGATAGTAAGAGGGCAAATAATTTGATATTTTAATAAATTGCTTTCAGCATAAAATTATTCTTATTTTCGTGTGAGTCATTTTATTTTTGGGCCGTTTTGACTATACACCAATCAGGAAGAAAGGTCATAATTCTGCTCTCTATAGCGATAGGAGATGGCAGATATATCTTTTATGTTCAAGAGAATAAAGCGTCACAAGGGCAGTGTAACTTTTAAAACAGTAATGAATCTATGGTTTTCATCATGTTCAAGGGTAGATGCAATGCCTCACGAGATATTTTATCAAAGTTAACCAATGGTAAATTTCATTTCACTATTACCTAAGAATTGTTCTTCCATAATGAAATGTGTAAATTCTTCTTTCCTTGAATTTGTTATCAACTGTATTTTAACTTCAATCTAATCTTTTGCTACTTGACCAGTTACTAAAAGCCCGGCTACCAGTACTGTAAGAACTTTGATTAATATAAGTAACCAGTAGAAAAATTCCTTTTTAAGTATATTTACAATGACGTTACAAGTATAAATAATTGTGTGTCATACTTTAATTGCGAATTCATTTAACCGGTTGTTACAGTTTTGAACTTGACATTCATGATCAGGTGGCCATGTTATTTTAAGTTCAAGTTCGTCATTGTAAAGGTGTTATTATTCTTTCTTTTTTATGCGTCTGAATCGATAGATCGGAGCCATATTGTGTTTGTCCTGTCTGTCTGTCTGTCTATCTGTTTGCTTGTCTGTTTGTCTGTCTGTCTGTTGTCAACTTTAACCTTGGCTGTAATTTTTAACTGTGAAGGATAGAGACTTCATATTTGACATGCGAACTCAACTAATGAAACCCTCTCAAATGACATCAAGATCTATTCATGCGAATTCAACTAATGAAGCCCTCTCAAATGACATCAAGATCTATTACATTTTGACCTTGACAATGACCTTCACCATAAAAATAATGTTTTGGACTTTGGTGCCGCCGGGGGCCAAACACAGCTTGGGTTCTTTTGTTCTTTTTTTTTGGGGGGGGGGGGTTGTACGTGTGATTTGCGAATATGAAGATTCTAATTATCTTACTATATTTTAGGAGTATGTCTACATAATTTGAGATCTATTATCGATGTAGTTTAATGAAAGCTTTTCCTATTACATGGGTATTATGGAAAGACAAAGGAACTATTTTTCACTTTACCTTATTTTAAATATATTGAAGACCTTAATGTTAATAAATGTATTGAGAAACTTCATAGACGTAAATCAATATTTATTGCTTCATGACCATACCATACAATGTTATATAATTTTCAGAGAGTCTACGATAGAATCAGGCAGGGAGCAATTCATGAGTTGTCATAGAAT
Organism: Pteria penguin; assembly: GCA_035048485.1. NCBI lineage: Eukaryota > Metazoa > Mollusca > Bivalvia > Pterioida > Pteriidae > Pteria > Pteria penguin. The sequence continues at coordinate 50,944,489 of CM068580.1, read as the reverse complement.
TTCATAATACTCAGTCTGAAATATACTTATGCCAAGTGAATTTCTACTAAAATATTTTTTTCTTATTTACTCTACCTATTGGCTCATATAAGGTAGATAACTCTTGCACTTAAGCTACACACTATTAAGGCAATAATTTTACATAAAAAGGTTAAAATGTAACTTCTCATAAATTTGTTATTCATTAAAGAAATTGTAATATCAATACTTATAATGGTACATCTATTCTAAATCCTCAAAATACATTCTATAAAAAGGGAGATAATTTGTATAAATAAGGAAAGATAACTCTTGTTTAAGTACACCGTTTGACATTACTGCAAAACGCCAAAAAAGGTACATAATTTAAGAAAATTTTAATGATATTTTGACACTCCATTTGTTCTCTTCATATAAAAATGCAGACAACAAAAAGGTTATTTATTTACCATAAAGATTTTTTTTGTGTGTGTTTGAACCAGTTTTGACACCACAGTAATTAAAAAAGATGGTAATTTCAATTTTCATGCTCCCCGAAAATACCATGAAGTACGTTATCTTCTACGCCTTTTATCAGAATTTGATAATACTTCACCAAAATATTATTTAGGTTAAGAGCTTTTGGACAAAGGTCATTTAAGGTAATTTCTGAAAGGTCAAAGTCATTCATTAACAATGACTTAAACTACCATGAAGTACTTATATCTCCTATACCTTTCATCAGAATTTGATCATACTTCACCAAAATGTTCTTCAAGTTAAGCAATTTTGGACAAAGGTCATTCAAGGTCATTTCTGAAGGGTCAAGGTCACTTATTAACTATGACTTAAGATACCATGAAGTAGTTATATCTCTTACACCTTTCATCATAATTTGATCATACTTCACCAAAATATGTTATTAAGTTTAAGAGCTTTTGGACAAAGGTGAAGGTCAAGGTCATTTCTGAAAGGTAGTGTTCATGATAAAAAGTTTTATTTCATAACGAATCAAGGTCAAGCTTACTCATTTTAGTTTAAGATACTGTGATCACTTGTTGTTCTACAGTTGACTCAATTGGATATCCATATGATACATTGAGATTTGAAATCGTCATCAATTAACACAATGATTTTCTATATATTGAGTCATTCATTATTGCTGTGCTTCTTGGAGCATCCATCAGTTTTTCTGATTTTCCCCCGGCTTTTAGCAAAAGCGAGGGGACATTAAATCTCATTTGTCTGTCTGTCTGTCGTAATGTCTGTCACAAACACTGTAACCTTGGTCATAACTTTTTAACTGTAGGACGTAGGGCCTTCATATTTGCCTTGTGTTTCCCTAATTGCACTACCTTTCCGTTGGTACCAGAAATTTTTTTTCACGTGACTTTGACCGTGACCTTTGACCTACTTCAATGTAACTTTTTACCGTAAGACATATTAGGGCCTTCATATTTGGCATGTGTGTCTATAGACATGCACAACCATGACAATATATCACAGATCACTGCACCCTTGCTGATGGAACCCCGAAATCTGCTTTTCTAATTATCTTGATATAAATGAAAAACATTAATCAAGAAGGTGAAAAACCGTGTCTGTGATTTCTGCATATTTCTGAGCGTACAGCTATTAGTGTGCCAGCAAAAAGTCCAATTCTGAATAAAATCAAGAGTCCTTCAGGTATTTCAATATTTTGATTAAAAGGAGATGCCTTGCATTGAACAAGAAGCACATTTATATTTTTAGTACATTCAGATATGGGAAACCCCTGAGACGACATGACCGGATTGTAAAGCAAATTCGAAACAGGAGCAACACCTAGCGTGGCATAATGCCTTTGTCACTCAATTTGAAAGGAAGAACATTATAAAGTGTGGAGCCCCCCCCCCCCCCTCCCAACAATTAGTTAGGACTCAAGATAACACATGCTTTGGCCCAGGGCGACAACTTTGTGTAATATTACTGAAATTCATAAAAGGAGGAAGTTATTGCGTAAAAGAAGAATTTAGCTCCTCCCCTTTTTCTTCTATGTTAAAAATGTAAGAATACAGAAAAAACTTGAACTGTCCTAATGAGACAAATACCACACGCGGCTACAAAATTTGAAGTAGGACAAAGACCAAGGGAAGGGTCAATAGGTCAAAGATTTTGGTACCGACAGGCAGGGCTTGCTAGATTGATTGATTATTGTTTGATGTCACTTTACGATTATTTCACGTGTATGGTGATGGCATCTGCCTGATGCATTGCATACAAATTTAGACCTTTGCAACGCACCCACCTAAAGCAGTTAGAGATCTTTTACGTGCCACGTCTACCGTGACACGGAATCTCGGTTTTTACTGTCTCATACGAAAGACAGAACACCCAGGAGAGTAGCCGAACCCGGGACCGTCAAGGTCACGGAGTGAAAAATTTTGGACCCGATAGAAAGATCTTCCTACAAGGAATACATATGCGTATTATGAAGACTCCACTTCTTTTGGTTCAAAAGTTATGGCCAAGGTTAACCTTTTTCAAAAAAATAGCTCAAACGTCAAGGTCTTGCCTCATGGAATACACATGTGTAGAATAAAGCCCCGATCTCCTTTGTATCAAAAGTTAAAGGTTAAAGTTTTCTGGACAGACAAAACGATTCCAAAATACCCCCAGACTTTGTTTGTGGGGGTATAATAATATATAATCATATTATAGTTCATATATAATTCTATCACAAATTTAAATTTGAAAGAGCCTGAGTGAGAAATGAATTTTTAATAATGTTCTAAAAAGTTTTCAAAATAAAAAAAAGACCCATAACTCTGTACCAACGAAGAGGATATTTTCAAAATCGAAAGGCATATTCCTCTGTTTTATAAGAGTATTCTGTATGAATGTAATGAAAAACAATTCATGATTACTGAAATAGTATATCTCATAGAAACTGCCATTACGCTATCAATGAAAAACACATTTCAAGGGCCATAACTCTGGCAAAACTGAGTCAATCATACTGAAATGCAATCTGGTACTTACATTGATTGATATAAAGTCATATGCCAAGTTTGAATCCAATACCTTGAGAGCCTGCAGAAAAAAGTCCGGAAAACTGTAAAATCCTCGAAATTTTCTAAGTTCAAGGGCCATAACTTTGGCAAAGCCAAGTCAATCATACCGAAATGCGAACTAGCACCTATGCTCATTGGTATAAAGTTCTATACCCAGTTTCAATCAAACCTTGAAAGACTGCAGAAAAAGTCCAGAAAACATGAACTCAAACGGATAACGTCATACCATTATACATCCCGTCTATCTCTGGCATATAACAAGGTCAAGGTCACACGGTCAAAAGTCGTAATATCATTTGAAAGCACTCGTCATAAGGAACCTGTGTGTGAAGTATCAAAACCCTATTCCTGTTGATTCAAAAGATATAGCCAAAGTTATAGTTCCTTAAAAGTTGGCTGAAGTCCAAGGTCAAGGTCACTACGATAGGTCAAAAGTCATGGCATAATTTGAATGCTCTGGTCATAAGAAACCTGTTGGAATGTTGGAAGCATTTTGTTTATACTCATCTTAGTTGCTGAGACTTTGCTTCAACCAGAAACTTTAACCAAAATGTTGACGGACAGATGTGTCAACAGACAGACATCGCCAACCTACACACTGGAATTGCTTTGCAATCCGGCCAAAAAATTTATTTTCACTACATTTAACATTATTCTAGTTACATGCTCTAGAAAAACTACACAAGTAACTATTAATTTTGCCAAGGGGCTGCCATTTTTCTTATATTTTGAATTCGTTAGCCTCCTTAAATCGCAAAAAGTGAACACAAGGGAAGCAATCCTTGTGTGTTCTTTAATATTTTTTTCCATGATTTTATCGTAATATGCGATATGCGATATCAAAATAGCTTGGTTGTTCTTAAAACATACTGAAAATAACTAATTGTAAATTTAGGCAAAGTTTTGTTATCAAAATAGAGCTAAACACGAGATTAATAAGCCATTAGAAAAGTTAGCTTTGGTAATTTAGAGGGGGGAGGGGGGGGATTGTACATGGACGCATGTAATTATTTGGAAAACCAAATGGTAATGTTTCATCTATCATATATTCAAATAGTCATTTTTTCAAAAATAAAAAAGAGATTTAAATGAAAGCGTCCAAACTCTATAAATTTCTCGATTGAAAATACCTTATTTTTGTCTTTTTTCATATTCCGTACTTTAACCAGGATTTCATCCCGTTGCCATTACAACAACGAACTTGCAATATTGATCTGACGTATTCAAATATATTTTTAGATGTATGAAGATAAAAATAATAGTAAAATTATGTTGATTAAGGTCACAAAATATGAAAATGACCGTAGTTTTTATTGCAAGAAAGTAAGAAAAAACAGTACGTTTTTCAGACTAAGAATAGTTACCCCAATTTCTAGAGGAGAGTTTTAATGAATAACGAAAGTCATTTTTTGAACATGATATTACTTATATTTCGTCTGTAACTATCTCCTCTTCATTTTTTATTAAAAAATTGCATTTAGAAAAATATCAGAAGTAGATATATTTGACTAATGCCTGGTTCTATCGTAGACTCTCTGTTAAAATATCAAAACCAGACATAACACACAATAACACACGTTTTGTCATGTTAAATCTCCAGTGTTTATCCACTATATCGAGGCAACACTGGCTTTAAACTTTAAACTAGGAATATTGATTATTTTATTCAATTAATAATACTGGTATTATCTAATTATACCTTAGCAGATACAGGGAGAGGCGCATTGGATATACAGGAATCATTCTGTTTTTCTGTCTGTCCATCATCCTTGTCCGGGTCATTATTTTTATTCTATATTGCAGACCAATAATGTTTCTTGCAATTGTTATCCAAGAGCCAAAGGTGTGTCATGACCCTGAACCAAGATCATATCAATATGTTCAAGATCACAATGCCCACACAGCCGAAATCCTTGTCCGGGCAATTACTTCTTCGTGCTGCATTGTGGACTGATAACATTTCATACAATTGTTGTCCAAAACCCAAGGCTGTGCCATAACCTTAAGGCAAGGCAATATCTACAAGGTCAAGGTCGCAGAATACACATAGCCAAAATTCTTGTCCTGGCCATCATTCTTTGTGCTATTTAACAGGCTGATATTATTCCACACATTATTTGTCCACAACTCAAGAGTGTGTCATAACTTTGAACCAAAGTCATATCCACAAAGTCAAGGTCACTGTACACATAGCTAAAATTATTGTCTGGGCTATAACTACTTCACGCTTCTTTGTGGATCAATAAATATTTCACACAATTGTTGTCCACAACCCAAGGGTCTGTCAGGAACTTGATCCAAAGTCATATCTACAAGGTTAAGGTCACAGTGTACACAAACCTAAATCCTTGTCTAGGCAATAACATCTTGATGCTACATCGTGCACATTATATGAGGATTTTTATGAAGGAGATCATTCATATTGTTATTTAAAATTCTCATGTTACGGCCCTCTCAACTTGTTGCTGCGGGGGTATTTGCCCGTTAGGATAGCTCTAGTTTTATATGATGCACTCCAGCCTTCTTCCTTATGATTTCTGATTTTACATTGTACCCTCCATCTCTTTCCTTTAAGATATCTAATTTTACATTTTGCTTTCCAGCCCTCTTTTTACACTTATGACACTTTCCCAGCACTGTTTTTGAAATATGCGTTCTTTGATTGTGTTACTTTTGTAGTTAGTTGGAAGATTGTGATGTCCTTTTCGTTTTTCACTGCATGTCCATGGCGACCTAAGGAGTAGGTAAGTTTTCTACTAAAATCGACCCTATACGGAATTAAAATAAAACTGTTTTACATTCATAAAGGAAGATTTTTAGAACATTTTTTCCCGAAAACCCATTGTGAAAGCATTCAAAAATAACATGTTTGTGGTCTTCTAAAGTCATGATAGCACGCATTAGTGTTGACGTCATTTGATGTCGTGACGTCGCTTTATCGCCGTTGGGTATGATAACGGTGCTAATGCAAAAGACGCAGAATAAAGAAAACAGAGTATATTGCAAATTTAGTTTATGGTATGGAAGGGCCAGTTACATTGTGTAATATCTCAAGGATTTTGACCTAAGGTACCGGTATTTAATTATGTCAAAAAGAGTGAATAATTCGACCGAACTTTCTGCATTGGAAATTAATTTTTTTCCAGATGCGTCGCTGATGATGTGCAAATGTTTTTACAGTTGGTTAAATATAAAGCTTTATAAACGACACATTCAGAAAAATAAGTTATGACAGCTCAGAAGATTCCATACACATTATCATTAAGCCTGGTTGAATGTTTGATTGTACAAAACTCAATTCTAAGACTGATTCTTTGTCAGTTAAGGATCGTATATATATTCAAAGTTAAAGACTACTACATTGCTTTTTATCATTTGGTTTGGTTTGGATTAGTGCGACTTAAAGTCCCTCTGAATGCGAGATCAGAATGTATCAGGCAAGTGTTATTAGACATGACACTGTGTTAAATTGGTATTTTTATTGTGGTTTAACGCCAAATTGAGCAGCTATATAGTGACAGGTCATAGTTGTCCAGATTTCAATAATTTTTTCCTGCTGCAGGACAACCACGACATTGGCAGTTAGTGATTCTTAAACCGTTAGTAACACGCAGATGGTGTTTACACCGGTGTTACATAGTAGTTTTCCTCCTATCCACCCCCTCCCCGAAAAATAGTTATATAGCAGTTTTACAAATGAAAATGGCTACAAAGTGGTCTTTCTTTCGGGGGAAATTTGGCTATAAAGTCATTTTCCCCCCGTGGAAAAACTACTACTATATGGTGATTTTCCCCCAGTGTGAAATTCCGGATTTTCTTTTCACACACAAGTGAAAACCAGCTTGTTACTTTCTTAACAATAAAAAGACATCTCAGCTTTTGATAGGGAGAGATCTCCATTGAATTCAGATATATCTCATTTTCTTAAATAGAAATGTTTTCAATTTTAATTTCTTATATTATGCATCAGTCTTAATTTACATGGCGTGACGTCCGTCATGAATGACATCTATACACAAAGGAACGACAAATTTTGCAATAAACTTATAAAAGAAAAATACCACAATATGGTAGATATATAAAAAGAAAGACTTGTACACTGCTTTTCATCATTTGGTTTGGTTTGGATTAGTGTGACTTAAAGTCCCTGTGAATGCGAGATCAGAATGTATCATGCAAGTGTTATTAGACATGACACTGTGTTAGGTTGGTAGGGTTATTGTGGTTTAACGCCAAATTGAGCAGCTATATAGTGACAGGTCATAGTTGTCCAGATTTCAGTAATTTTTCCTGCTGCAGGACAACCACGACATTGGCAGTTAGTGATTCTTAATAACGTTTAAACCGTTAGTAACACGCAGATGGTAAGTGTTTACACCGGTGTTACATAGTAGTTTTCCTCCTATTCACCCCCACCCGGAAAATGGTTATATAGCAGTTTACCCCCTGAAAATGACTACAAAGTGGTCTTTCTTTCGGGGGAAATTTGGCTATATAGCCATTTTCCCCGTGGAAAAACTACTATGTGGTGAATTTTCCCCAATGTGAAATTCCGGATTTTCTTTTCACACACAAGTAAAAACCAGCTTGTTACTTTCTTAACAATAAAAAGATATCTCAAGTTTTGATAGGGAGAGATCTCCATTGAATTTAGATATATCTCATTTTCTTAAATAGAAATGTTTTCAATTTTAATTTCTTTTCCAAATGCAGATGTATATATTTAGAATACAGGTATATCTACTAGAATTTCATTCGAGATAACTTTTTTTTCTAAGAAATCTCTATATCTACTAGCGGAAAAAAGCAACACAAGTTCTTTTTTATGTTCTGGGAATGAAATTCGGCGCATCTAGTTTTTGAACTATCTGTGATTCTGACTCTGTAGCAAAAAAAAAAAAAAACATTGACTATATCGTTTATACGAAAAGGTGTAAGGCTTTGAAACGTAACATATATATTACTTGTGATGAGACCATTCATTTAGGACATTGACTTTTGACCTCGTGACCTTGACTTCGGAGCTTGACCTAGTTTTCAAAATCTTAAACCTTGGCCATATCTTTTGTACCAAAATTTCACATATAGATTCCTTTTGATAAGACATTTCATTTGGACCTAGTGACCTTGACACTGGAGTTTGACTCTTCTTCTTCGTCGTAGATATATATATATATATATATATATATATATATATATATATATATATATATATATATATATATATAATATCAGTCTTAATTTACATGGCGTGGCGTCATGAATGACATCTACACGCAAATGAATGACAATTTTTGCAATAAACTTATATTTGTATTTCAAATGTTATCTGATTTATACAATAAGAGCGAACGTGTATAATTTCCAAACCGTTACGTAAAGGGGGAAAACTACTATGGGGAAAAGATTACTATAAAGCAGTTTTTCCGCCATGGGAGAAACTACTTTATATCCATTTTCCCTGGGGGAAAACTAGTATGAGGAAAAGTACTATATAACACTGGATCTTCAGTACTATATTTTTAAACCAATACTACACTTGTTTTGTCATTTTAAGCTTCTTCACGGAATGCATCATTACAATGAAATAAGCAAAAACATACCAATATTTAAGGATTATCTTTAACATTTTGTATGAATTATATTGAGAAATAATATGGTTTGATGCGATGTACACTTTATAAAACGCGAAACGGATATGTAAATATTTACATGAAAGCATTGTATATGTCAAATTGATAGCGATTTATTATACATGTGGCATCTACATATAGGTACATGTTTATATGTTTTGTCCTCATTAAATTGATAACACTGTAAAACAGTTTTTATATTAAAATTTTCACGGTACAAAACTTTTCTTTTTATGTAAGTTTATGTTTACAATTCACATTGTGGTCTAGAAGTTGAAGCGACTGTTAATAAAAGTACGATATTGTAAATGATAACATGAGATGACCTTCACTATGCCGGGAGAATCTACCGCAAATCCCCTTCAAGGTCAAAAGTAGTTCCTGGAGTATTTCTGGAAGTGGGCATGTCTGTGTCTTATAATTCTCCAATACATTCTATTAAATAATTGTAGAATTATTTAATTTGTCCAATCATCTGGTTTAGTGTGAAAATGTTTCTATTGCTTTTGGTATCGCTTGTAATTCAGGAAACCCTATTATTTTAGAGAGGATGAAGATTGAAGACATCTTCCTGATGAATTGCACAGAAACTTATACATTTGCAAAGGACTCACCCGAAGCATCTTCGCAGGCCAAGGCTCCGTTTCGTTCTACTGCGCCTACCGTGACACGGGACCTCGTTTTTCACTGTCATCGGAAAGACAGGACACCAGTGTTCCCACGGCGGAGTCGAAACAGGGACCTTTCGGTAACGAATCGAGCACCTCATCGTATGGAGAGAATCGTACAATTAGTATACTAAAATTCCGCATTGATTCTGTCATTTTGTTTGTCGATTTTGCTGCATATTTTCGTTTTAAAACTTGAATCTTGTCATAAACCAAATATACTCTCTTCCCCTTTCCTGCATTTCTTCACCAAATCACATCACTTCATTTAACTACATGTATTGATGGTTTTATTCCTGAATTTTAATTTAAAGATACAGGAACATTCAAGGACTCATTCCTCAACCATAAATGAATATTTAAAGAAAAGAAAAGATTTAGGATTTAAAAAAAAAGTAAGTACTGTTTCTCAATTCAATCGTTAAACGAAATTTTGAACAATTATAAAGGCTTCCTCGGCTATTGTTAAAAACACCAAATTAAGAGAACTTTTACTTAAAGGTCCAAAATACAGAGAACCCAGATCATTCACATGGAGCCAAAATTTTGAAAATATTATCATTTCGTGCGAGGAATATGCTACACGATGGGCACGAGGGAGTACAGTTCGGTACTCTTTCGGAATGGATAAAATCCATTGCAGTACTGCTGAGGTCAAAAATAAAAACATTACAAGGCTCTGTAAACACCAGATTCGAATCTATTTTCAAAGATCCTGATATTGTCAGAGAACTTACCTTCCTCCAAGAACATTATATCATTAAACCAACAGATAAAGCTTCTAATAATTATACATTTACTTGTACGAAATGTTACTTTGACAGCCTGGTGAAAAAATTAGGATTAAATTCAGCTCCAGGAAATCCTACGCATACTCTCATGAACTTTTCGATTTCGGAAGTACTTGAAAATCATAAATCTGTCCTCAATACGTTTGGTATTGACACAAATATATTAAATTTAGAACTTCCATATTTGTACATGTACTACATTCCAAAAATACACAAAAAGCCTTAAAATCAACGCTTTATCGCTGGTTCCTCGAAGTGTTCCTAAACTCTGTATCGATGTTACTCACAAAAATATTAACTGAAATTTTTTCCTACACTACATCGCGAGCCGGATTTCTTTTCTCTATCTTCCTGCCCTACAATCTAAAATTCAAATGGTTGCTCCCTTACATACCAAAGAATCCACCCAAAGCAGCGAGAGATGTCTTACATGCCAACGGATCAATCCAAAACAGTGAAAGATCTCTTATATGCCAACGGACCCACCAAAAAGGTGAGAGATCTCTTACATGCCAACGGAAGCACCCAAAACAGTGAGAGATCTCTTACATGCCAACGGACCCACCCAAAACAGTGAGAGATCTCTTACATGCCTACGGACCCGCCCAAAACAGTGAGAGATCTCTTACATGCCTACGGACCCACTCAAAGCAGAGAGAGATTTTTACATGCCAACGGACCCATCCAAAACAGTGAGAGATGTCTTACATGCGAACGGATAAATCCAAAAACAGTGAGAGATCTCTTACATGCCAACGGACCCACCCAACACAGTGAGAGATCTCTTACATGCCAACAGATCCATCCAAAGCAGCGAGAGATCTCTTACATGCCAACAGATCCATCCAAAGCAGCGAGAGATCTCTTACATGCCAACGGAAGCACCCAAAACAGTGAGAGATCTCTTACATGCCAACGGACCCACCCAAAACAATGAGAGATCTCTTACATGCCTACGGACCCGCCCAAAACAGTGAGAGATATTCATCTGGCCTTCTTATGTATTGCGAAACAGAAGTGGATTTAATCTAATGCGGATCCTAAAAAAATCAAAAGAGTTATCAGAACATCTGAAATCAAAAAGTTTTACTAAATTTAACTCTATCAAGTCCTTTGACTTTTCGACTCTTTACACAACGATCCCTCATCAGAAATTAAATGACAGATTAGCGGAAATTATCCAAAATGCATTTACTAGTAAGAACGGAAGTCACAAATTCAAATATATAGTTCTAGGTCATGATAAAACTTACTTTGTCAGGGAAAATTCTGATTCTAGAAATAAATATACTGAAAGAGATGTCATCCAAATGTTGAACTTTCTTATCGATAACATTTTTGTGGTGTTTGGAGAAAAAGGTTTTTCAACAAATTGTTGGCATTTCAATGGGTACTTACTGTGCCCCGCTTCTGGCTGATATATTCCTTTACTCATATAAAGCTGAATTCATTCAGTCTTTGCTTTCGCAAGGCTTTTGGCTTCAATTCCACTTACAGATATATAGATGACTTGCTTTCAATTAATAATCCTTCGTTCGCGGAATACCTTAGCATCATCTATCCAAGTGAACTGGAGGTCAAAGAAACCACAGAAAGGTGTGATTCTACTTCGTATTACATATTATGTTGTCTTTCGATATTGATGGTCAGTTGAACACCTCACTCTATGACAAACGTGACGATTTTGATTCTCTATCACGAAATTTCCTTTCATACGTAGAAACATTCCATCATCGCCCGCATACGGCGTATTCATATCTCAGTTAATACGTTATTCCAGAGCATGTTCATCTTACAGTGACTTTGTTCTGAGGGCTAGGTGACTTTCAGATAAGCTACTTAGCCAGGGTTATATGAGTGCTAGACTAACAACGTCACTGAGAAAGTTCTACGATCGTTGCGAGATTCTTATTACACAATATGGTATCTCCTTATCCAGACGTTTCCAATCATTTTACGCAGATTTGACACCTTCTAAAGAAGGTTGCCTGCTTTGACTTCTCCATATATAGATATATATGGAATTTACACGATTTGACTCTTTCTACTGGGTATATGTGACGGGTGTTGCTATCAAGCAGGAGATGCTCACTCTCCCCGTGCACCTGTTCTCACTCCATCAAAGGGGTTCACATATGTTATTCAAGTAAACATTTTTCGTTGTTTTCTATTCAAAAGGCAGGCAGTAATAGGTAACGGCGGTTGTACTTTACACACTAAACTTCAAATATATGTATATATGTGAAAGAGAAGTTTGAAACAAACACTAGGATTACTACTTAATTTATATTATCCATTCAGAGCGCATAATGCAATAGAAAAAGAAAAGGAAAAGAAATAAAATATCTGCAGAATGAAATCCGGATATTAGAAGGGGTATTCTATACTACTAGGCCCGTTTTCCCAAAGGAAAAACTATACTAGTAATGTGGAAAATGAATACTAGAATGGTTATCCACTTTGTGGGGTATGTATGTTTTGTCCATTTTTTCCGGGAAAAATTTTGAAAGTTTATGTTGCAATACGGGAAACTATTAAACGTAACTATAATGGACTTGTGTTTACTTGGCACTGGGTTTGTCGTTTTGATGTGACCGTGAAGGTCTGTGTGATACACCTGGTATAGCAGATGTAACAGATAACTGTATTAGACTTGTGTTTACTTGGCACTGGGTTTGTCGTTTTGATGTGACCATGGCGGTCTGTGTGATACACCTGGTATAGCAGATGTAACAGATAACTGTATTGGACTTGTGTTTACTTGGCACTGGGTTTGTCGTTTTGATGTGACCATGGCGGTCTGTGTGATACACCTGGTATAGCAGATGTAACAGATAACTGTATTGGACTTGTGTTTACTTGGCACTGGGTTTGTCGTTGTGATGTGACCGTGGCGGTCTGTGTGATACACCTGGTATAGCAGATGTAACAGATAACTGTATTAGACTTGTGTTTGCTTGGCACTGGGTTTGTCGTTTTGATGTGACCGTGGCGGTCTGTGTGATACACCTGGTATAGCAGATGTAACAGATATTTTACATTCTATTATGAGCTTCAAGGTGTGATAGGGATAGGCTCTGCATAGCAATATAAAGGGAAAGAGGATGCATCTCTTCAAACAAACGTGCATTTATTCCGACACCACCGGAAAATGAAATTAATAAAAATCCATAATAATCAGAATATTAAAAATTGAATAGAAAATCTTTGTTTATAATGAGAAAACGAAGGGAGACTAAACGAGGTTGTATAATTGTATTCGACTATCTAATATCGGCACGATATGAACACAATATGAATTTTGTTGTTTTATCAAATACCGATTGCAGGTGGATGCAATAAAGCTGATCTTGGGAATTTTTTATATATTTATCCTGCAGGTAAATGATCATTCCATTGATATATGTCACAATTTCACTGTGGTAGCGGTTAATTGTTACAAACCGGCGGACCGACAATCTTCGGCGATGTCGGAACAATTGCATCTTTGTATGCATAAAAAGTGGGTATATATTGCTAGAGAATCTTGAAGTAGATAAGTCGAAAATCAAGATTTGAACTGATTGGATTGTAGGGGAAAAAAATCAAATTCCCAACCTGGGACATATGGCAAATGAAATCATCAAATTGATTTTGTTATTATTTTCAACTTACGAAACCAAAATTTATATTTTATAACTATGACGAGATTTTATAATCTGGACTTTGAAAACATCCCTCAAGTCAATATAATATCTTCAAAAATATGATTAACTTGTTCTAAAGGGGAATAATACGCTGAAAACACAAAGGAGTTGTCAGATCACATGTAAAAACTTTATCAGCCACAATAGCATTACATAACAAATGTGAAAGTGTCACGGTCCTTGTTATTTACTTATCATTTATAGCTTCTTCCCCGTTGTTACCTATTCTCACATCTGATTTCTCACTAGTTATTCTTCCTCTTTTATAACCTGTTCTCACCTTTAATTTCTCATTAATATTTTGTCCCAAGTGTTGCCTTTTCCCATCTCATTTATCATATATACTTTCTCATTCTCATTTGTCACCAGTTCTCACCGGATTTCTCATTGATAGCTCCTCCAAATGGCCAGTTTTTTCAAGTGCTCACTTGATTTCTCATTGATAATTCCTCCCCAGTTTATACCTGTTCTCATTTCTAATGTCTTATCTATACTTCTTTCCTAGATGTCAACTCTGATTTCTCATTAATACTTCTTCTCCACTTGTGATCTGTTCTGAAATCTGATTTTTCCATAGTACGTTCTCCCCAGTTCTCACCTCTGATTTCTCATTAATACTATCTTCCCAGTTGCCGCATGCCCTCACCCCACATTTCTCATTTATACTTCTTCCATAGTTATAAGGTCTTCTCATCTCTGATTTTTTAATAATACGTCCTCCTCATTGGTAACCTATCGTCACTTGTAATTAATATTTCCTACCATGGTTTCGACTCACTTTTTATCACCAGTGCTAGCCTCTGATTAATAATTCATTCTAATTCGTCACCTGTTCTCACATCCAATTTTTCATTATTATTTTATACCTGGTTGTTTCCTGTTCTAACCTCTTATTTGTTTATAATACCTCCATCCTCGTTGTCACCAGTACTTACCTCTAATTCTTCAGTTATCCTACCTATTTGTTAAAAGTTCTCACTTCTGATTTCTTATCAATTTCTGATTTCCCATCAGTACTTTCTTCCCCTTTGTCACCTGTCATCACCTCTGATTTCCCATTAATTCTTTCTTCCTAGTTGTCACATTTTCATCTATGATATTTTATTAATACACCCAACTCACTTGCTCTCACTTCTAACTTTTCAATAAAGCGTCCTCCTTAGTTGTTCTAAGTTCTCACACCTGATTTTTCAGCCCTAACCATTAATCACCAGTTCTCGTTTTTGATTTATCATCTATACCTCCTCCCCAATTGTCACTTATTCTCATCTCTGATTTCCAGGGGGACCGTAATAGTCACGGTTTTATATTGTTCTAAAGTAACATGCCATCAAATACTTCAATATTTCAAATTATTTTTAGTGATGCATGTACCAACGTTCAATCATTTATATTGTGACAGCATTTGTCCGAGTGTTGCCTAGACCTTTATATTGTGACATCATTTGCCCGAGTGGTGCCTAGACATTTATATTGTGACAGCATTTGTCCGAGTGTTGCCTAGACCTTTATATTGTGACATCATTTGCCCGAGTGGTGCCTAGACATTTATATTGTGACAGCATTTGCCCAAGTGGTGCCTAGACATTTATATTGTGACGGCATTTGCCCGAGTGTTGCCTAGACATTTATATTGTGACATCATTTGCCCGACTGTTGCCTAGACATTTATATTGTGACGGCATTTGCCCAAGTGGTGCCTAGACATTTATATTGTGACAGCATTTGCCCAAGTGGTGCCTAGACATTTATATTGTGACAGCATTTGCCCAAGTGTTGCCTAGACATTTATATTGTGACAGCATTTGCCCAAGTGTTGCGTAGACATTTATATTGTGACAGCATTTGCCCAAGTGGTGCCTAGACATTTATATTGTGACAGCATTTGCCCGAGTGGTGCCTAGACATTTATATTGTGACAGCATTTGTCCGAGTGTTGCCTAGACCTTTATATTGTGACATCATTTGCCCGAGTGGTGCCTAGACATTTATATTGTGACAGCATTTGTCCGAGTGTTGCCTAGACCTTTATATTGTGACATCATTTGCCTGAGTGGTGCCTAGACATTTATATTGTGACATCATTTGCCCAAGTGTTGCCTAGACATTTATATTGTGACGGCATTTGCCCGAGTGGTGCCTAGACATTTATATTGTGACATCATTTGCCCGACTGTTGCCTAGACATTTATATTGTGACGGCATTTGCCCAAGTGGTGCCTAGACATTTATATTGTGACAGCATTTGCCCAAGTGGTGCCTAGACATTTATATTGTGACAGCATTTGCCCAAGTGTTGCCTAGACATTTATATTGTGACAGCATTTGCCCAAGTGTTGCGTAGACATTTATATTGTGACAGCATTTGCCCAAGTGTTGCCTAGACATTTATATTGTGACAGCATTTGCCCAAGTGGTGCCTAGACATTTATATTGTGACAGCATTTGCCCAAGTGTTGCCTAGACATTTAAATCGTGACAGCATTTGTCCAAGTGTTGCCTAGACCTTTATATTGTGACATCATTTGCCCGAGTGGTGCCTAGACATTTATATTGTGACAGCATTTGTCCGAGTGTTGCCTAGACCTTTATATTGTGACATCATTTGCCCGAGTGGTGCCTAGACATTTATATTGTGACATCATTTGCCCAAGTGTTGCCTAGACATTTATATTGTGACATCATTTGCCCGAGTGTTGCCTAGACATTTATATTGTGACATCATTTGCCCGACTGTTGCCTAGACATTTATATTGTGACGGCATTTGCCCAAGTGGTGCCTAGACATTTATATTGTGACAGCATTTGCCCAAGTGGTGCCTAGACATTTATATTGTGACAGCATTTGCCCAAGTGTTGCCTAGACATTTATATTGTGACAGCATTTGCCCAAGTGTTGCGTAGACATTTATATTGTGACAGCATTTGCCCAAGTGTTGCCTAGACATTTATATTGTGACAGCATTTGCCCAAGTGGTGCCTAGACATTTATATTGTGACAGCATTTGCCCAAGTGTTGCCTAGACATTTAAATCGTGACAGCATTTGCCCAAGTGTTGCCTAGACATTTATATTGTGACATCATTTACCTGAGTGTTTGCCTAGACATTTATATTGTGACAGCATTTGCCCGAGTGTTGCCTAGACATTTATATTGTGACATCATTTGCCCGAGTGGTGCCTAGACATTTATATTGTGACAGCATTTGTCCGAGTGTTGCCTAGACCTTTATATTGTGACATCATTTGCCCGAGTGGTGCCTAGACATTTATATTGTGACAGCATTTGTCCGAGTGTTGCCTAGACCTTTATATTGTGACATCATTTGCCCGAGTGTTGCCTAGACATTTATATTGTGACATCATTTGCCCAAGTGTTGCCTAGACATTTATATTGTGACGGCATTTGCCAGAGTGTTGCCTAGACATTTATATTGTGACATCATTTGCCCGACTGTTGCCTAGACATTTATATTGTGACGGCATTTGCCCAAGTGGTGCCTAGACATTTATATTGTGACAGCATTTGCCCAAGTGGTGCCTAGACATTTATATTGTGACAGCATTTGCCCAAGTGTTGCCTAGACATTTATATTGTGACAGCATTTGCCCAAGTGTTGCGTAGACATTTATATTGTGACAGCATTTGCCCAAGTGGTGCCTAGACATTTATATTGTGACAGCATTTGCCCAAGTGGTGCCTAGACATTTATATTGTGACAGCATTTGCCCAAGTGTTGCCTAGACATTTAAATCGTGACAGCATTTGCCCAAGTGTTGCCTAGACATTTATATTGTGACAGCATTTGCCCGAGTGTTGCCTAGACATTTATATTGTGACAGCATTTGCCCGAGTGTTGCCTAGACATTTATATTGTGACATCATTTGCCCGAGTGGTGCCTAGACATTTATATTGTGACATCATTTGCTCGAGTGTTGCCTAGACATTTATATTGTGACAGCATTTGCCCGAGTGTTGCCTAGACATTTATATTGTGACATCATTTGCCCGAGTGGTGCCTAGACATTTATATTGTGACGGCATTTGCCCGAGTGTTGCCTAGACATTTATATTGTGACAGCATTTGCCCAAGTGTTGCCTAGACATTTATATTGTGACAGCATTTGCCCAAGTGTTGCCTAGACATTTATATTGTGACAGCATTTGCCCAAGTGTTGCCTAGACATTTATATTGTGACAGCATTTGCCCGAGTGTTGCCTAGACATTTATATTGTGACAGCATTTACCTGAGTGTTTGCCTAGACATTTATATTGTGACAGCATTTGCCCGAGTGTTGCCTAGACATTCAGATTGTGACAGCATTTGCCCGAATGTTGCCTAGACATTTATATTGTGACATCATTTACCTGAGTGTTTGCCTAGACATTTATATTGTGACAGCATTTGCCCGAGTGTTGCCTAGACATTTATATTGTGACAGCATTTGCCCAAGTGTTGCCTAGACATTTATATTGTGACAGCATTTGCCCAAGTGTTGCCTAGACATTTATATTGTGACAGCATTTGCCCAAGTGTTGCCTAGACATTTATATTGTGACAGCATTTGCCCGAGTGTTGCCTAGACATTTATATTGTGACAGCATTTGCCCAAGTGGTGCCTAGACATTTATATTGTGACAGCACTTGCCCGAGTGGTGCCTAGACATTTATATTGTGACATCATTTGCCCGAGTGGTGCCTAGACATTTATATTGTGACATCATTTGCCCGAGTGTTGCCTAGACATTTATATTGTGACAGCATTTGCCCGAGTGGTGCCTAGACATTTATATTGTGATAGCATTTGCCCGAGTGTTGCCTAGACATTTATATTGTGACAGCATTTGCCCAAGTGTTGCCTAGACATTTATATTGTGACAGCATTTGCCCAAGTGTTGCCTAGACATTTATATTGTGACAGCATTTGCCCGAGTGTTGCCTAGACATTTATATTGTGACAGCATTTGCCCAAGTGGTGCCTAGACATTTATATTGACTGTGACAGCACTTGCCCGAGTGTTGCCTAGACATTTATATTGTGACATCATTTGCCCAAGTGGTGCCTAGACATTTATATTGTGACATCATTTGCCCGAGTGTTGCCTAGACATTTATAATGTGACAGCATTTGTCCGAGTGTTGCCTAGACATATATATTGTGACAGCATTTGCCCAAGTGTTGCCTAGACATTTATATTGTGACAGCATTTGCCCGAGTGTTGCCTAGACATTTATATTGTGACAGCATTTGTCCGAATGTTGCCTAGACATTTATATTGTGACAGCATTTGCCCAAGTGGTGCCTAGACATTTATATTGTGACAGCATTTGCCCGAGTGGTGCCTAGACATTTATATTGTGACAGCATTTGCCCAAGTGGTGCCTAGACATTCATATTGTGACATCATTTACCTGAGTGTTTGCCTAGACATTTATATTGTGACAGCATTTGCCCGAGTGTTGCCTAGACATTTATATTGTGACAGCATTTGTCCGAGTGTTGCCTAGACATTTATATTGTGACAGCATTTGCCCAAGTGGTGCCTAGACATTTATATTGTGACAGCCTTTACCTGAGTGTTGCCTAGACATTTATATCGTGACAGCATTTGCCTGGATTATATCGTGACGACATTTGCGTGTGTGTTGCGTAGACTTTTTATATTGTGACGGCATTTGCCCAAGTGTTGTCTAGACATTTCGACTTACACATACGAATTAATGACACATCTTGTACATGATGATAATGGACTTGGATTTCTATCACCTTAGAGTCAGGACATCACGCGCCTCTGATAGGATTCCAACCCGGAACTTCTCCAGAGCCACATATATTATGATAACGTTCTTTTGTCGATATATTGTGCATATTGAATATGACTTGTTATATACCTCATTGTGTAAGATATGCATTTCAGTTAATTATTTCTATACTTCAAACTGTTTGTTTTTCATCATAGTGGCCAGATTTATAAAAAGAGAAAACTACATCGCCTAACAATCAAACTGTGCCAATATGGATTTAAAACAAAAACAAAACAAAACAATAAAACAATAAAAAAAAAAACACCAAAAAAACAAAAACAAAAACAAAAAACGCCATGTGTTACTTTATTCAGATACTAAATAAGTAAGATTTCTGGAGATAATTTATGCCAAAACAGTTTGTTGTTTACTTATTTATCTATTACCATCTTGACGATCAGCTTTCAAATAATGTAAAAACTTCGCAACATATCAAAGTAATTGCATTTGTTATGAATTACAACTCAGTTTTGTAAAATGTATCAAACAATAACGCATGTACGAAACCGTATTCGTGCCATACATGTATTAAAGAAGATTTTTTTTTTTATTTTATCTCGTTCGAACGAGTCTGCAGTGTAAGTGTTATTAACCGATAAAAAGAAATGAAATATCGTACATCAATAAATCTTTCGATATTTTCGAACAATTTCTTTAGTAGCGGATGTTTGATCGTTTAAATAAATACATAAGCAAGAGCTACATTTGGTCGTGTTTGGCCTGGATTTAATTAAAATACATTATACTTATTATGTCAGTCTATCAAATGGCAGATCTAATATATGTTTGTAACATTTGATATGGAACCTCATCCCCTTTTTATATTCATGCTTTAAGCCACTGGAATCAACCTAACATGGCTCAGTAACCTTACCAGTTAATATTAATCATTAATGAAATAATAATGCATGATTATAAGTGTTTTACTGTATACCAGTAAGTACCATTCAGATTACATTTCAATTCTGAAATTTATAAATAATAATTAATAGCTATTATGATACTTTTAATTACAAGAGGAGGGCAAAATATCTCTGATGGCATAATACCCACCCTTTTTTTCCCTCGCATTTATCTTCCTCTTCGCAATGTAATAGATTATACTTTAACGTAAGTATTTCCTTTCTATTGATAAGCTGTGTGTTTTAGAATAAACATACATATGTACATTGTGTTTGTAAGTATGAAGTGGATCTAGATTTATATGAATTCTAAGTTGAAATATATGCAATTATGCATATATATAAATGTATCACTGTATGTTTCAATTTGATTAATTCCTAATCAATTTTTTTAAATAACCAAACACCTTAATTCATATATAATAGAAAAAATCTCGTTCGAACGAGATAATTTTCTCGTTCGAAGGAGAAAGTTTCTCGTTCAAACGAGAAAGTTTCTCGTTCGAACGAGATAAAACATTTCTTCTTTAAAATGCCACGAAAACGTCTTCGTACGCATGACAGTAAGGAAAATATCACCTGAAAATATCATGTAACTATTAAAGATTACGTAATTTTGCTGTATAAATTGTATAGAAAGACGTAAAATGTTGTATGTTTGTTTGAGAAATAGGCAATATACCAGTCACGAGGAACATAAGACAGTGTTGATGAATGAATGACTTTTTTAAATTGTGGTTGAGTTTTGCTAGAGATTAGTCAAACTTGACAATGATATATCCGTTTTCTTTTTGTTTTGAGTAAGTTCATCACATTTATCACTAGGTAAATACGGTATGTATGGATGTTTAATGCAGTGACGCAGTTATATTGCGCTGTATAATTATTTTGAATAAGACCTTTGCACTGTGCAGAATTATTAAATCAGTTTCGTATAAAAGTTTATCGTAAACATATTTCGGAGGATTTCAGTTTTTCTCATGTACATTGTATATTTTGGACATGGTGCAAAGGTAAGTCATTGTATTCATTCTATCATTGCGTTTCAATATATAAAACGTACATTTTTAGGCAGAGAGCCACTATATAACATTTCAATAAATATTGACATAAATATGATTTGATTCTTTCTAAAATAGTCTCGTCGAATCATAGTGTCCAGTGAATATGGTAATGTAGAAGAGGATGTCCAGCTCGATAAGCAAGATGGCACCGCTTTATTCCATGCAGAGGTGATGATGAAACCATATGCAGTACATCGAATCTTCATGACCTAGTAAAGGTGATCTTTCTAAATTGCCATTTAACATGTAATTATAATGTGAAATATGTCAAAACCATTTACTTGTATATGAAGTAAATTTATACCGTACGGCGGCTTCGCCTAGCTTACAAAGCATGCCGCATATAACGTCACGCCAAAAAAGGTTGTTCCAATGACGTACATATATTACGGTATGCTTAGCAGACACCGGAAGTGAAGTTATGATCTGAAATTGGTTGCACGTGGCTCGGTTCCGAGGTGGGAATATCACATCCTCGACACCAGCGGACGTCCATGTAGATGCATATGTGATATATGAAGTAAATTTATACCATACGGCGGCTTCGTAGGCTAGGTGAAGCCGCCATACGGTATAAATTTACTTCATATATCACATATGCACCTACGTAGGTGCATATGTGATATATGAAGTAAATTTATACTATACGGTTGCTTCGTAGGCTAGGCGAAGCCGCCGTACGGTATAAATTTACTTCATATATCACATATGCACCTACATGGACGTCCGCTGGTGTCGAAGATGTGATATCCCCACCTCGGAACCGAGCCACTTGCAACCAATTTCAGATCATTTACTTGTAAATATGATATGAAATATGTCAAAGGCATTTACATGTATTTATAATATGAAAATTGTCAAAACCATTATTCATTTCCTGTCAAAGGTCAACTGTTCATTGACAATTTAACTCTTAATATTATATCTACGTTAATTTAATTGAATCATATATGTATATACAAATATATAAAAATGCATTACCCTAACTCATAACACCATAAAGTATTCCACATAAGGCCTTTCCTTAATATATTGTATGATATGATCTTATGTCACAAACTGAAAAGTTTTATTATATATTATTGTATAATGCTATGACGTATTTACACTTTTTATTGTAGTTTGTGTGTATTTGATTTATACGGATGAAAATTGTAGATCAGAAACATGTGTACTGTGCACAATATTGCCTAACTTATTCTAACTTTAAATTTTTTGTTATTAAAAAAGTGAAAAATTTAAAGTTAGAAAAAGACAATATTGAAGTTAAACCGGCTAATGCCACGGTGTACTTCTATATTTGCATATTGGTAGATTTCTAAATGATGTAGAATATTTTTCATATGTCATATATATGTGTATATATACATACATTATTCGTTTAAATTTAAAATATGTAGCACAACCTTGCCTTGAAATATAGAAAAACTGGGAGATGTTATCTCGTCAGAAATGTAGAGACTGCGGAGGAAATTGAGAGAATACTGCAAAATGTGAGAATTAGACTTCCGATCTTAGAATTAGTTGTGGTATACTTTATTAGTTACATATAATATTTAACTGAGGTTAGAAAATTACGGAAGCGTATTGCTGCCAAAGTGAATTTTTTTTTTTTGGATGCTAAGTCGTACGTACGACATACTAAGTCGTACGTACGAGATATTAAGTCGTACGTACGACATACTAAGTCGTACGTACGAGATATTAAGTCGTACGTACGAGATACTAAGTCGTACGTACGAGATACTATGTCGTACGTACGACATACTAAGTCGTACGTACGAGATATTAAGTCGTACGTACGAGATACTAAGTCGTACGTACGACATACTAAGTCGTACGTACGAGATACTAAGTCGTACGTACGAGATACTAAGTCGTACGTACGACATAGTATGCCGTAGGTACCAGGGGTGAATCCAGGAAGTAATGATAATGTGGCGGACAGCAATTTTTAAGCAAAAATACACATGTGAAGGCAATGCGTCTGGGATTGCTTTATGGTGTCTAGTGAATCCAAGGAAAACCCCTAGTATAGGGGGGGGGGGGGATCTGGGGACGAAGCCTTGGGAGCTCGTATAATTTCTTAAATCATTAAGGGTAAATCGTGGCCTACAATGAATAGTATTTTGCCAATTATATACCCATTCCTTTAATTTTCTTTTCTAACACATGTAACGGAGAGACTGAGGTATATAAGATACAACCGATGTACATAGTGTAAAATACACCATGTTCCTACTAGCGAAGGGTGTAGCCAGGCGTACATTTGTACGCAAAAACGTCCACATCATTTTCGCAAAAGAAGAAGAATGGGATTGAAGTAGTCATACACAGTGTTGGGTATAACTCGACCTGGTGTTTCGTACTTAACATGACTGCTGAAATACACGCAATATATGTATATGTTATATACGTAAAAAAGATGAAGGAATTTCCTCATATCATTGTTGTTTTTAACCTCAATAACCATAATCTGAACTTCCAATTTAAATTTATGATATCAGATGCTTGCTTTGGTCCAGAGATCAGTTAACCAGTCTAACCGATGGGCTTCCACAAAGGAATTGGTTGTTTGGTTATATCGGTACCTTAAATACTGAAAAATCAAAACTTTCGTGTCATTTTCTATGTGTTTCTACGTAAAATCCATAACTGCTGGTTAAATCAACGCAGCGAATAAGACCAAGTCATAAAAGCCAAGTGGCCGAAAAGTGTTTTTGTTATTTGTATTATTCATGCTTCCCTTCGGGGTACTTCGTACGGAAGAAGTCAACAGGTTTTACAAGTCCATCATTTTTACACATTTATGCATGAGCAATAGTATCATAACTATCTACAGGATATATACAGTGACCGCTGTTAGCACGGCATTTGGCTGTATGAGAAAGACCATAACTATATAGAAGTTCTTCAAATTTTTTAGAAGACTGACTGGCGAAGATCGTTCTCGATAAGGTAGACCACGTGCAACTACGGTCCGCGATGACCGTTATGATCATGCATAGCGTTGGCGCATCCTTGTCAACGTCATATGCCAGCAACTGTTACAGCCAAACGTTATGGTGTCAACGTACACACTATACACGTAATATGTTAAGGGCTACAAATAGGCCGATACGAGCTTACAGGCCATACTTCGGACAGATTCTGACGCCTATTCATCGCAATACTCGCGTTAAGTGGTGTAGACATTATTAATTAACGTTTTAAGAGGAATGACTGGAATAACGTTTTGTTTACTGACGAATCAAGGTTCAACCTTAGTCATAGTCTTAGTCATGATGGTCGAGCCAGGGTTTACCGTCGACAAGGAGAATGATATACTGACATATGTCCTTCAGAGAAACATGTTTGGTGGTGGCAGCGTTGTGATATGGGGTGGAATCATGGGCGGCGGAAAAACGCGCATTTGTAGTAGTAAATGGTACTTTAAATGTACAGGCCTATACTAATCAGATTCTAATTCCAGAAGTTCCCGTCATCCAGAGACATGCACTAAGGGTCACCTTTACAACACGATAATGCTCGCTCGCATACCACGCGACTTACTCAACGCTACCTTCAACGAAATAACGTTAACATGCTCCCAAGGCCAGCAGATAGCCCTGATCTCAGTATGAGCCAGCACATATAGGATTTATTGGGTAGAAAAGCGGACATGCGACATCCATTGACCATTCAGGAGCTACAAAATGTTCTTATAGCAGAATGAATTAAACTAGCCCCAAACGTCATTAGACGTTACGTGAATGGCATGCAAAGTACAAATCGTGCTGTTTTAGCAAACAAGGATGGTCATACCTGATAATAAGCAATAATGGTTTATGATTTGACAATAATGCTATCTTTTGATTCCAATCAGAATTTTGTCACTTTCTGAAATGACCCCTTACACCTTTCTTTGTCTGTTATCAGTGAAATGCTTATCAAATTTTGACAAGATTGTTGAATGTTATCATAAGATGTATAAATTACGTGTATACCAATTTGAAAAATATAGCATTTACAGTTTAGAAAATAACTCAAACTGTATACAGTGGATGCGGTTTTTGCTCAGTATATGTAATAAACAAGGTTATTGACTGAATATCGGGAAGCATATTTCCCAATACTCAGTTAATATTCAATAAATAAAACTGTATGAATATATACATATATGAATGTACGCCGAATGCGCCCATTAACTCCGCTCCTGAGTATGACTTAGTATCCCGTATGTACGACTAAGTCGTACGTACGAGATACTATGTCGTACGTACGACATACTAAGTCGTACGTACGAGATACTAAGTCGTACGTACGAGATACTATGTCGTACGTACGAGATACTAAGTCGTACGTACGAGATACTAAGTCGTACGTACGACATACTAAGTCGTACGTACGAGATACTATGTCGTACGTACGAGATACTAAGTCGTACGTACGAGATACTAAGTCGTACGTACGACATACTATGTCGTACGTACGAGATACTAAGTCGTACGTACGACATACTAAGTCGTACGTACGAGATATTAAGTCGTACGTACGAGATACTAAGTCGTACGTACGACATACTAAGTCGTACGTACGGGATACTAAGTCGTACGTACGAGATATTAAGTCGTACGTACGAGATACTAAGTCGTACGTACGACATACTAAAGCGTACGTACGACATACTAAGTCGTACGTACGACATACTAAGTCGTACGTACGAGATACTAAGTCGTACGTACGAGATACTAAGTCGTACGTACGACATACTATGTCGTACGTACGACATACTAAGTCGTACGTACGAGATACTTAGTCGTACGTACGAGATACTAAGTCGTACGTACGACATACTAAGTCGTACGTACGAGATACTAAGTCGTACGTACGAGATACTAAGTCGTACGTACGAGATACTATGTCGTTCGTACGAGATACTAAGTCGTACGTACGAGATACTAAGTCGTACGTACGAGATACTAAGTCGTACGTACGAGATACTAAGTCGTACGTACGAGATACTAAGTCGTACGTACGACATACTATGTCGTACGTACGAGATACTAAGTCGTACGTACGACATACTAAGTCGTACGTACGAGATATTAAGTCGTACGTACGAGATACTAAGTCGTACGTACGACATACTAAGTCGTACGTACGGGATACTAAGTCGTACGTACGAAATATTAAGTCGTACGTACGAGATACTAAGTCGTACGTACGACATACTAAAGCGTACGTACGACATACTATGTCGTACGTACGACATACTAAGTCGTACGTACGAGATACTAAGTCGTACGTACGAGATACTAAGTCGTACGTACGAGATACTAAGTCGTACGTACGAGATGCTAAGTCGTACGTACGAGATACTATGTCGTACGTACGAGATACCAAGTCGTACGTACGAGATACTAAGTCGTACGTACGAGATACTAAGTCGTACGTACGAGATACTATGTCGTACGTACGAGATATTAAGTCGTACGTACGCGATACTAAGTCGTACGTACGAGATAAACATGAAGTCGTATGAACGAGTCTGCCGAGATACTAATTGTACGTACGACATACTATTCATGTTTTCCATGTTTGAAAATGAAAGATTGCCGATTTTTATATTAAGTGAGGTAAGTTAGATCTATAGACGTTTTGCTGAAGCAATATAGATTCCCTGTCCGCAATAAAAACACGAAATGCTTTTGTACGAACTGGATTATACTTAGTATCGTCTGCAAAGTGAGAAATGCATGTACATGTCAATTGTTGATCTTATACAGAGTGTTTTTATATAAAATACGCCTCATTTCTCATCGTGGCATTGAGATTCAGTGAAGGTTAAGGTCAGTAAGTGTTACAAATGCAAAATAAATTATAGGCCTAACTGTGAGTTGACTGACCATGGCCATGATGCATGAGCTAAGATATGTTCAAGACGACAAGACGTCAAGAGCATTTGTCAAATTGTACATCTGCAGTGGCGGATCCAGCACCCCCCTTTGGTGGGAGGTCAAAAGGTGAATTTATTCGATTCTGACAATGGTTTTTGATAAATGTTTAGGTCACTGACAGGTAAGGGGGATGGGGATGGCGCGCTCTTTCGCTCCCCCCTAAATCCGCCACTGATGACAATAATATACATGTATGACAAAACCTAACATAAATGATACAATATCTGGATCTAGTAAAAACATGTTACTTGGCAAATATTTTGATATACAAGTCCTAATTAATACCAAGTAATGGTGGCCCTTTAAAGTACGAAACGAAATAAGAAAAATTATTTAGTGATTACACAGCATTTTACCGTACAGTATGGTGGTTCATTGTAATGACTAATGGAGGAGGGAAAAGGATGGGTGGGTGGGGGGTTGTTCAGATCGGCCACCTTCGTCAGATTTGTTGGACTACTTTCAATGACAATGGGACGTACGTGGGAGCTAGGTCCATATTGGTCTAAAAGAGTCAAGTGCATTCATGGACATCAGGTCCTAAAAATTATATGAACACGTATGGCAGTATAAAACGCATGTTATAAAAATATATAATGTGACAGCAACATGATAAACCGTGCTCTGCTTGTCTGAAAGCGAGCTCGGACCCTTGATCTGTAGGAGTCGCGACTAACAGTCAGAAGGGACAAGGTTCAGGACCATGTCTTTTCTGAATGAGGTTTGGACAAGTCTCGCCATATAGTCCTCACTGCCCTGATAGTCAAGTAAAAGTCTGTATAAGGCTGTAGAGGGACCAAATACAAGACCTGTAGTCTTTTTTAACAATTTTAAAGAAGGATAACTCTTACATTTATATGCTTTGCAATCCGGCCATACTGTCTTTAGCAGTTTCTTGATGTTTATAGCCGTGACCAAATATGTGCAATAATCGTGGTGTGACATTAAACAAAATATCAATCAATCAATTGATGTTTATATATATTACAGTGTCTGAATGGATCTGCAGCAGTTTTTAAAAAAACGTGGTGTTGAAAAGGCTCATTTAAACAAGCTTCAAGAGGATAAGGTAGGCATTTCTGTATTTATAATGAAATTTAGGTGTATATTGATTGATTCTTTCATTAACTTTATATTCCAAATTATGGTTAAATACAAAATTATTAAATAATAAATAATAATAATCAGTACAAATATTTATATTTTTTGCTTGAGTCTTATTTTTAGCTCACCTGAGCCAAAGGCTCAAGTGAGCTGTTGTAATAGTATGTTGTCCATCTGTCTGATGTAAACTTTTAATTACATGTTCAACTTCTCTGATTAGTCTGAAAGGGCTTGAAGGATTGTAATGAAACAAAGCATACATGATGTAACGGTACTCGAACAAACACATCTTGTTTATAAATCATTTCTGATGATCATAGCCACTCAGAAAAACTCTGAGTACTTTGTTTAATTTGAGATTTTAAATTGCCATAAATGAATACTGAGTGATTAGTGTCCTGCTTCATATAAGTGGGTGCCCTATAGTAATCACTCTGTCTGTCTGTCTGTCTTTCTATCAGCAAAAACCTTATCATTACTCAAATCTAATACACCTTTACAGGTAGGGCTTTCATATTTGGAATGTGTATTACTTATGGCAAGACCTTTCTACTGATGTCAAAATAAAATGTTTGATCTTGTGACCTTGACAGTGACCTTTGACCTTGGCAATGGCATCCACAGGCTCTTAATGACTATGTCAGTTTTCTTTCATATTGAATTATTTTCTTCATTCTTGATGAATAGGGAGCATCCATCATTTTTACTGATTTTCTTGTTGTTTGTAGTCATTCAATGTAGTAACTAATATGTCCAGGTTGCCAGGTCAAAGGCGAGATGAAATTATAAGCAATAGCATTTTACTTTATAATGATACTTTGCATGTGTTACAAATGAAAAGATTCCCAATGTCATTTCTAATAGATCATTTCAATATCTGAAGCATCATTTTTACACATGATTTGTTTTTCAGATTGATATCGATGCAGCTAAATGTATGACTGATGAAGAACTAGCTGCATATATACCAGCAAAAGGAGACAGATTGGCACTTAGATCATTTTTATCTCCACAGGCACAGACAGATGGTAAAAAGCATAGACTTTTTGATACATTAAGAGAAAAAATGATGTTAAGAAACAGGCGAGTTGTTGGAGATGAAAGCGATACTGCCCTACAAAAAAAACATTTGGAAGGGAATAAAAATGCCTCAAAGTCATCAAGAAAACTAGAACTTGGATGGATCCACGAAGGTCGGCAAGTCAGAAAAAAAAATGGAGGAGGCACCCGCAATATTATTATTCCAAAAACTGCAACTAAGAAAGAAATATTGGAGAAGTGTAAGAATTTGTTTTTTCCTAATGGGAAAGCAAAAGGTTTTCAACTAGAGAAATTATCATGTGACATCTTTGATTTCAAGGAGACACCGTTTCCAGATAATGTCACAGTTGGGGAATTATATGATGAAGTCAAAATGGGAATTCTTCGTTTCTACTTGTCAACAACATCAAATGAATCCTGCACAGAAACAGAGATTTCAGATAATAGCAGTTTACCAGATCCTTCCATGAATGGAAATGATGAACATGTTCTTCAGCATGCCACACATAATGAACTTTTGAACTTAAATACACTTGGGGATGGATCTGCTTTAACAAATTTTGAACCTGATGAAAGCCCTGTACCACCCTATTTTGCTGATCCTGTAGAGAGTTCTGGTCCTTTGAATTTTGCAGATAATGAGAAACAGGGCCCCATGAATTGCGTATCTGATGAGGGTTCTGGCTTGACCTCTTACAATGAGCAAGCCTCATCATCAAGCTTTACTAATACACTTGGCATACATGTACCTGGTATTCTCATTCATCCATATACTTCTGACTTTTGTGTTGACTCAGCTTCCTCAATTGATCCCCTGCAACACCTTGAAGTTGCTAATACTTACGTTGATATTGGATTTAATTTAGAAAACAACAGCTCAAGATTATCAACCCCAGTTTCAGAATTTGATATCACAACTTTAACAGTTCATAGGGTCAATATAGTAGAAGAAATGGTTGGCTATTTTAAAAGCAGAGATATTCTAAACAAAGATATCGCCTTTAAATTCATTGGTGAGGCTGGAAGTGATGAGAGAGGTGTGTCAAGAGAGGTATATTCAGCCTTTTGGGCTGATTTTTTAAATGGTCAGGCTGATGGAGAAGAATCAAGAGTACCAGCTATTAATACAAAATGGCAGGAAGAGGAATGGAATTCTGTTGGAAGAATATTAGTGAAAGGATTTAGAGACCATTCAGTTTACCCACTCAAGCTCAATAAATGTTTTACAGTTGCTCTCATACTTGGTGAGCAACATGTTTTTCCAGAAATGTTGTTGGATTCATTTATGACTTTTATTTGCCATAATGACAAAGACTTATTAAATTGTGTTATTGAAAATGGTGTAATAGATGACATCAAAGAAGATTTTCTTGATTTTCTTGACAGATTTGGACACAAATCTATTCCAACACATAAAGAAGAAGTAAAATCACAGCTGATTCACATAGCTCACAGTCATCTTATTCAAAAGCCCAAATACCCACTAGATAAAATGAGAGCTGTCTCTCAAGAAAATCTACAGACATTACTTCCTTCAATCTCTAATATTGATGCTATGTATGAATTGAAAAAACCTACAGCAAAACGCATTTTGCATATTCTTGAAGCATCTCCGAATACACCTGATGAATCAAAGGCATTAGGATATTTGCAGCAATTTATTAGAGCTCAAAGGGATGAAATGCTACAGAAACTTCTTCGTTTTTTCACTGGAGCAGATTCCATGTGTGTTGATAAAATAGAGATAAGTTTTGTAAATATCTCTGGCTTTGGCAGAGGAATCATAGCTCACACTTGTGGACCTACAATAGAGTTGCCTTCAACCTACCAAAGTTACCCGGAGTTCAGAAAAGAAATTGAAAGTCAGCTTTCAAATGCAGAAACCTTTAGAATGGAAATTGCATAGAAGAAAAACAAATGTTGAAATTCATGAGATCATTTGTTTTTATAATCATTTTTCATTACTTAAGATATTTTGTGTAAGTTTTTGTTTATTATAGTCACACCATGTTTTGTAACAATTAACATGCTCTATAAGACTGTTATGTTAGTATTATTTCTTCATTATATGATTATTCCTTAATAGTTTCAGTGTTTTGATGGGATTGCTGAGCAATTTATATCTTATTTATCATAAGATTGATTATGTCTGTCTGCACAGTCTGTCTCTGCCAAAATTCTTAAAAAATATAGTTTCTGGTTTAAGCAAAATTGTCAGAAGATTCGAAGGAGCACAAACTTAAATTCATACTTTAAACTGCATTTTAAGTTGACTTTGATATGCACTTTTTCTTTCAAATGAAACTAAATTTAAGTGATCTGCATTCATGGTTGGGTGATTTTGTTTGATAACTTAAATTTTCAAGTGAATTATGTAATTCAGTCATTCACAGCTCTAGTTGTGTCGTCTGTGAAGCATAGCAGCACATAGGGATCACTTTGTCCGGCCTCCATGTGTCCAGTAGTCACACTTTCACATACACCCGCTGACGACACGTGTTCCTCGGAACACTGCCATTCTAGTTATTAAAATTTTGGCTTAATATTCTCTTACTTTGCAAATGTATCTTAATTTTCTAACCAGTTATGTTAATAAAGTTTGATATTTGCTTGGACAGGTATACTTTAAGATTATATGCCCTTGACTTCATAAATTCATATTACATTTTTTTTATATGCACTTTGTTGATAAGACTTACTGCTTCATGCTTGTTAGTGTAAGTGTAATGAGGTTGTTCAACTAGAGTGTTCCAAGGAGCACCTGTGTCGCCTGTGGGTGTTATTTACCTTACCAGTCAAAAGTTACGGGGTAGGTTTTGTCAAAAAAAAAAAAAGTACACATGCAAAATATCAACACCCTATCACATACCAATCAAAAGTTATTTTCTATCTTAAATTCAATGAAACGTAGGTCAAACATTTAAGTCAAGGTCACAAGGTCGAATATTTTGGTACCATTGTAAAGGTCTTGTGAGAAGAAGTATAATGTGAAATATCAAAGCCTAGCAACTTAACAATTAAATATTATGGGGTATTATGTGAAAGTGTGACTACCGGACAGACAGACATACAGACAGACGGAAGCCGGACAAAGTGATCCCTATGTGCCGCTATGTTTCGTAGGCGACACAAAAATTGAAGAATTTGAATTGCTTTTAAAACATCTTGCATGATTCATCATTTTCATAAAAAAGGTACGAGTATATTGCTGTTGATTGATTGCAAATTATCTGCAAGAAATCAAAACTATGTGTTTTATCAATAACTTATGCATTGTACATGATTTTATGCTTAATAATAAATCAAATTTTTATGCTCGCCGAAAGATTTTGGGAGGAACATATAATCCCTGTTGTGTCCATCCGTCTGTCCATCCTTCCGTCTCTGTCCTTCCATCCGTCCAAGCTCATATCTCTTATACCTTTCATCAGAATTTCATCATACTTTACCAAAATAATTTATAGAATAAGGGCTTTTGTACAAAGGCCATTCAAGGTCATTTCTGACAGGTCAAGGTCACTGATTTAGGATTTAAAATATCATGAAGTACTTGTACCTCCTGCACATTTAATCAGTCTTTGATCATACTTCACCAGAATGTTTTACAATATGTGGATTTTTGGACAAAGGTCACTCAAGGTCATTTCTGAAAGGTCAAGGTTACTTATTAATTAGAACTTGTAGGTCACTTTTGATCCTTTCTGATAATCATAGTCACTCAGAAAAACTCTGAGTACCATGTTTACTTTGAGATTACAAAGGCACTCTGTGGCGCCCTTAATGATGTCAATTTTCTAGTTTCCTAATTCCTGTATATTGAATTATTTCCTTCAATTTTGCTGTGATTCGGAGAGCATCCATCAGTTTTACTGATTTTCTTGTTCTATTGTTTTACAATGCTAATTTGATTTACATTTCCTTTTTTTAAGTTTCAGCAGGTAGCTTTTGATTTGTATTTACTTTTTTAAGAAATACCTATATTGTGGTAGGGTATTGTCATTTCAGTTTTAAATCCTTTGTATCTATATACATATTTATGGAGACTACTGATTGTATAGACTTCTTGGCCGGATTGCGAAGCAAAATCCGGTCTATGATATGGTGATGTCCATCTGTCCATCCATCCCTCCATCTGTCTGTCTGTCTACGACAACAATTTGGTTTAATTCTTGCGTTTAAGTTCATTGCAGAAAGACCGTCAACAATAACTCTTTCAAACGTCACATGCTTATAGACCTTCATGAGCTCTATTCATCACAACATATTTTTGTGACCTTGACCTTAAAGTTTTTGAGTTTCAAGGTCAAATGTGTAATTGTGTTTAAGTTCTTTGCATAAAGACCATCAACAATAACTCTTTTAAACTTCACGTGCAGATGGACATTGATAAGCACTATCTATTATTCATTTGTTTGTTACCTTGACTTTGAAGTTTTTGAATTTGTGTTAATAAGAAATTGGTAATGTTTCGCAATCCGGCCATACCGTCTTTAGCAGTTTCTTGTTATGCTAAGCAACTGAAGTCCTGCCTGTTTGTCCCTCTGTAATTGTTGAAAATCTTCAACATGATAACATACTTTCAGTGCCATAATAGTTATAAATGTTACTGTGATATACAAAACTCCTTATAACTAGCCCCTTACGCCAATGTCATAGGGGGCAGGCTTGGTGTAGTGGTTAAGCGCTTGGCTTGCGGCGCCGACGATACGGGTTCGATTCCCGGGTTGCGCCACTATGTTTAAGAGGTTGGTAACCTCCTGCTTCCATGTCGCGATATAACTTAAATATTGTTGAAAGCGACGTAAAACACCAATCAACCAACCAACCAACCAATGTCATAATATTTGACATTCACTCTAATTTTGACCAACTTTTAAATTTAGAAAAAAAAATGTATTAGCAATAATGTATGTTAGCAGTTGAAGATTATAAGGGGCTTGATTTATATATATTTACTTTATTGAACAACACCTTCGCATTGATGACATTGATCTTTGATCTACTCTATAGAAATTAACTTTCGACATTGACCAATTTTTCTAAACCCTAAATACAGAGTTTTTATGAAAAGAAATATACACTAATTATTGTAAGGCCAAAACAAATTAATGTCTTATTCAAGGGAATCGCAGCCTCGATTTTTTGATTTTCATATTGTTTTTCTTTTCAAATTTCCGGGAAAAATATTTCCGGTTTAGTATTATTTTGCGTTTTATTCATGGCTTCTTGATCATGATGATGACTGACTGAGAATAAGACCTCTAGATATTGTCAAAGTATTTCATATTTCCAAAATATAAAGAAAAAATCATCATAGTCATGTGTTTGAGATGTATGCATGTTAATTTAACAGTCCTATTAATATGAAGCAGCAGTTTTAAAAACTAAATGCTGTTGAATTGATAGAAAAAAAATCGCATAACAAAATTGAAAAAAAAAAAAATTAAAATTTTTCTCACTGCCTCTATATTTTTGTCTGGAAAATCCGTAGAACAGGAAATATTTTTTGTGTGGCCAAAGCATCTTTTTTAGCTCACCTGAGTCAAAGGCTCAAGTGAACTATTGAGATCAGTCTTTGTCCGTCTGTCCGTTCCTCGTTAACATTTCACACTTTTGACTTCTTTAAATCACTGAAGACAATCAACTGAAATTGAAAAGAAAGTAAGCACCCATGATCCTCTACGAAGTTTGTGTTTTTCAAGCCGATGCATAATCCAAGATGGCCAACATGGGCCCTGATTGGTTAATACATTTCGACTCCTTATCCAAAACCACTGCACAGAATTTTACCAAACCTTTTAGGGAGTAAGTACTCAAGGTCCTCAACCAAGTTTGTGATTTTTGACCCGATCCGTATTTCAAGATGGCGGACATGAACCCTGATTGGTCGACACATTTTTGACTTCTCCAAAATGGCTGCACAGAATTTCACTAAACCTTATGGGAAGTAAGTACTCAAAGTCCTTTACCAAATTTATGTTTTTTGAGCTGATCTGTAATCCAAGAAACAGTTTTTACTTTTCTCCAAAATGGCTGCTTAGAATTTCACCAAACCTTAAAAGACGTAAGTACTCAAGGTTCTCAACCAAAACTGTATCTTTTGACCTGATCCATTATCCAAGATGGCCAACATTTCACAAAATTTTATAGAAAGTGTTGAAAATATGCAGATTCTTTTCCTAAAATTGAGCTATCAGTTTTTGTGAATGAGCATATTGTGCTCAGGTGAGCAATATAGGCCCACTTGGGCCTCTTGTTATTACTGCTTGTGATTTCTGGCCTAAATTAACAAAACAACTGAGTAT
Source organism: Pteria penguin (assembly GCA_035048485.1). Classification (NCBI taxonomy): domain Eukaryota; kingdom Metazoa; phylum Mollusca; class Bivalvia; order Pterioida; family Pteriidae; genus Pteria; species Pteria penguin. The sequence goes on along the minus strand of CM068580.1, from coordinate 50,908,536 downwards.
AATTTATGACCATGCAAATTCAAGAATTACTACTTATGGGGGGCATTAGTGTTTTACAAACATGAAAATTATGTTGGTTTCTTTTACTGAAATGATTTTTGGTGTATATGACCACAAAGGTTGGACTTTGATATTACAAATGTAAAAATGAAATATGTAATAATTGGCATATTTTGTATCTTTGGGAATACTCTTGTTTAATGTTTGGTATTCTTGCATGTTTTAAGTATTTTTTTTACCTAACATGAAAATCACATAAATTCATGTATCATCAATTTTTATAGTTCCATGCGGAGTATTGTTCTATGAGAAAGAACTCAAAATAAATTTCCGTTTATTGATTTCAGTGTTTTGTTTTTATGCCCCCGGCCTGAAAGGTCCGGGGCATATAGTGTTTGGATCATTCATCTGTCTGTCTGTCTGTAATTCTGTCCCGCTTTTCACTAAATACAATAAATTTAATATTATTTGCCATAGAAACTTCATATTTGACATACATATTTAACTAAAGAACCCTTTCAAATGAGACCAAGGTCAATGACCTTGTGACCTTGACCTTTAGATTCAAATTACATTAACTTTGCACCATTTAACATAGAGACTTCATATTTGGCATACATATTCAACTAATGAAACACTTTCAAATGAGACCAAGGTCAATGACCTTGTGACCTTGACCTCTAGACTAAAAATACAGTAAATTTTGCACCATTTGACAGAGACTTGGTATTTGGCATACATATTCAACTAATGAACCCTTTCAAATAACTCCAAGGTCAATGACCTTGCGACCTTGACCGTGACCTTTGACCTACATTTCAAAATTTGCCTTATTTGAACTTAAGTGCCACCGGAGGCATTTGTGTTTCACAAACACATCTTGTTAATCCAAAGATGTAATGTGAATTTTCTGTAGATTCAACTTTCCTTAATTTTGGGGTCAATTTCAAAAAAAACATACGACATGTTAAAGCTGTTCTAGCTACAGTTATATGCAATATAACTACATTTGTACATAGCATATGTCCGAATAATCGTGTGTTTCATACCGATTTGAATGTGGATCCAAACCAAACCCTGATGTCAAATATATATTTTATTAAGCCAAGTCAAGTCCCTTAATCGTGAGCTACAGGGTATTTACATAATCCACAATCTATTCGAAGATACTAATTGTTCGCATTTTTAAAGTTCTACCTTCAAATGTACTTTACATAGAGAGAAAGATAGTATGATGGAGATAAAAATAGATAAGAATGAAGATTTATACAGAGACATATATACATATAAAATTGGTCTTGAAATTAAAGTTCAAACAATACAGATGAATATTTAGATAAACACGTCCCTAATATATACTTCAATATCCATGAAATCGATTGGATATGTTTTTATTATTATCTGAATTTTTTACAAATGTAAATGCACAAGATTTCGTAAAATTGTGTACAACTCGAGTCCTTCATTTGCATTTGATGGTGGGGCAATATTCGATTCCTCCATCAATATGCAGCATAATTCGTAAACTGTTCTGTCGCACGGATACTCAGTTTTAGGTTTGCACTCGCTTTCACAAACACCAATCTGCTCATCTGTGACACGGGAGAGATGACTTCTTGCCCCATATATATTAGGAATGTTATACATAATCAAAGGTCTCCCACTTGGGATGATACGATTTCTGTATGGGCGGATTCGATGGTTGTTCCACATTTCAACTATTTCGTCTAGTTCATCCTATATTAAATAATAAAAAAGGTGTGAATATAGTGTTATCTAACACCACTATCTGCATGTTAAGGTATTACTTATGCAATAAATCATCTGTTTTCAATACACAATAATTTTATTTTTTTTCTTTCTTTCTTTCCGTTTGGGCACCCGGCAGCCCTCTATTGGCTGTATTGATGTATTAGTATCGGGGAACTCATTGACCAACTGTCCGTTACAGAGTGTTATAGCCAGGCCGTTCCCATCAGGAGTGCCTCATAGCTCCTTCATTTTATTTAAGGAGCGGAGTGCAACTCCTATTTGTTGCCCACCCTCCTCTTGTGTATGTAGTAGTGTGCATGTGTGCTGGAAGGTTGTGTTTATTTTGTACTGCTTGGATGGTCCGTGTTTCCAAAGGCTTTTATTACAGGTGCCACCACACCGGAACAAATCTGCCGCAGCCAACAGAGTTATTCACCCTGTTCATTTATACTCCCCCAAGGCTGGAGAGCGAGTAGCGATGGCATACCAATTAAGAATGAGAAATTGAAATTGAAATTTTTTTGGGCACTGCCGGGGAACGAACCGGGGGCTCTCAGATTTCAAGTCCACAACCTTAACCACTACACCAACTCTATAATTACCAATAGTAGGGACTTGTGTATCTAAACAGAAGTATAAGTCCCTGCCAATAGTGTGTATTTATTTAAAATGCTGTCATCTGATTGGTTGATATATTTTTAAACTGCAATAAATGGTATTTTAACCGAAAATAACGGAACTATTTACTTTCTCACAAGCTTCTCTAACGTAAATAATTAAAAATATGTACAGATCGAGTTGGTTATTATAAGAATTGAATGTTTATTTTTGTAATTTTATTAAAACATAGAATGTCAGTTGACGCCTCACAAATCTTGCGTAAAACCGCTTCGCTACGTTACGCGGTTTTACACAAATTTAATTCGGATGCGTCAACTGACATTTGTGTTTCAATAAAATAACAAAAATAAACATTCAATTCTTAAACAAATTAACAAGTGTTGATCAGACAAGATAATCTACGTCATATACCTGTATCATCTGCATGAAGCAAAACTGGAGAATATTTTTGTCAATCGTGTCACCAGCAAATTTACCCTCATCTTTTAACGTTTGAAAAATATTCATCCAAAATTGACAACAGTGTTTTCGTAAAAATCCCCACCATGATTCGATCCTCTGATTATGATTGCTTGATCCAAATATGACACATTCATCGGCATGATTAAATCTCAAAAACATTTGCATTTGCGCGATAAAAGAATTTTCTGTACCTCGATCCAATCGTAACTTTTGTGGACATCCTTTTTTATGTTTTACAGCTTCTATATAGTAACTAGCTATTAAAGCAGGGTCACTGTTAGATATATAAACTTCCATCCAAATGATTTTTCTAGAAAATCCATCAATGCAACCATTTATACAAAATCCGTATGGTTTTAATTTATCATACGAATCAACATGCCACGTGTAATCGGGTCCACTGCATAAATACCTTCGCCTTTGAAGTCTGTTTCTTTGCCTTCTTTGTACACCATCTGGGTCAATTAATAGAAGCAAAAGTCTAACACTCTCTTGAGTTACAACGAATCCATTTTTGATGCACTTTGAATGCATGAATTTATATCCATGTAATTGAGCTGAACTTTCCATTTGCTCTACAATGTAAAGGGCCACATCCATTATATCTGTGTAATTTTTACGTCTAAATAAACACATCTTTCTCAAATGACGCCTAAGACTTCGTAAACTTATAATAATCCCGTAATACCTCGCTAAACACGTCAAAATTTCACTATGATTGAATCCGGAAAGAAAGTAAGATTTGACTAGAGTCTGTGCGTCAGCCATATCCTTCTGAATGCATGAAGTTGCATGCGCGACTTGGCACTTCTTACAAAAGACATAAGTATTATGTCGAACCTACGACTTAGTATCTCGTACGTACGACTTAGTATCTCGTACGTACGACATAGTATGTCGTACGTACGACTTAGTATCTCGTACGTACGACTTACTATGTCGTACGTACGACTTAGTATCTCGTACGTACGACTTAGTATCTCGTACGTACGACATAGTATCTCGTACGTACGACTTAGTATCTCGTACGTACGACTTAGTATCTCGTACGTACGACTTAGTATGTCGTACGTACGACTTAGTATGTCGTACGTACGACTTAGTATCTCGTACGTACGACTTAGTATCTCGTACGTACGACTTAGTATGTCGTACGTACGACTTAGTATGTCGTACGTACGACTTAGTATCTCGTACGTACGACTTAGTATCTCGTACGTACGACTTAGTATGTCGTACGTACGACTTAGTATGTCGTACGTACGACTTAGTATGTCGTACGTACAACTTAGTATCTCGTACGTACGACATAGTATCTCGTACGTACGACTTAGTATGTCGTACGTACGACTTAGTATGTCGTACGTACGACTTAGTATCTCGTACGTACGACTTAGTATCTCGTACGTACGACATAGTATGTCGTACGTACGACTTAGTATGTCGTACGTACGACTTATTATCTCGTACGTACGACTTATTATCTCGTACGTACGACTTAGTATGTCGTACGTACGACTTAGTATCTCGTACGTACGACTTAGCATCCAAAAATAATTTTCACTTTGGCAGCAATACGCTTCCGTAGAAAATAGCAAATGTTTGAGAACTTTACTGCTTTTTATTGCATTGCACTTATATTTCTTCCTTAACTCACTTTCTATCATAATGGAAAAATACATTGCAATCAAAAGTGATGGCGCTATATTCAAACATTTATGTACTTTTCATATATTTATCAGTATGCATAAAAAGTTATTTATATAGATGCATTGAATGATTGATTTTTGTTTTACGTCACTCCAAGAATATTTCACGTATATGGTGACGGCATCTGCCTGATGCGGGACATACAAATTTTGACCTTTGCACCCGAAGCAGTGAGGGATCTTTAACGTGCAATGCATACCAGGACACGGGGTTTGTCTCATCCGAAAGACATGACAACCGGCATGACCAGAGCGGGAATCGAATCCCGGCCTTTCGATCAGGAGTCCGACGCGATACCTCTAGGCCACGCCGGCTTTATATAGATGCAAACAATACATCATTTTATATCTTTTTATTACATTGGAAAATAAGGATGTAACACCAATGTACCCATACAGTCATACACTGCTAGACAGAATTCCATTCCAACTAGTCAGATTGCGGAAGAAGCAGGCACACGAATTGCAGGTTTTTGTAAGGATTATGAAACCAGATGGATAGATCCGATAAAAAATATTCTTCTAGGACAAAAAGAAGTATTGGTAAGTCTATCTAATCCCCTGAATATATTTTTGAATTAGAAAAACTCAAGCTGTGATAGTAAACTCAGACACCAACATGTCCATATTGACCAGATCCATCACCAATTATATAGCTTATTTATGATGTCACAATCAAATCAAGATTTGCCGGTTTAGATACGCATGACGTGTATATTACCACGAGATGTGTATAAACAAAATACAAAAAGTAAACAAAAGATTTGTCTTTCTTTGCTCATAAAAGCAGTATTACTAAAGATAACATTTGCAGAGTTCGGCGCTTTTTTTTTTGTATTTTAATAATATCTGGAATACTGATTCCACTACTTGAAAATACAGTGGAAACTTCAACAGTCTAGCTTTGTTAATTTTAAAACATTCTAATGTTTGAAATCTTCAATTTCTCACTTTATATATTGAAATGTATTTTACAAAATGAAACTGATAATTCAAAACGTTATATAACAGTTTGGAAATGAAGGTCAGTTGTTAAAATGGTGCATAATTAATTTGAAAGGAAAAGGTCTAACAAACTGGCATGGGTCTGCGGCAAGGGCCTAAATCTCTGTACATGCAGATGCCGTAATTATATGGAATACAATAAATTTGGTGTGACGTAAAACAAATCAAACAAAAACATTTCATAAAGGCCGCAGTTTTACCATTTGCGATGTTTTCCTGCAATATTTTCCTTGTATAAATGTCACCTCCATATAACGGTCACCCTATATGACACAGGTTTATTGTATTATATGTATATATTCATTTAATACATGTCGTTTATACTCATTAGGTTTAGCTCCGTGTGTGGCTGTGTGTGGTAGTTGTGCTGTAGACATCTAAATGTATATATATATATATATCATTTTAACCTATATATATGCACACATGAAGTAACAGAGGCTGTTAAGATAATATTTAACGAGTCCGTTCTCGGTACGAGTTTTAATGCGCTGCGCAAGTTTTAGCGCATGCCGATCGATTGTAATCGTTAAAATAGTTGGCGTCTTAAAAACGTTAACAATATTTAAAAATTATCAACAAATTATAAAATCAGCATAGTTTAACCGAAATGTATCTACCCAATATATCGAAATTAATTCCCATAATATCTGATTACGACATTTCAAAACGTTAAAAATATTTGAGATTTGAGATTTTCCCCCAAAACTGAACCAAGCAGTGAATTTTTCTACAATTCCCTGAAAATTATTTTTATTTAGCATTTCATCACTGACAAAAAATGATCAATTTTCCTATTGTAGTTTTTGAGATATTTTTACCCAGAACGGCCTCGTTAAATGTAAAACAAAAGTTGTAACATAAAGTTTATGCTGTGTATGTACTGATTCTGTACGTAAGAAACTCTTTGCTTTTTTATAATACATGTACCGTAATATTAGATAATTAATTGACATAATTTCATTTTGTTACTTATTTGTAATTGTATTTTAATTATAATTTTACTTGCATGCTCATCAGAAAGAACACCGATAAAACATTAATTATGTGAGAATGTCATTGAATTCTTTAATATGAATGTTTCCAATATCCATTTACATGTATGTCATATATGCTACTGTCCGCGCCACTCACTCTGGAAACTGGAAAATCTGGATTTTCAGTTATTCATCTTCAGAATAATTTCAAAAAGGCAAAACCATGTGACTACAATACAAAACATGAACGGAATGAGTATTTATGATCTTGTGTGTTGTTAATGTGAGACGTACGGACGTAGTCAATGCAGAAACTGAGTAACAGTTATTAAAGTTCTCAGTAAAATGCTCCTTCATAGCTAAATGTATGATACCCATAAGATCGGTCATAATACCGAATTTCTGTGGTGTGAAGCCGACAAAAGACGGGATCTCTCTGTAGAGTACAAAATCAGGATCTCTTTGTAGAGTACAAAGTCAGGATCTCTCTGTAGAATACGAAGTCAGGATCTCTCCGTAGAATACAAAGTCAGGATCTCTTTGTAGAGTACAAAGTCAGGATATCTCTGTAGAATACGAAGTCAGGATCTCTCCGTAGAATACAAAGTCAGGATCTCTCTGTAGAGTCTGAAGAGTACATAGTCAAAATCTCTGTGTAGAGTACATATTCAGAATCTCTCTGCAGTGTACAAAGTCAGTATCTCTCTACAGAGTACAGTCAGAATCTCTGTTTGGTATACAAAGTCAGAATCTCTCTGCAGAGTATAGTCAGAGTCTCTCTATAGAGAACAAAGTGAAAATCTCTTTCTAGAGTACACAGCATCTCTCTGTAGAGTACAGTCAGAAATTCTCTGTAGACAGTCAGAATTCTTAAAGTTCTCAGTAAAATGCTCCTTCATAGCTAAATGTATGATACCCATAAGATCGGTCATAATACCGAGTTTCTGTGGTGTGAAGCCGACAAAAGTCGGGATCTCTCTGTAGAGTACAAAGTCAGGATCTCTTTGTAGAGTACATAGTCAGAATCTTTCTGTAGTGTACAAAGTTCAGAATCTTTTTGTAAAGTACACAGTCAGAACCTCTCTGCAAAGTATAGTCAGAATCTTTCTGTAGTGTACAAAAGTCAGCATCGCTCTACAGAGTACAATCAGAATCTGTCTGTAGTGTATAAAGTCAGAATCTCTCTGCAGAGTACAAAGTCAAAATCTCTATGTAGTCCTTAATGTCGTAGTCAGAACAGATTGTTACGCGAAAGAAAGCTGTATAATGGTTCAATAAATCAATGACGTTCGAATATATATTGTCGTTCTATATTTTTTTTTTTTTTTTTTTTTTGGGGGGGGGGGGGTTTGATTCAACATCACAGATGAAGTAATAGGAGGTTTTCATCCAGCTCACTTCCCCCTTTTTTTTTTGGGGGGGGGGGGGGTTGATTCAACATCTCAGATGAAGTACTAGGAGGTTTTCATCCAGCTTACTTCCCACATTTAATCACCGTTTACCTTGAAGAGTGAAAGCCTTTTAATTTATAGTGATGTATTTGCTGGTGAATTTTGAAGAGTGAAAGTTTTTTAGGGGGATATATATATATGCCAGCGAGTTTTGAAGACTAAAGGGCGTTAATGGTAATATATGCCAGCGAGTTTTGAAGAGTGAAAACCTTTTTGGGGGGGGGGGGGGTTTAAGATATATGCCAGCGAGTTTTTAAGCAGTGCCAGATTAAGAGGATCCATCTTTTCTACACAAGGTTCATCAAGTAAAACCACGTGAAATTTATTGTAAATGAATTCCGTTACGCTTTTAGCAGGTTCAAGTGTGGTACATCCCCCTATTAATTCCATGCTCTATCAAATGGGATTTTGATGAAAGGTCTACACATATTCCTCAAACATACAGAGTTGGGCTGTTCTGTATGTCAGAATCTATGATAATTGCCCTTTTGGAACTCAGTTAAGATCAATATTTAGATTCAATTACGACGAAATTGCCAATTTATTAGCTATTGAGTCAGATTTCATAAAAACACGTGTAACTTCTATTGTGCAGTCTTGATCCGAGTTCCCTTTTGTAGCTAGATTAAAAATGTGTGTATTCAAAAAAAAGAGAGAGAGAGAGAGAGAGAGAAATGGCTCTTGAACCGCCATAATGTCTCCAGTGGGTCCAGGGTGAATCCCTAGTGAGGAGGGGTAGTGGTCGGAGTGTGGTGTCTCCAGTGGGTCCAGGGTGAATCCCTAGTGAGGAGGGGTAGTGGTCGGGGTGTGGTGTCTCCAGTGGGTCCAGGGTGGATCCATAGTGAGGAGGGGTAGTGGTCGGAGTGTGGTGCGAAACTCGAACGCATTAGCATTTTAATACAAACAAATTCCATACAAACAATTTGAACTGTAAAATTTTACAAGAACTGTATGCACTCAAATACAAACATGTTAATATTAATTATAATGGACCTATATCCTACAAATTTTTGTGTATTTATATGTACTTCTCCGTAAATAGCGCTAGGTCATTGAATGACAAATTAACAAGTTAACTGTACAATACTCACTCTAATATTATATACCCTCCAATAACTACAGCTGCATCCCTAATATTCCACATTAAGCTTGATCAATAAATAAACGGGTCATATAATACTAATAATACATATGAAAGAAAAATTCACAAATATAAAGCGAAAATGGCATTTGCTTATGAAAATATGCGGTTGAATGACAATTGGTATATCCCCTTTTTCCCCTTTTTCCCACTTTAGAGATAAAATCCGGTTTGGTTCGAATATTACAAGTGAATGAAACTGAATATGCATAAAGCGTTACCATGATTATTTGACATAATCTCATCGGACATCTGCACATTGCCAGTTTGAAATTGAAATTTTGAAAAATCTGATTTCCCCGCATGAGGGCATTGGTCTATTTTGCAAATTAAAGATATCTCTTTATTCTGGTCCTAAATGAGAATCAAATTATGAATTAATTCCCCATTAGGACACATTATCACCTACATGTCGAGCAAATGCAGATATAAAACATAATTTTGATAAAATTACATTTTAGAAGCGACAAAAATTTAATTTTCAATTTCCATTGGGGAAATTATATGAAGTGACTTTAAAAATTCGTTTAACAGTTATTGGATCTAGAGAGTGGAGGTAACTTGCAAAAATTTTCGGGGAAAGGAACATACTCTTTCACTTGATGCATAAAATATAGGTTAGAGTTGATACAAGAGAGAGCGAGACGAAATTCTTGAAAAAGAGCTGCCATCCACAGATTTTTCCAATATTCTCGGTCCTCAAAAGTATCGGGATACAATTAAATCCTTTCAAATTGAGCTTGCATCCTTTATTTCAGTAGGGTGATCGTTTATTATCTAGTTCATATCAAAACTTTCCAAAATTAGCCCTGAAACCGCCAAGATTAACCACATGCCTATACCCACCCCAAATATCTTTCTCTCTCTCTCTCTCTCTCTCTCTCTTGAAAAAATAAGACAAAAAGAAAAACCCAAAACAAAACAAACAAAAACACCCCAAAGAGCACACCCCCACCTTAAAACAAGTAGAACAACAAAAACAAAAATATTTCAACAACAAACAAACAAATCCCAAAATCTTTGCTTCCTAGGTATGTTACAGTTCTCGATAATCGGAGTCAGCTTAGCGCAGTTGGTAGCATGCTTATCTCCGGAAAGAAGGGTCAAAGATACGACTCGCTGGTTATCCAATGATACAAATTAAATGAAAATAGTGTTGAGTTTTACAATGTAATAATATAGAACTAACGTTCCGATTTATATTCTGAATTGATTTTACAGGAATGCCTGTGTAAATGAATATGACGTCTGAATATATTGGAGCAAACGTTCCTTTATTTGATGGCATCCGATCTGTAACGATGCGGGTATTGAAACGCGCTCTTGGGTTTATGCTATATCACAATACTTGATAGTATGACATCATAGAAAGTATAATTCATGAAAGGTCGTAGAATTTTTCCGCTTGCGCCGCTTGCAGTGCGCAAATGTCATGAGTGATCATCCCTTAAAGGGGGACCTGTCATTTTACGGATCAACACGCATTTTTATCAGTTCCACTGATAATAATTTGTTATAATTAGATTATTTACACATTGAACAAAGCTTAGGGAGCAAAATTGATTAATGCATAATTTGGGCCGAACGTCAACACAACGTAAACATGTTTTGACATCATCTGACCGTCTTTCGGACAGTAATGGATTCGACAGTATATATTTACCGGATGTGACAGGTTTCTACATGACTTCTGCGGCAGGTGTTGCACTTAAGTAGGAGACTCTCACTTCTTCGGAACACCTTGTCTTGAACCATTGTACTTTTTGCTTACCTCTGCGGCAGTCGTAACGTAATGCTAATCCCGAATTAAAACGAACAAACACACGACTTTTGACTATCTTGGAAAATACCAATTCAGTAAGTATGGAACCTTACACTACCCTATTAAAAAGTCATCTATAGGAGAAAAACCTACAAAAACATGGGATGTTTACTGATGCTTTTATTTTGCACAACATGTACATTTCTTGTGTAATTCAGACTAATTCATGACATGGAATCGTGTACAAGCAAGCTTTATTGTGCTAAAGCAAGCCCATAGCATATCTTAGTGCACTTTAATCCTTAAACCATTATGTATATATATATATATATATATATATATATATATATATATATATATATATATATATATATATATATATATATATATATATATATTCGACCTCAAATAAAAAGATACAAATTATATAATCAAAACTGTAAATCAATATTATTAAAAACCATACAAATAATTTAACAATTATAAATGATAAATTATTTTCAGTTTTCCAATAAGCGTATGTTCGATGTGTCGAAAGTGTTCTCAATGCATGGATAATACACATTAACAAACATATTACTTAAAATTAGTGATTATTATTTCGATGCACCCATACTGTACAGTCATAAATCTTATGTATCAAATAATGCATATAGATTACATGTATGCGTGTCTGAACATGTATTATAACCGTATACAGGAATACAAACACATACACAAAATATTGTTTTATTGTTTAAGTCACTTATTTACGACAAATATTCATCTCTGAAATCTTACTGTTCATATTTGAAAGTGCAAGTATTGTATATTAACTACATCAAAATTGCTACGATTCAATTTTTTATACTCAATAATAATTATGAAATTTCTTTTGTTTGTTTGCTTGTTTTGGATTTTTTTTAAAGTGTTTTTTTTTTTTTCTTTTTTTTTTTATTGTTTCGCTTTCGTTTTTTAATATTATATTCAAATCATAATGTTTAACTTTTATACTTGACGCTACCTCATAATGTTATTTTTGTTAATGTAGATAACTAAGGTTAGATAACTAACAAGAAATGTATGCTGTTTGTTTAAACTATATATGCAATACAATAAAATACAATAAAACAATAAGTTACACATCAAATATAAATAAAATAATCAATAACACGATACTGAGTTATGTTATAAGCATGTAATGTCAGTATCATAAATGACTCATTCTTATAATAAAATGTCTAATTGTAACATGTTTATGATTTAGAGATCCAATAAATAACAATATCAAATCCTTCAAACAGAATCCAATTAGATGATTTTTAACTTGTAACATTATTTTTTCTATAGCTTTGTCTAAATGACACCGGTGAAAACAAGACATGGAACTTACGTTTACTTTCACCTTCTTTCAGATTATGTAGGGAACAATCAGCGTAACTATTGCTTGTCTATAGTATCGACACATACCTTGTTTTCCTCAGCCTCTACGCAACGATCGACACCATTATGCCAAATTTTAACACATTACAATCACACAATCGACTTCCTGAGTTGCATTCCTCATGAATATGAAATTATGATGCTGCATCTCATAAATCTACTACGTAAGGAGTTGAAATTATGATGCTACATCTTATAAATCTACTACGTAAGGAGTTGAAATTATGATGTTACATCTTATAAATCTACTACGTAAGGAGTTGAAATTATGATGTTACATCTTATAAATCTACTACGTAAGGAGTTGAAATTATGATGTTACATCTTATAAATCTACCACGTAAGGAGTTGAAATTATGATGCTACAGCTCATAAATCTACCACGCAAGGAGTTGAAATTATGATGCTACATCTTATAAATCTACCACGTAATGAGTTGAAATTATGATGCTACATCTTATAAATCTACCACGTAAGGAGTTGAAATTATGATGCTACATCTCATAAATCTACTACGTAAGGAGTTGAAATTATGGTGCTGCATCTCATAAATCTACTACGTAAGGAGTTGAAATTATGATGTTACATCTCATAAATCTACCACGTAAGGATTGAAATTATGATGTTACATCTTATAAATCTACCACGTAAGGAGTTGAAATTATGATGTTACATCTCATAAATCTATCACGTAAGGAGTTGAAGTTATGATGCTATATCTCATAAATCTACCACGTAAGGAGTGAAATTATGATGTTATATGAAAGAAATTTGTTCTCTTTCCTAATACGGATCAAAAGCAGTTAATACAGATGTATATACATTTCCAAAATCTCAACGGGTAGAACGGAAGAGGCAAAGTGTAAAATATAACCACAAATAAAATCCATATTACACGTTGATAAGCGATGGCTATTACATTCAAGTCAAGCATTAGAAAAAATGACCGATAAAACAAGACAATTGGAAAGTACTGTGTAGGAAGTAGTAAACTAAAATCCAAAAAAGAAAGATAGATTGGGTCAGCAGGAACAAGGATTATCGAACAAAAAAAGGAGTATCTCTTGTGCTGTAACAGTGCAGGATTATACAATCAATGTCTGATATAAAGATAGTGAGTTAATACAGCTTTAGTATTTTCAAAAGGTTTAAATGATACGCAACAAATTTATATGCAAGCTACGGTAACACAGTCCTGAGTTGCATTCCTCATGAATATGAAATTATGATGCTGCATCTCATAAATCTACTACGTAAGGAGTTGAAATTATGATGCTACATCTTATAAATCTACTACGTAAGGAGTTGAAATTATGATGTTACATCTTATAAATCTACTACGTAAGGAGTTGAAATTATGATGTTACATCTTATAAATCTACCACGTAAGGAGTTGAAATTATGATGCTACAGCTCATAAATCTACCACGCAAGGAGTTGAAATTATGATGCTACATCTTATAAATCTACCACGTAATGAGTTGAAATTATGATGCTACATCTTATAAATCTACCACGTAAGGAGTTGAAATTATGATGCTGCATCTCATAAATCTACTACGTAAGGAGTTGAAATTATGATGCTACATCTCATAAATCTACTACGTAAGGAGTTGAAATTATGATGCTGCATCTCATAAATCTACTACGTAAGGAGTTGAAATTATGATGTTACATCTCATAAATCTACCACGTAAGGATTGAAATTATGATGTTACATCTTATAAATCTACCACGTAAGGAGTTGAAATTATGATGTTACATCTCATAAATCTATCACGTAAGGAGTTGAAGTTATGATGCTATATCTCATAAATCTACCACGTAAGGAGTGAAATTATGATGTTATATGAAAGAAATTTGTTCTCTTTCCTAATACGGATCAAAAGCAGTTAATACAGATGTATATACATTTCCAAAATCTCAACGGGTAGAACGGAAGAGGCAAAGTGTAAAATATAACCACAAATAAAATCCATATTACACGTTGATAAGCGATGGCTATTACATTCAAGTCAAGCATTAGAAAAAATGACCGATAAAACAAGACAATTGGAAAGTACTGTGTAGGAAGTAGTAAACTAAAATCCAAAAAAGAAAGATAGATTGGGTCAGCAGGAACAAGGATTATCGAACAAAAAAAGGAGTATCTCTTGTGCTGTAACAATGCAGGATTATACAATCAATGTCTGATATAAAGATAGTGAGTTAATACAGCTTTAGTATTTTCAAAAGGTTTAAATGATACGCAACAAATTTATATGCAAGCTACGGTAACACAGTCAAGACAACATAGTGACAAAACAAGTAGATAATTTACCTAGATAGGAATTTATTTTTCAGTCTATAAGTGATGAAAAGTCAACGAGCATAAATTATTAGGTTTAAGCGTTTAAAAAAGATATATTCCATACTGCAATGACTGACCATAACATGATATATGCTTATGTAAAGACTTTTTACTTAGAATGCAATAAGAAAAAAGTACATGTAGGACGCTAGTTAATACTAAATATATAAATTACTTTGATGTTTTATGTCGTGTCTACGTAATTTCACTCATATAGTGATGTCATCTACCAGAAACAATTCAACAGAAATTTTGACATATGCGAGGGATCCACCAGTGCAGTTCCATGTGCCGATGTGTACGTAACACAGGATCTCTAAACGATTTTTCTCCTTCAAAATGCAGGGCAACGACGAGTTACCGGTGGGTCAAGGGCACAGGGCCTTTTAGCCCTAAGCAAAGCATAGTTCCGACAGCTTAAAGAAAATGAAATAGTTTTAGATGCTTTTCTTATCTTATTACTTTTAACATTTCTCAGTTTTATATAACTACATGAAGTTGACATTACAGTTTAGCAAGATGTATTCAAATCATATAGAAATTAGAAATCAGAAACAAAGTAAGTATACATGTTACAGTAGTTAATACATAAATTATGTAGCTGTAGCTATATATAATAGTAAAATTGTGTCTTTATAAAATTTACGAAAGCAAATAGGAAATTACAATTTTTGCAATACATGTTAAGAAGATTACACCAATTATCACGAGTCCTGAGATACATCCATAAAAAGAAAAAGAAAATGCTGATGTTGCTGCAACAATAATAATTATATTGTATTATGTTGCAACAATATTAATCATATTGTACCATTTTACGATAATTCGTCACATATTATTTTCAAAATTTGAATTAACGAAACAAAAAATTTGATGATTATAACTTATAGGAACAAAAGAAAATAAAGCAACCTTAATAAATTTTTTGGTAAACGCAGACTGAAATAATTACATTTTTATCAGAATGAGTAAAATATAAATGATAACAAAAACAGAAAAAGACGAAAAAAGGAACACACATTAATCAAAACAATATACAATGATACCTTCATACATATATTCACATAGACAACAAGACTTTTCTTGGAAAGAGCGAGAAATGATTTCTGTAAACAGACACACAGACAAAACAAAAATTAAATAAACAAATAAACAGACCTATCACATGAGGTAAACCTAATAAAAATATGTTTATTTCTCATTGTTTGTGATTTTTGTTGTTTAACATTGATCAGAAAATAATTAATCCTTCAGATAACTATGAGAGGAAAATGCATATAGAGACATTAACAAATATATTTATAAACAAAATAGTTCAAGAAATGAGATGTAAGAATTAAAGAGAAGTCAGCGCAATAAAGAAAAGAGAAAACACAGAAACAATACTTTATTATTACGTAAAGTAGGTAACAATATGATAATAGCTAATAATTAGGAAGAAAGTATTTAAAAACAATGACATACGGGTGAACCAAACAAGGAAACAAATCAGAAACAAGAAAAAATAAGAAAGAAATAATAAGAAATTAAAAAAATAAATTAACAGTATTGAACTCTACTCAGAAGTTCTTTACTTACGACTAGCAGCATACATGTAGTTATTTATTATAATCAACATGTCATTGACGAACATAAAAATAACCAGAACAACATATATCTATCTT
This sequence comes from Pteria penguin, assembly GCA_035048485.1. Classification (NCBI taxonomy): domain Eukaryota; kingdom Metazoa; phylum Mollusca; class Bivalvia; order Pterioida; family Pteriidae; genus Pteria; species Pteria penguin. The sequence continues at coordinate 50,892,220 of CM068580.1, read as the reverse complement.
AAGTATAGGTACTAAAGTATTGTTTAAACACATTGGAACATTATGGAAAACCGCTGTTCAAGACTTCAAAACACATTCAATAGATACAAAGATATGTTTCATCATTACACCAAACTCACTTCATGGTAAATAAAAACATTAAAACATCTTATGTCATATTAACTATTGATATGAATACAGTACTAACATCGAAAATTGCTTTAAACTGATCGACGAAGCACTAAGGCAAAGACTTGACGTAGATGAACACTCATGCAATTACTGACGTCAAATATATATTAACTACCAGTCAGTGAATAAGCTTTGAAGATATATAACTATTCAACATTTTTAATATTCTAGCGTTTCTAAATTAATCAAAAGCCATTTTTCTATCTCGCTCATCGCAGGAAATTCAGTGTGCAAAAAATATTATACATATTCCAATGATGTTGATAAGCAAATACATGAGGAAGAAAAGTCTGTCTGTGATACAACAAATTACTCGCCATTCCCTTACAAACTTATCTTTCTTTTCTGACTTTTCCTTCTTATCTCTGTATAGTTCCAAAATATCGCGTATGGTTCTCAAATCCTCTGCAATACTAGATCTTATTATTCCCAATCGATCGAGGTCAGTATTGCTCATTTCACGATTAATTGTACCGTTATGGGTATTAGAATCGAAGACGCTCTGTAGAGGTTGTCCCGGCACGGTTCCTTGCATAGGTCTAGGTAAACAAAACGTCTGCTCTTCTTTCCCATCATTTAGGAGACGAACTCGTGAACATACCACTTTTTGGGCCGTTTCAGGTTGAGATTCGTCTATAAGTTTGTTTCGGATAAAAAATATTCTAGCGACGAAGTCAATCATAAACTGAAATATATGGAAAACGACATCACTGCAACAAAGGTTTCGCTCCATTCTTTACTCATTTAATAAAGAACATGCAATCGTTTGCGTTCATATTTTACTTCCAGAGATTATAGACTAGTGGGATTTAATTTTTGTTATATAAATATAGAACATATATACCTTTTAATTTTGTGCCCAGACGCGCATTCCGACAACTTATGTCTCTTTAATGATGCTGGTGGCCGAATGGTTGGAATTCTCATATCATATAAATATTTGAAGAGCAGTATTAAAACCAAAATGACCGAAAAAGTGAACCAAAGAATTAATCGAAGGACAGAGCTATGCATGAGGGAGATACTCCTTAGTTTTAGAGTAATTTATATAATTTCATGACGGAAAATTTTAAGTATATATATCATGTCAGTACAAAAGCACTGAAAACTAGACTGATGATGCCCCCGGGAACTACAAGTCCACCAGCAGTGACACCGGCCAAAAAATAAGAGAAAGGAATACATGGAACCAAATCATTCGGCCATGAGCATCGCTGAAGAGACATCTAGTTCTCAAAATTACATCTTCTAATATTTTATAATTAGACGTGTAGTATACATGTTAATGGCCAGCGCCATAAAATATATTCCACACATAAATATAATATGACAGCATACTTTATAAATACGAAGAATAATGACAATAAATTGTACTTCACCGAAACTAAGTTATGTGTTGTTTGGGCAAATTATCTTTTATTGCCCGATTAGGGATAAAATGTAATATTTAATGCATTTAAGAACCGTCATAGATATGAACTGTGGCTGATATTCTATTATAGACAGTATAAAGATTAACTTACAGTTCTAAGCCAAGCTGGGGCTCTATTGATTCTAACACCTCGGAAGAACATGTTTGCCACCACAGTAGATAAAACTGTAGACATAGTTATCATCACCATACTCAGACAGAAATAGGCACCTACAAATCATAAACAAGAAAGTAGTCAGCGGAGGATTTTTCAAAGGTGTTGATTTTGAAATAGGTTTCATATTTTTGTCAATGCTTTATCTAAAACAAATTCCAGAAGAATTGTTTTAGTATGAATAGAAGTGTGGTAACCAATGTATTCTTTGAATTTACCACTAGCGCAGCATCTGACAGTGATTGATTGATTGATTGATTGATTGATTGAGTTTGGTATTACGTCACTCCATGATTATTTCATGTATACAGTAAAGGCATCTGCCTGGTGCAGCGCATATAAATGACTACCTTTGCAACAGACCCACCCGAAGCAGTGTGAAATCTTTTACGTGCCACTCTTACCGTGACATGGGGCCTCGGTTTTTACTATTTCATCCGAAAGACAGAACACAGGGCGGGAATCGAACCCGGGACCTCTAGGTCACGAGCTGGGCGCCTCATCCACTGGACTACACCACCTTCATTTGACAGTGAATATAATGAATTACTTGTACTAACATCAATAGATTCTAATAAATGATTTCTAATTGTGCTATAGAATTTATAGAACACAGTGATTGTCGACATTTAGAAATGCAACAAATCTAAAATTTCTGGGTTTTCTATTCTCCCCAATTGCAAATTACATACAAGCACATTAATTGACACCCCAACCAAAATCCCACAAATACCATATTCGATATAAGATAAGGCTGAATTATCATCCAGATAGTATGTAGCAATATATAAAAACGACTGAAACCAATAAAACGAGTAGAAGCAATGACATTAAAAACATATGAATGTTTTTATTTGATTTGTTGAGAGACAAAGTAAA